>CM060331.1:2524503-2534503 GCA_030674155.1 Stramonita haemastoma
GTGTGGATGCTGTTTGTACTGATAGTTTCCCGAGTATCCCAAGAGGGGATGTTTGTATAATCATGAGAGGCTGCTGCTGCTGCTTAATGAATAGCTGCACACACACGCACACACACATACACACACATACACACATACACACACATACACACACACAGCGCGCTCGCGCACACACACACACACACAGCACACACACACACACACACACACACACACACACACACACACACACACACACACACACACACACACACACACACACACACACACACACACACACACGTCCGTGCTATATTCACTATGTGCCTGTGTACAGACAACAAGCAGTTTCAAGTTATATATCAAGGGTCCGGTTATTCCTAATTTCCAAAACCAGCAGAGCTTTTTCGGGTCTACTTGATCAAAACGGAAGAAAAGTGATATGGTAATTATTTTAATTGTCCTGCGATAATTCAGCACTTATGTCAGAAGGTACCATGACCAACTTTTACACTTCATGGGAATACTCCAAGAGTGTTTTGGGCTACGCTCTCAAATCTTACTCTGTTGCCCGAAAAGAGACGTTTGTCTACCATATCTGTCATTTACTGTCTTTCTTCATGAAAAAACTGCACATTTTGAAATATGTTAATAAAGAACGACACACCTTGTAACACAACGCTTTTAAATTTCACGAAATATTGTGGCCTTCTTTTTGATTAGATTTATAAAGAAATAAGGTTTATGTGCATGTGCCAGCTCGCGCTCGTTTCTTCGCAAACGTGCAGGGTCGAGAGAGAGAGAGAGAAGAGAGAGAGAGAGAGAGAGAGAGAGAGAGAGAGAGAGAGGAGAGAGAGAGAGAGAGAGAGAGGAGAGAGAGAGAGAGAGAGAGAGAGGAGAGAGAGTAGACAGACAGACAGACAGACAGACAGACAGACAGACAGACAGACAGAACAGACAGACAGACACACACACACACAGACATATAGACAGACAGACACGACTGACAAACAGGAAGACATAGAGAGAGTCGCAGTACAAGAGAATATGTTTAAAAGATAAAGTTGTCAAGGAGAAGACGCAGCAAGAGTAAAGAAAAGAAATAAGAAAAAGCAAAGAGAACTCCCCACCCCCCCAAAAGGAAGAAAACCACAAAAACAACAACAACAAAATACAATAACAAAAACTGACATAAACAGAAAACACGGACTGCCAACTAAACTAGAAAAGACGGACTAGTCTATATCACCAAATGTGAATAGATTTTAAATTGAACTACAACAACAACAACGGACCGCCAAACAGACAAACAGAAAGGGAAACCCTTGTGACAGAATGTAACAATCTTGAATACAGTCTAGCACAAGTTTCCATACCACTGACATAAGGCAATTCAACCGAATAAAACTGCCAAACTTCAACCCTGATCAAAATTTGAAAAAACTAACCACACAGAAGTAAAACAGAGAGGAAAAAGAGACGAAGAAAAAAAAGAAGAAAGTAATAATTATAAAAAAGAATACTTGTCATATATGTAACAATTTTTACTTCTGAGTTTCCCATAGCAGAAACAAGCAAAAAAATATAATAACATAACAGAAGTGCCAAATTGTATGAAAACTTTTAACCGTTTGCGCATTGGTATGTTGTGTGTATATGCGCTGTGTGTGTGTGTGTGTGTGTGTGTGTGTGTGTGTGTGTGTGTGTGTGTGTGTGTGTGTGTGTGTGTGTGTGTGTGTGTGTGTGTGTATGTGTTGTGTGTGTGTGTGTGTGTGTGTGTGTGTGTGTGTCTGTGTGTCTGTGTGTCTGTGTGTGTCTGTGTGTCCAGCTCACCACTTGAGAAAGAGAGAAAGTAAGAAAGAACGAAAACAAGAGAAGCAGAAAGCAAGAAACACATAAGGAAAGAGCAAATGAATGAATAAATGAATGAATAAATAAATGAAATAATAAATGAAATAATATAAAAGAAAGAAAGAAAGAAACAAACAAACAAAAAAGAAAGAAAGAAAGAAATGCAAAGAAAAAGAAAGAATAAAAGAAAAACAATGAAAGAAAGAGTAAATGAACGAATGAACGAATGAACGAATGAACGAATGAATGAATAAATGAATGAATGAATGAATGAATGAATGAATGAATGAATGGATGAATGAATGAATGGTTTAATCAAAAAGAGAAATAACGAAAAAAAAGAAAGAAAGATAGAAAGAAAAATATGATTAGTCCCATATGTTACAAAGTCTTGCACAAATTTCTTTTCTAGTGCATTACGTGTCAAACTGCCAAACTCACCATCTGAATAAAAAAAAAAAGATAAAAGGAAAGTTAGAAAGAAAACAAACAAAAAAGCAGGAAGCGAAAATAGAAAAAAATTAAGAATTTTGTACATGGTAACAAGTAAATTGTCTAATACATAGTCTGTCACATATGCCTTTGCTATAGCATAATGTGATAAACTGTCAATCTCACCATCTAAAACAAGGGAAAGAAAGGAAGACATAATATGTGATACATAGTTGAAGAAAATCCATTTACATAATAATCAAATCACAAAACAACAACAGCTCAAACAACAACATTAAAAGAACACACCACACACACACACACACACAACACACACACACACACACACACATACAACACACACACACACACACACACACACACACACACACACACACACACAACACACTTTTGTGAAAAACACTGAGATACAGTGTAACACTAGTGCCCACAAATATTTCTTTCAGCGCTTTAAAATAAAAGAAAAATGAAAGGAAGCAAGAAAGAAAGAAAGAAAGAAAGAAAGAAAGAAAGAAAGAAAGAAAGAAGGAAAGAAATAAAGTAATAATAGCGTATGAAAGAAGTTGCCACCAATTTGCGACAATATTGATGTCCGGTTAAACTCTTGAAAGAAAGAAAGAGGAACGAAAAACAGGAAAAAAGATAAAGAGTGACATGAACAAAAAAAATATCAGTGCAGAAAGAAAGACGATAAAACCCCGAAACAAACAAAAAGTAAATAAAGAAAGAATGAAGCAGATAAAGAAAGTAAGTAAGAAAGAAAGAAAGAAATAGAAGAAAGAAAAGAAACAACAGACAAGCAAAGACACAACACCCAAGTGTCTGGCAGAAAGGAAACAAACAAAAACAGGAATGATAAAAAGAACCCAGAGAAAACAGAAAAAGGGGAAAACGAAAAAAAAAAGAAAAAAAGACAGAAAAAGAGAGAAAAAAATCCTGGAACGAAAACAAGCAAACAAATACACAAACACAGGCAGAAAATCCAATAAAGAAAACGTGACATATGTATACAGCAAACTTTTTCTACGGACAGGCCACAAACTGACGTAATAAAAATGTCCCACTCACCACCTGGGCATATTCAGATCATCGTGGTTTTCACACGTTTCCACTGTAATCTTCGTCAGCAGCTGGCGTCATTAACGTAAGCACAAATGTAATGCACGTATTTGGCTTCAGGCCTGCAAACGAAAATTAATATGCACATTTATTTGGTCAGAGTTCAAGGGAAAGAAAACACACACAAACACGCGCACACACAAAGGTTGTGTGCACACACAAACACGGACATATCTGCGTGTGTGAGTGCACGCACGCACGCAAGCACACAAGCGCGCCTACGCGCGTACACACACACACACACACACACACACACACACACACACATACACAACCCACCCACCCACTCGCACACAACCCGCACAGACACAGACAAACACCCAACACACACACACACACACACACAAAACACACACCACACACACACAACAACACACACACACACACACACCAACACACAACACACACACCACACACACACACACACACACACACACACACACACCCACCAAACACACTACACACACCTACAACACACACCACACACACACACACACACACACACACACACACAAACACAATATTATATATATATTATATATATATATATATATATTTTTTTTTTTTTTAGTCACACCCCCCCCCCCCCCCCCCGACCATTTTCTGTTTCTGTCTCTTTCTTTCTTTCTTTCCTTCTTTGTCTTATTAATATTTCAACTGATAATATTATTATTATATTTTTATCATAATGGGGTTTGTTTGTTTTTACGTATAAATGTGTATTGATTTATGTTTTTATTTTCATCTTTTTTCTTCTTTTTTTATAACATTCTTTCCCCTCCCCTCCCCGTCCGGTATCACTGTATGTGGAAGGACGTAAACTTGAAGACTGCTACTACTACACACCTACGCGAGCGCGCGCACACACACACATACACACACACACACAGATACACAGAGAGAGCGAGATGCAGAGAGAGAGAGGACACGGTGAAGGAATGAAAGAGGAAGGAAGACAAATATGGCCAGAAAGATAAGGAACACACATTACCTCCCCTTCACAGGCTATCATAAACATGTATATTCCTTTTTATAGTTTGAAGTAACCAATAGGTCCAGATAAAAAAAAATATCACATCAAAATAATTTTCCTGAATAATAATTAAAATAATACAGTAAATTTTATATAAAATTGTAGATGCTATTGTTTACCTGTAGAAAACAAGGACAGGTAGATGGGCAGGGTGAAACGGAGGATTTAGAACACGCTTTTTGTATTCATGAACTGATACAGGAAAAGACACCTTTAAAGTTTGGACTTGTTAATTTAATAATATGTTGTAAATCTGTGCATGCTGTAACTTTTACTGTGAGTTAAGATACTCAGATCTCTACGGGATCACCCCTAACTTCTAATCCTTCTGTGCTTGGAGGAGATGTGTTGTCTTTCTTTCCATGTTTGTGGAGGTTCCGGGTTTTTTTTTTATTTTTTTAAACTACTTTGATTAAGAGTGGAAGGATAGATAAAGGGGAAAGATGTGTAAAGTATATGGTAAGAGGGGACTGTTTAGGGTTACTTTTTTTTTAGGGGGAGGTGTGTAAGTAGATGGTAAGACGGGGCACTTTAGGTGGAGGGGAGAGACGCATAATTGGGGAGGGGGAGTAGGGATGGAGGTATATTTGGGGCATGTAAGGGGGAATGGTACGTAAGGGTGGGTGGGAGGAAGGAGGGGGGGGGGGGGGGGGTATAGGGATAAGGGAGACAGGTAGAGAGAGAAGACAATCTAATTGAGAAGAGGTAAAAGAATAGACACCTACTCACAGGGATGGACTGCGATGTGTGCGTACACAATGGAGAACACGCATACAAACACACGCACACTCTTGAACTCGGTATAGCACGATGACTACGACGTGAGGTGGCTGAGTGCAGATGAAAACAGGAACTTGCACCTTGTGTGCTATACCTATACTCTACCTACGACAGCTAATTCTCACCAGCCCCCGCAATGCATTCATCATTTTGTTGTGTTTTTTCTTTCTTTCTGTATTGGTCTTGTCAGTACAGTCTGTCTGTCTTTCTGTGTCTATCTGTTTTGAATGTGTGTCTCCCCCTCTGCCTGTCAGTCAACACACTCGTTCACTCTTGTAAATTAATATTGTTGTTTTTTCTGACTATACCATAAGTCTTTTAAACCGGACACACATCAAAATGGCTGCGTGTATAGTAATCGCCCTCAGTAACACTCGAACCTGCTACATATATTTCTTACAGACAGTGCCAAACATTCTCACTAGGCCATCAGAAGGCCATTACAGGCAGAGGGGCAGACAGACAGACAGGCAGAGGGGTAGAGAGACAGACAGAGGAGTAGACAGTAGACAGAGAGGCAGACAGACAGAGAGGCAGACAGACAGAGGGGCAGACCGACAGAGGAGAGACAAACAGAGGTAGAGACAGAGGGGCAGACAGACAGAGGGAGGGAGAGACAGACAGAGGGAGAGACAGACAGAGGGAGAGACAGAGGGGCAAACAGACAGAGGGAGAGACAGAGACAGAGGGGCAGACAGACAGAGGAGCAGACAGAAGGAGAGACAGAGGGGCAGATAGAGAGAGAGAGACAGAGGGACAGACAGACAGAGGGGCAGACAGACAGAGGAGCAGACAGAAGGAGAGACAGAGGGCAGATAGAGAGAGAGAGACAGAGGGACAGACAGACAGAGGAGCAGACAGAAGGAGAGACAGAGGGGCAGATAGAGACAGAGGGACAGACAGACAGAGGGACAGACAGACAGAGGGACAGACAGACAGAGGGACAGACAGACAGACAAAGGGACACAGACAGCCAGGCTAGTCCATCAGTAAAGGGAGTTAATAACAGCAGCAGTCATCGCCCTTCAGCTGTTGGCCTGGCTAGTCTCCGGGAGCGGAGGCTTTAGTGGCGGCGGTCTGCGATTAAGGGCTGGAGACACTGAGGTCTTGCTTTCTGGGCTCCTGGTGGAGGGAAAGGGTTGTGTGTGTGTGTGTGTGTGTGTGTGTGTGTGTGTGTGTGTGTGTGTGTGTGTGTGTTGTGTGTGTGTGTTTGTGTTTGCCTGTGTTTGCTTGTGTTTACGTGTGTGTTTATTGATCTATTTCATCTATCTATTCTTTTATTTCGAGAACAATGGAATAAGCCTTGATGCATTTATTATATCCAGTCACCATGTGCATGCAGTTTTGCAAAAGTCATATGTTCCTACCGATACATTATTGCCTACTCAGTGTGTGTGTGTGTGTGGGGGGGGGGGGGGGTGTTAGATATATTTCCATACTGCCTCCCTTTACTGAACCCTAAAAAACACAGATATATAAAGCTATCTGTGAATATAGAAAAAGCAGCGGGGAAAATAACCTGTTTACACTACAGTAATCAATACTGTTATTATTTATTCTTGCATCACTGATCAAAGCATTCCCCATCAGGAGTTCATGTGAGAAAAAAATCAGAAAATAGTGTTCAGGTTGTAACGCCAATTGCACAAAACCATGTGATGGAAGCATTGTAATTTCACGTGTCTGACATTTTGTTTTTTTCTCTCCTAGACTTCAAGCTGTTCCTGACTTTCTGTTCTTTGTGACTGACATTTATGTACGTATGGATCATGCACAGTGTTGTGAGTAGATATACTTATACACGCCAGTTACTCTGAACTTAAAAGATTTTCAATCATTAGAACAGGCAGAAACCAAACATATTCAAATGAAAAGGCTTAATAAATGCTATCCCACGCCGAAGTCGAATGCGCTGGGCATGACTTGTCAGGTGCTTAAAAGCAGCGCAAAGCATTTTCTGTCATATGAAGAAGAAAAAGAAGAGAAAAAAAAAAATTGAAATAACTGTCCATACTGTGTAATTCTTTAATGTACTGAATATTGAAATTGTCTACATTGCATGAAAGGTTCTTATCAAAACCTTGTACATAACATCTCTCCCGAGACAAGCATACACACAGACACACAAAGACACACAGACACACAGGCACACGACCACAGACAAACAGACACACAGACACCACAGACACACACAACACAGCACACAGACACACACACACACACACACAACACACACACACACACACACACACACACACACACACACACACACACATGAAGAATCACACACTGCAAAGCCATGAAGTTGTTTTAATAGAAAAAGGGGGAGGGGCTACTTTTGCAAGAATGAGTCAATTATAGAAACCAAAACCTAACCCCAGAAAAAAGAGCTTTTCGCGGTCACCCTTACCACAGTGATGCTTTGTCCGTGCTGACCCCAGGAAGTCAGTGAAGCCAGACACCAGTGGTCTGCAGTAGCCCCTAAGCACAGACCCCCGCCACTAAAACTAGGGCTCTCCTGAGAACAGACAGACCAACAGCTGAAGGGTGTGACTGCTGCTGTTATTAACTCCCCTCCCTTAGTGATGGCCTTTCCTCACTGTCTGTCTATCTGTTTGTCTGTCTTCCCTTCTGTCTATGTGTCTGTCTGCTTGTTTGCTTCTCTGTCTGTCTGTCTGTCTGTCTGTCTGTCTGTCTGCCTCTCTGTATGTCTGTTTGTTTGCTTCTCTGTCTGTCTGCCTCTCTTCTCATCTGTCTGTCTGTCTGTTTGCTCCTCTGTCTGTCTGTTTGCTCCTCTGTCTGTCCGTTTGCTCCTCTGTATGTCTGTCTGTTTGCTCTTCTGTTTCTGTCTGTCTGTCTGCTGTCAGACTGTCTGTCTGTCTGTCTGTCTGTCCTGTCTGTCTGCCACCTCTGTCCGTCTGTTTGCCCCTGTCAATCTCTCTGTCTGTCTGTCTGTGCCCTATGTTCTGTCTGTCTGTTCCTGTCTCCGACAGACTTCTGATGGCCCTGTGAGGATGTTTGGTGGATCCGTCGTTGAAGACATCTGGAATGAGTTTTAAAGGGGTGAATGATTCTGATTTCTAAATGTCGGCGTGTTTTTACACATCAAGGTTAGAGAAAATGAGAAAAAGTACTGCAACGTCAGCAGTAACGTTTGAGCAAAAGAATAACTGTACAAAAATAAAACAAATATGTGTGTGTGTGTTTGTGTGGTGTGTGTGTTTGTAAAACAGAGAGAGACAAAGACAGAGACAGAGAGACAGAGAGAGAGGACAGACAGAGACAAATAGCAAAGAGACAGAGAGAGACAGAAAGAGATAGAGAGAGACAGGGAGAGACAGAGAGAGACAGAAAGACAGAGAGACAGAGACAGAGAGAGACAGAAAGAAAGATAGAGATAGAGAGAACAGATAGACAAAACAGACTGACAGAAAGACTAGAAATATAGACAGAAAAAATCGACAGATATAGATATATAGATGAAGAAGCAGACACAGAGAGGCAGAGATACATGCATTCAAACAGACAGACAGAGACAGAGGAATAGAAGTAGGGAAGAATAATTATATTGACATGTTATTCCATGATATCATAGCAATATCAAACGGGAGTGATGACAAACATAGCTGATTAACATAAACAACAAAAATTAATGTATTGCAAATAGATATAAGAATACAATCGTAGACAGAACATAATATATTGATTTAACTGCATACTAGACTGTGTCTTTTAAATGCCATAGAAAAATTAATGCATCCGTCATATCCTTGATATTTATTTTGGTAGTGATAAAAACGATCCTATAAAACAATGCAGGTGCTTCTGTGACATTTTAAAGGAAAATGTTCTTGCCCCAAGTCTGTAACATGCAGCACAGGCACACGAATACACATGTATAAACACACGGACGCACCCAGAGATAAACAGGTAGATAATGGATGGATATATAGATGATAGAAAGATAGATAGAGATAGGTCAATAGAGAGAGAGGAGATATAGATAGATAGAGAGGGAAAAGAAGCGGGAGATGAGAGAAGAGATAGATAGAGAGATAGAGAGAGAGTGAGAGAGCAGAGAACAGAGAGGCAGAGACAGAAAAAAAAAGAGATAAAGAGAAGAGACAAGAGAGAGAAGATGAAATAGCACAAAACACACAAGCACATACAGAGACAGACTGGAAACGCACACCATGACAACAGAGGATGTTAGACACACCAACTGGCAAACATATAATTATACAGAAAAAGCAAACTGACGAACATCATCACAGACGTACACACTAATCAACAGAATTACAGACGTGAAAACCGACAAAAACCCCACAGACTGTTAACAACTCAATGTTGGTCAGAATGAAGAAAGCAATGTTTCCAACATCCAGTCAGGAAAAGACAGAGCAGTCCATGAAAACAGCTTAATAGTCACTCTGAACACGTTCATCTTTCTCTCTCCCTTCTTCTCCACACTACAAGTTGTGGAAATCCAGTCATTGATGTCTGGGTGTAGCCCCTACACTAAGCACAGACCCCTATAACTAAAGCCCCAGCTCTCCTGAGAGCAGCCAGACCAACAGCTGAAGGGTGTTGACTGCTGCTGTTATTAACTCCCTTCCCTTAGTGAGGGCCTTTCCTCACTGTCTACCTGGGCCTCTGTCGACCTGTCTGTCTTCCCCTTCTATCTGTCTGTTTATGTGTTCCTCTGTCTGTCTGTTTGTCTGTCTTCTGCCCCTCCCATCTGTCTGCCCCTTTCATTTTATTTATTGATTTATCTATTTATTCATT
>CM060331.1:2547003-2549503 GCA_030674155.1 Stramonita haemastoma
CGCACCGCACCACACACACACACACACACGCACACCACACACACACTACACACACTACACAACACTAACAACACACACTAAACACTACACACACGCGCGCGAGCATACCCTACCCTACCCCCACGCACACGTACAAAGGCCTTAGCACAAATGACATGCTTCCACACACCCACCCTTCTACGACCTGTCACATATGCACGTAGAAACATGTAAATGGATCCATAAACTCAACATCTGTTTTTTTAATATTTTCTTTTCATATGTGAATTTACTATCTTTTGAAGATACTTTACATTGAAGACCAACCCATTTCCTTCCTTCATAACTCGTTTATTTATCTATTCATTTGTTCTCTTATATCAAAGATAATGGAATAAACACTCATGTGTTTGTTTTTTTACATCCAGTCCATGTGTGTATGCAGTTTATTTTTAAATCTTGTCATCTGCTCACACGGCACACAATGGCCTACTCTTACGAAAAGCGGAACAAGATTTAACGTGTGCGCAAGATGTTCTGCGTGCGTTCGCACACATGGCCTAGTTTTATAGTCTGAAGGACTTTTGGGGAGGGTGGAGTCAGCACTGATGTGAACTCCAGGGGAAAAATCCCTCGAACAGGAATCGAACCCGGATCGTCAGATTATGAGCGCAATGTTCTGACCACTAGGCTATCCCTTCCCTCGTTGAAGCATGACATAGACTTTTTTCAGACCCTGCCCATTAGGAATGCTGAACTTGGCGGAGCTCACCTCTCTCCATTAACATGATGCATGCTGGGTATATGTGGTTCTGTAACCCTTTGAACTTTGACATGACATCCAGGATATTTATACCAAGCAATATTCTAATCTTCTCCAAGATTATATCCAAAACTAAAAAAAAAGAACCAAAGCCGTGAATGGTGATGCTTGAGGCTGGCCTGGGAAATGGTAGACATCCACAGCATACGCTCCCTAGGTGCTGATGTTAAGACTCAAACCTGCGTCCTTACGGATCCATAATAAAGGATACCAAACGCCCTGTCTCCCCTATTGCTGTTGCCAGTGGGTCTGTCAGTATAAACAGTATCCCTACATTCTGCAAATTCTGTGCTGGGAACTCCCTCATTTCTAGCCCTCTGTTTTGCTTCTTTAATTCTTTATTTCTTACCTTCTTGGTTAAAAAATCTGACCTCTTTTCACCAGAAAGACATCAACGCCGAGGTTTGAAGCACTGGGTCTCACTGGTCAAGCACTTACCGGCAGCACTACACATAATCATTGCGCTCATATGACAGTTGCTCGAGTACGACGATGAAGAAGAAGACGGAGAAAAAGAAGAAAAACCCCACTATTTGCAAACACACAGAAAAAGGCAGGCAGAGAAAGAAGAAGCATGATTCATTAGCATGGTGTGCTCATAAAAAGTCTCTGGCCCCAACCCCCAGGCATTGACCATTTGGCAGGAAAAGCCTGTCTCTGTCACAATGCCAGCACAGCCACTGATGTCTGTGATCATTACGGTGCCGGCATGTCTGTCAGCTTTATGGCAGCACACACTCCCAGACAAACTGCAATCCTCATTAATTACACGGCAGCCATGCCTGCCTCCTTATCCACCAGTGGTTTACACTGTTCCACTTCACTCCTGTGGGTCTATTACGTCGTAGGTTCGAATCTCGGCGGCGTCTGGTGAATTACGGGATGGGGATTTTGCGATTTCCCAGGTGATCGATCATCAAGTATAGACTTGCAAGTGCCTTCATTTTCTCCACATACATACACATGCAGAAGACCACATAATATGCAAATTAAATATCCCACAGTTTATGTCAGCGTTCTATTGCTTACAGGAAACACAAACCTACCCTGGATGCGTCTCTGAAGGGGAAGTGTGGCTGCCTTCTTGGTGGGCCAAAAGGGTCGCATCGCAAAAAATGACCGTTGGTGAGCGTTGGAGCTGTAGCCAAGGAACGAAATCAAATCTGTCTCAAACAATACGTGCAGCTCTCTTTCTTTTGTCAAACAGTTGGCAGAAGGTCTTGCTGACCAGTTTTGCTCGTTAGTTTTGCATTGTCATGCCTCTCACAGTCACACTTCAATCAAGTTTCTGCATACCATTCAAACTGCTCTTCCGATAGATGCGTATCAGAACTAAAGTACTGCTACAGTTTGTATTCACTTTTTTATTCCCCATTGCACATTTGACTTTTCTAAAGAAGAGTTTTACTAGAGGCCACTTGGATTGCCTTGAGTTCTTTTACGTGCACGATATACAAATGTACACACAGGACCTCAGTTTATCATCTTGCCTAAAGAAAAGGGGAAAATCTTAGCACGAGGAGAAGGTCTCACGGTTCAGTAAATAGGGACTGGAAAAAAAGTTTCTGCTTCTTCTGACAGTATTCAGTGTTTCCAGCATTTTGGTCTTCTTTTTTTTCTGCGCATCTCATAAATAGTGAGGTGATCTGTCATATTCTGAAGAGTTTGCTGGTTGGTGGGAACTTCTTATTTTTTTAT
>CM060331.1:2557003-2567003 GCA_030674155.1 Stramonita haemastoma
TCGTCTTCTTCCCGCCAATATCCTCAGTGTAGTGGCAGAGTAAGGATTCTAGATCTACGTCATTAAAACAAATAAAAACCTGTAAAGAAAATGCCACACGTGAGACGACAACAATAAAAATCAACGAAATTGGAAGTTTGACTAAAGAAAATCCGTCATGGCCTTGCCTGACCATCCCTTGGTCTGCCCATAAGAGGAAGGAGGCGGCACTAATTTGGCATCAGGGACCCAACCTTTGCTCTTCTCCAGCCCGTTTTGGGGGCAGCAAGGCTTTCTGGCAGGCCTGTGTGTGAGACCATGGTCAAGAAAATGGATGACAGCTGTCCCCAGGGGTTGACTGTCGGCCAATCGATCGCCTTGGAAAAGAGGGTTGTGTGGTGAGGAGGCCCGCCAACATGTGGGCAGCAGTTATAGGAGTGACTTTCCACACTAGTAGCTGCAGTGTGCTGAAACCTTGGATAGATCATGACTAGCAGCATTTGTTTGTTTGTCCGTCTGTTCGATGACGACCCCAAAACAGCAGAGGAGGCAGCTGCTGTTTCGGAAGCTGGGAAAAATTTGATCATAGTTGAGATGCCTTGCCCGAATATCCCCACTCTCTCGGCCAAAGGGCATAAGGACAGTCAGCGTTGGAGATGTTTTCCAAAGGCCAACTAGTCCCCAGGGCTGCAGCAATAAGGACTGTGCAAGTCAAGCCTCCTAGTCAGAGTGTCATGGTGATCACTAAAACTAAGCTGTAAAGTGGAATTCCATGAGTGGGAAAGAAAGCCACTGATCATACAGCCTCTCACTTCGTTGTTGCTCCCAGCAGCTTTGTACATTTTCAGAAGCGTTTATTAGCTGATTCTTAGAGGGAAAATATATACCTTATTTTTGCGTGGTTTTTAATTTGAAAATTGAAATGCTGATTATTGATAAATGATGTAGGTAATGTCGTAAGATTGTACACCTTTTTTCACTGAAGCGCAGATGATCTAAATGGAGGAAAATGAAATACACAAAAAAGCAAATAGTCAAGGCCTTTAAAGACAGAAGCTTGAGGCACCCATCTACGCCCCCCTCCCCCCGCCACAACCCCTAAAAATGAACAAAAAGAAGAAATTGGGAAAACAAAGTTGGAATTTGCAATCTCTTTCTGATGCAAAAAAGTAAAGAAAGAAAGAAATCCTTAAACAGAAAGTTTCTATTTTTTATTATCTGAGAAGTCTGTATTTAAAAAAAACATGGCAAGTCATAAGTAAGCTGCCATATAGACACTGGCAAGCATGCACTTTCAGTTGTTATCTTCACTTGTCCCATGGTCTAGTAGTCGACTGGTGTACCACTGATGATTTTGCAACCAGCTTCCTCCACTCTTTGCGGTTTTCAGCTTTCTGTGGTAAGTCGTTCCACTCAAGGCCTGTGTCCACTCTCTGATGTTGTCTTTCCATCCTTTTCTCTGTCTGCCTCTTCGTCACCTTCATTGAATTGGTCCCTGTATGGACAATCTTGGCCAATCTAGATGTTTGTTTCACGTGCCTGTACCGCTGCAGACTGCGTTTCTTTTTTGTTTTAAATGAAGTCAGGAGCTCTTCATCTTTGTGAACGTTAAGGTGTTTAACAGAGTATGACATATGGGGAACATGAGAGTGTATATTTCAAACTTCTTTACGCCGTAATTTTTGCACTAAAAACACAATGGGATACATTACCATAATTATTGAATGCTAATGTACAGCCTTTGAATCATATGTGTTTAAATTAGGAAGTTGTTTTCCGTTTTCATTAGGAGTAATTGATTGAGCAGCACAAATGCGTCCTGAAAAGGGATGAGACATTCTTTGTCCCGGGCTTAATTCGGGCAGCTAAGTTTTACCAGGAAAATGGATGGCTGTAAAATCCCATAGGATGTTCTGTGTCGTGGGGGCGATTTGTGTGACAAATGGCTCATACACTACTGATGGCAACCATGAATGATGGATTGTTGTAAGCTCGAGTCAAGGAAAGTGCTTTAGGAGTATACATATATACATGTATGCATTCATATTATATATATATATATTATAATATATGTATTTCTATATATATATCAATATATATATTATTATCTATATATACACGCATGTGGGTGGCTGGGCGAGAGCTTAGGAAACAGTTGCAAAGCTAACGATATGTATTCTATAAAGAAACAAAACGTGTTACTGGGCACCCCTGAAGATTTTGTAACCAGCTTCCTCCACTCTTCACGGCTATCAGGGTTTTTGTTTGGTAGTATGTGCTCAACTTCATACCAGTCTTCTGTCTGGGGGCGGGATAGCTCAGTGGTCAGGGCACTCGCTTTCCCCAAGTCACGTTAAGCAGTGTCGAGCGTGGTTACCAGTTGGATGGGAGACCGTTTGCGCGCCTTGGCTTCAGTACAGTTCCCACAGTTCCCTAGCTGCAAATGGGTACCAGCCTCTTTAGGGTCAGGGAAGGTAAAGCAGCGAGGGAGAGGAGATGGGCGCCACCTCAACATGCTGGCCCCTAGAGAAGCTGAGGTCTCTGACACCTGGCTCCTCTACGACCACCAAGGTTATGGGACTTATGGGTCTGCTAACAAAATAAACAACAAACAAACAAACACATCTTTGAAGATTGTTTTGAACAATAATGTGAAAGCCTTTCTATGCTATTTTCTCTACGTCAGAAAACCTTCAACTCATTACGGGAACTTTTTAAATAATACAATAAAGTAGGATGAATGTCATGGAAATAATTCGTCGTCATGTCTAACTTGGGCGCTACGATAACATTAATCTAAAAAGAAAGGCATGGAAAAAGACAGAAAGAAAATACAAAGAAAGACAGAAAGAGAAGGGAACGAAAAAGAAAAAAAAGAGAAAGAAAGCTAGCTAGCTAGCTATATAGATATATAAATAGGTAGATAGAATAGATAGATATGATAAGATAGATAGATAGATAGAAGATAGATAGATAGATAGATAGATAGATAGATAAGATGGATGGTGGTGGATGGATGGGGATGGATGGATGGATAAGACAGACAGACAGACAGACAGACAGACAGAAAAGACAGAAGAAGAAGAAGATAGATAGATAGATAGATAGATAGATAGATAGATAGATAGATAGATAGATAGATAGATAGAAGGAGAAAGGTAAGAAATAAAAGAAAGACTGAAGGGAAAAAGACATAAAAAAGAAAGAAAGAAGAAAAGAAGGAAGAAATAAAGGAAAGAGAGACAGAAAAAGGACGAAAAAGAAAGAAAGAAAGAAAGAAGAAAGAAAGAAAGAAAGAAAGAAAGAAAGAAAGAAAGAAAGAAAGAAGAAAAGAAAAAAGAAAGAATAAATGAAAGAAATAAAGATTAAAAGAAGAAGTAGAAAGAAACGAAAAATAGACAGAAACAAAGAAACAAACAAATAAACAAAACATCCAACAAGGGAAGACACTAGCGGATTGTAACTGATAGTGTTGCAGTTTGATGCTAAAACAAAACTGGCATGAGATAGTATAGTTTTAGCAAAAACAGGCTTTTTCTTTAATCACGTTTGCACGGAAAGTACATACACGTCGAAGCACGGACGGTAAAAAATTCCGTCATATTTTCCTTAAATCACCCCAAAATAATATACAAAACAGAAACAAAAAAACTTGTTCAAACATCACTGAATAAAACTTTATCACGACTATGAAACAATTTTTAATATTAACTTCTAGACTTCGATAAATGCAAAAGCAAAACAAAACAAAGCAAAAAAAACAAAAGAAATGAAAAGAAGAGGAAAAGAGAAAACAACAAACCAAAACAAACAATGCAAAGCAAAGCAAAGCAAAACAAACAATGCAAAGCAAAGCAAATCAAAGCAAAAGCAAAGCAAAGCAAAGCAAAACAAACAATGCAAAGCAAAGCAAAACAAACAATGCAAAGCAAAAAGCAAAACAACAAGCAAAGCAAACAAACAAACAATGCAAAGCAAAGCAAAGCAACAAGCAAAGCAAAGCAAAACAAACAATGCAAAGCAAAGCCAAACAAAACCAAACCGAAAGAAAATAATCCAGAAAAGTGGTTAGCGGTGGAAGCAGCCTGTACAGACCCAAACTGCTGTCGTGCAATCCTGGCATCAGTCAGACAGCAGCAGTGGGCTGGAGGCTTAGCTGACCACCAGGGCAGGGGGAGCTAAGCTGAGGAGCCCAAATCCCCAGGGGATTTACCCTGCTGTGGAAGACAGGATTGCCTGGGAGAGAGAGAGAGAGAGAGCGGGCGGGAGTTGTGCTTTGCACTGGTGATCAAGGTGTTTGGTTCCAAAATTTTACCCCAATTCTTTAGACCATGAATGGTGTTCTGGGTGCTAGTCTTTCGGATGAGACGAAAACCCGATGTCCTGTGTGTAACTTATAATATTTAGCGTAATGAACTCAATGAAACAAGAGAGTTGCCCCTGACAACATTCTGTAGAAAAGAAAAACTCACCCTGAGAGGGCAACAAATACAATTGCAGACGGGAGGAGAAAAACAAATAATGGGTGGCGCTGTTCTTGGGGTGACGAACTCTCTCTGGGGAATGCAGCCCGAAATTCATGCAGAGAAATCTGCCGTGGCTTGAAATGGTGTAAAATGTAACACGCGTTAGAAGCAAACAAGCTATGACCTTGGATGTGTAGAAAACTTTTTGTTAGCAAGCCTCCATTTGGGGCAAGGGTGATATAGAAAAGATGAATCAAAGCGTGGTTTTAGATAGAGACAGAGACAGAGAGACATAGAGAACGCATTATATTGACAAAACGTAAAACGATTAAACAACACATCTCATATGTAAAAGATAGCAAAACATTTCCATTCTACTCTTGTTCAGCAAAACCTCAATTTGTTTCAAATTCACGATCTCCAAGAGCTTACCACCAAACCCGTTTTATTCAGAAACAAGACTGCCCACAAGATGAAAGCGGGATTGATCATTATCGCAGGCTTTTTCTGTTCCAGTGTGCTAGTGGAAGAAGTATCGAAGCCGTTCTTTGAGTTAAGAGGCTTTGCTTCCCTCTGTGGGCTACTTAGACTGAGCACAAGGTTGTTCACTGACAAAGCTACGCTTACAAGCACGAAAAAACAAGCACTTTTGCGCGCGCGTACATCCGCGGGCGCGCGCACGCACGCAAACACACACACACAAACACACACACACACGCGCACGCACGCGCGCACACACACACAGAAACACACACACACGTACACACGTACTTGAGGGCTCTACCGTACACACGCGCACATGGAAACACACAAATACACACACACCACACACACACAGACACCACACACACACACACACACACACACACACACACACACACACACACACACACACGAAAAAAAGCAAACACACACACACACACACACACACCACACACACACACACACACACACACACACACACACACCACACGCATATACACGCTGAACATCTTGCACACACGTTAAACCCTGTTCCGCTTTTCGTAAGAGTAGGCCATCGTGTGCTGGTTGGAACAGCTGACACGATTTACAAAAAACTGCATACTCACGTGGACTGGATGTAAAAAAGCATACAGGAGCGCGCGCGCACGCGAGCACACACACACACACACACACATACAACACACACGCGCGCGCGCGGCGCGCACACACACACACACACACATACACAAACACACACGGTATTGTTAAGAGTAACAAAGCAAATTTTTAATTATAACACAATAATTATTTAGATGTATCTAATGAAATATCACACCAGCATAATCAATGCATATATCACTGGTATAAATAATACTACATTAAAATGAAAAGCATTACAAAAACATTTTGATAAAAAACATTCAACACCCTTTCTACTCTTCACCCATCACAGCTTACACTTATTCATTAACTGGTACTTTAGATAAAATGTACACACACACACACACACACGCGCGCGCGCGCGCGCGCGCCACATGTACCCCTCCCCCCCCTCTCTCTCTCTCTACTTAGACTTGCCGCAAGGTTGTTCACTGACAAAGCTACGCTTACAAGCACGAAGAAACAAGCACTTTTGCGCGCGCGTACATCCGCGGGCGCGCGCACGCACGCAAACACACACACACACAAACACACACACACACGCGCACGCACGCGCGCACACACACACACACAGAAATACACACACACGTACACACGTACTTGAGGGCTCTACCGTACACACGCGCACATGGAAACAAACAAATACACACACACACTCTCTCTCTCTAAGGGCCGGATGAAAAAAAAGTATGTAATGCTTACTCTGTTACCCTTGAAAAATAAAGATTATTCATTCATTCATTCATTCTCCCTCGCCCCCCCCCCCCCTCTCTCTCTCTATCTCCCCTCTTCCACCTAGATGCATACTCCTGCATACACTATTATTTGATGGATTAATCTAACCCCCCATACACACTCAAATCCAACAACAGCCCCCAAAAAACAAACCAGCTAACAACAACAACGAAAACAAAAAAAAACAGAAAGAAACAAAAAAAACAGACACACACCGAACCATTCTGCCTCAGTTTACGTATAGCCTGTGGTCTGTTAGTAGAAGACAGCACAGGACAGCATAGGACAGGACAGGGCCTAGTCTTGAGAGGCCAGACGATGCTGCTGAGAAAATGGATGACAGTCAATTCCCCAGGGTCCCTCCTGATGCCAGAAGCCCGCTGTCTCGCGGAGATGGCTCAGTGTCCACGATGAATGTGTGTGTGTCACGGTTAGTCATTCCTTATTCCGCTTTCTCTCTCTTGTGGCGCTGTGCTGTGTTGTGTGGGGGTGATGCTTTTTCTTTCTGTGTGTGTGTGTGCTTGTGTGTGTGTGTGTGTGTGTGTGTGTGTTGTGTGTGTGTGTGTGTGTGTGTGTGTGTGTGTGTGTGTGTGTGTGTGTTTGTCTCTCATTAGAGTTATGTGGTGCGTGTGTGCGTGTGTGCGCGTGTGTGTTATTCTTTCTCTCTATATCCAGCTATGTCTCTGTCTCTGTTTGTCTGTCTGTCTGCCTGCCTCTCTCTCTCTCTGTCTCTCCTCTTTCTCTCTCTCCTTTCTCTCTCTTTGTCTTTCTGTCTGTGTCTGTGTCTGTCTGTCACTCTCTCCCTCCTCCTTCCATCTCTTTCCCTGTCTCTCTTAACAAAAGTCTCTTCAGTTTGATAGAAGTAGCCATAAAGTATGGAAATTGTTTACATATGCTGTAAACGTCTGAATATATATCCAATGTTGATTATTGTGTATTATGTACTGCATTATATCATGATGACTTTCCAAATCAACTCTGCATTGCACTGTGGCCGAAAGGCCGATGTGAAATCAATTCATTTCAGAGCTCAGTATTCAATGTTCTCTCTCTCTCTCTCTCTTCTCATTCTCTCTCTCTCTCTCTCTCTTCTCTCTCTCTCTCTCTCCTCTCTCTCTCTCTCTCTCTCTCTCTCTCTCTCTCTCTCTCTCTCTCTCTCTCTCTCTCTCTCTCTCTCTCTCTCTCTCCTTCATTCATGGATTACAGTAGTGATTAAAGGGGTGTAACATTGAATACAGTTGCAGCAACAACAGTGATAATAAGAATACGATACGAACACCAGCGAGAGCAAAACAAGTTGAAAAGTTTCACTTTCACAATTATTACTCCTATTACCACCGAGACATTTTGATCTGTAAGAACAGCGATAAGAACACCAACAACAAAATGAACGAAAGTAATAATGATGATGGTTACAAATAAAACACTAGGCAAACAACAAAACAAACAAAGAACCCACAAACAAACAAACGATTAGGTAAATACTTATCCAATTAACCAACTAACCGTTTGATAAAATAAAATAAATAAAATAAAATAGATGAGTTCTTAGTATTTTGACTAGACCAAAACTGTTCTACAATTTACACTTTTCAAATATCTATTTGCAACGGTCACAGAAAAAAAAAACATAACTGAAAAGTGTCAATGATCTTGCCACAGCCCTAGACAATCATAATTATTTCTATCACTTTTCAGGCTTGATTTCTCAGCAGCTTTTGGCACCATTAACCGTGATGGTTTGATAAATGGAGTCTCAATATTTCTGGCATGTCTGACATGAATCAGTCTGGGTTCAGTTCATATCCACCCTGCCTTCAGCAGTCTGTCAATGGGAGTGGCTGGTCTCAAACTCCATTAGTACTTGGTGTTCCCCGAGGGTTTCCACTAGACCCATTATTATTCATTCAGGCTTGGTACAACTGCTATTAGAAATAGCTATCAATGTTGTTGTCTTCGTTACATCGCTGCTTTTTTCTCTGTGTATATACCTGTTTGTTCTAGAGCCGTCTGTCTTGGAGTCTGATGTTATACTATGATGTATATTGTGAACAATTGTTGGATTATGTACAGTGCATAGCGATGGATATACAATAGAAATAATTTGAATAACAGGATACAAAGTTGGAATTATGGCTACATGCATGATGTATGCATGCATGCACGCGCGCACGCATGTGAGTGTGTGTGCGTGTGTGCGTATGTGTGCCGGTGCCTGTGTATGTGTGTGTTTGTGTATGTGTGTGTTTGTATTTGTGTTTGTATTTGTGTGTGTGTGTTGTGTGTGTGTGTGTGTGTGTGTGTGTGTGTGTGTGTGTGTGTGTGTGTGTGTTTGTGTGTGTGTGTGTTTGTGTTTATTTATTCTTTTATTTCGAGGTCAATGTAAAAGCATATATGTGCTTTTTACATCTAATCCCCGCGTATATGCAATTTTATAAATTTTGTTGTCCGTTCCCACCGGCACACAAGGGCCTACTCCTCCGAAAAAGCGGAACGGGTTTTAACCTGTGCGTATGATGTTTTGCGTGCGTTAGCACACAGGACCTGGGTTTATAGTCTCATCCCAAGGTGTTTTGGGGGGAGTGGAGTCGCCACTGATGTTAACTCCAGGGGAAAAATTCTCTTGAAAGAGACTGGAACCTGGGTCAGCAGATCACGAGCGCAATACAACATTGCATACATGGTTTTAGATAATTATCGTCCAATATAAGGTAAGGTAAAGGTAAAGGTGACCCATAACCTTTGTGGTCGTAGGGGAGCGAGGCGTCAGAGACCTCAGCTTCTATATGAGCGACTATGTTAAGGGCGGCGCCAATCTCTTCTCCCTCGCTGCTTTACCTTCCCTGACCCTAAAGAGGCAAGTAACCATTGACAGCTGGGTGAACTGGGGGACTGTACTGAAGCCAAGGCACGCAAACGGTCACCATCCAACTGGTAACAACGTTCGACGCCGCTTAACATTGGCTGGGGGAAAGTGAGCACTCTGACCTCTGAGCACTGAGCTGTCCCGTTTTTATCGTCCACTATGGCACAGAATAATGTTGGGTTTTTCCGCACCTCTCCTAGTGATGGCTCCGCTCTCTAACTGACAGTGATCAGACCCATTTGTCATAAGCTAAATGAAGATCATTTGTCAAATAGCAGACAAAGCCAAACGGAGGAAACGAGTCGTGACTGTTAATGGGGTGTTCAGTGTTTAGTCGGTACCATGTACTCCACGAGGAAATGAAGAGAGAACACGGCTAGGGATAGTCTATTGAGTGGAAGTGGATTCATTTTTCATCTTTTCTAAAGAATCTACTAACTCGCCATTTTATATACTGTCAGTTTAAGAAAAAGACAATGTTGGCACTGTCAAACAGTGTTTTATAAACAATTTCAAACACGAGAGTCGACAGTCAACAATGGAAACAAAGCAAAGAGCGGGAATGAGGAGGAGTGTATTCTGTACCCACTGTTAATCCTGTCTATGACGTTTATCTATCTATCTATCTATCTATCTATCTATCTATCTATCTATCTATCTATCTATCTATCTATCTATCTATCTATCTATCTATCTATCTATCTATCTATCTATCATCTATCTATCATTATCTGTCTGTCTGTCTGTCTGTCTGTCTGTCTGTCTATCTATCTTCTATCTACCTATCTACCTATCTATGTATCTATCGATCGATCGATCGATTGATCGA
>CM060331.1:2569503-2572003 GCA_030674155.1 Stramonita haemastoma
GAGACGAGAGAGGAGAGAGAGAGAGAGAGAAGAGACACAGACAGATACAGAGTACACAGCAGAAAACAAAGAAACAGAGATACAGAGTAACAGAGATAGAGACGATAGACAGAGACAAAAACAAAGACAGACAGAGAAAAAAAAAGACAGACAAGACAAGAAGACAGAGACAGAGAGACAAGAAGAAATACAGAAAGAGAGAGACAGACAACAGACAGAGACAGACAAGACAGCAGAGACAGACAGAGACAGACAGAGACAGAAAGAGAGGACAGAGACGGACAGAAGACAGAGACAGAAGATGATGCACAGGTAAAACAAGGAGATAGCACGATGACAACAAATCTGTGACAGACAAGGACAGGACGAGACACCGTGACAGAAACACAGAAATGGAAACAATCCAGAAAGAGAGAAACAACTAGCCAGCCAACAGCCAGCCAGCTAGCCAGCCAGCAGCCACCAACCAGTCAGCCAATCAACCGACCAGCCAGATACTACAAAAAACAAAAGTATAAGGTATATGGGCAGCTTCATTCTTCTTTTTTTCATGACGCTCAGAGAGCAACTATTGATGTTTTTCATATGAACGAAAATGCGTTGCACTGCTGTTAGAAAGGTAAGGTAAAAGTAAAGGTGTCCCATAACCTAAGTGGTCGTAGGGAGCAACCATCAGAGACCTCAGCTTCTCTAGGGGTCAGCATGTTGAGGGCGGCACCCATTTCCTCTCCCTCGCTGCTTTACCATTCTCTGACTCTAAAGAGGGCAGGTACCCATTTGACAGCTGGGTCGAACTGGGAGGACTGCACTTAAGCCAAGGCGCGCAAACGGTCACCCATCCACTAGTAACCACGCTCGACGCTGCTTAAAGCGAGCGCTCTGACCACTAAGCTACCCCGCCCCCACTGCCGTTAGCACCTGACAAACATCCGACTTCGGCGCGTGAGAGAACTATAGTCTTTCTAGAAGACAGGAGAAATAGAATGGACCAATTAGGCAAAAAAATAGACAAGAAGTAAATGACACAAAGAAACGGAACGAGGCCGGAACAAAGAGAGGGATAGAAAAGAATGAAATCTTAGAACACAATTTCCATCTCCTTGTGATGCTGTCTACACTGACAGGCCTCAGGCATTCTTACAGGAAGAAGCGCCATTCAATTTGTCAGACCACTGAATTCTAAAGCCTTGCAACATAAACACCGCAATAACTGCAACAATAACAACAAACATAACACCACGCACGCGCCACTCACACACACACACATAAACACACACACACACGCACACACACATACATACACACACACACACACACACACACACACACACACACACACACACACACACACACACACACACACACACCACAACGCACACACACACACACACAACACAGGGGTATTCCTTTTCTCTCCCTACTCCACCCTCATGGCGCCTAATTCCCCATAAACCAACCACAACTGTCTTGAGCGGCTGGCTAGGAAATCTCGTCTGCAAAGGGAGCGAATTAAGCGAGGGGAGACAAACATTGGGTGCAGCCATCATTCCCGTGAGTCGGTCACCAGAACAACTCAGTGAACAAAGCGGATACAGAGAGAAGAAAAAACAACAAAAACCCAGCAAGAGACAGGCACAGGAACATAGAATTATTCAGACTGGACAGAGGCACACAGGAAAATAGACACAGGGAATGATACATACATACAGTGGGAGAGTTTGTCAGTGGTAGAAGAAGATGAGAGAGAGAGAGAGAGAGAGAGAGAGAGAGAGAGAGAGAGAGAGACAGAGAGACAGAGAGAGAGAGAGAGAGTATTAAACAGCCACATACTTTTTTCATACGACCATTGCCCTGATTAGTGACTATCAACTGAACAAAACAAAACACCAACCAAACAAACAAAAGCCCCAAACCACAAAAAATCCAATGACAATAAAAGCTCAATCTACGATTTAAAGAAAAGAGGCATAAATAGGTTTTCAATAAACACATAATCCGTATTTGATTCAAACATTGATATCAAAGCACATACACTGATTATGATTAAGTAAGTTAGATAAAGGACAGGATAGCTCAGTGGTCAGAGCACTCACTTTCCACAAGCTAGGGTTAAGCAGCATCGGGTGTGGTTTCCAACTGGATCGTTGACCGTTTACGCGCCTTGGCTGCAGTACAGTCCCCCAGTTCACCCAGCTGTCAATGGGTACCTGCCCTCTTTAGGGTCAGGGAAGGTAAAGCAGCGAGGGAGAGGAGATGGGCGACGCCCTCGATATGCCGGAAACTAGAGAAGCTGAGGTCTCTGACTCCTCGCTCCCCTACGACCAAATAGGTTATGGAACACCTTTACCTAATTTTTTTGAAAAAAATTGATAAGTAAAAAAAAACACGGGAGACAGCTGTTTCGACAGACAGACAGAAGAGACAAAGATACTGCCAGACAAGCAGACTGACAGAAAAAATCCCAACAACTTAAGATGCATGAATGGTTCATTTCCGTTTG
>CM060331.1:2579503-2587003 GCA_030674155.1 Stramonita haemastoma
GGTGACAGATCAGAAACATAACACACATTCGGAGAGTGACAGTTGTTGCTATCAGGGAATTTCTATGGGACATATTGGCAGCAACTGTCCCTTGAAGCTGACAGTCAGTGTCATGTAAGTCACAGAGATGCTGCCTCTTTGCTTGAAGATGAAATGCTATGTGGAAGATGGTTTGTAGGATTGGTTAAAAGGCGGATATTTTTGGTTCTTGTATAGTTGCAAAACAGATCCCCACTTTTGACAAAGTTGGTGGTGTTATCTAGGTTTTAAGTCAAGGACAGTGGTGACCAGGCTTAAACCTTTAAATATCAGCAACATGTTTGTCATTCTGACTCTGTACTAAAAACACAATCAACAAATCTATGCAGAAAATATGATTCAAACTATTTTGGAACTACAATCTTTATGTACGCAACTCCAACAGGAATGCCTGGTTTCTTTTAGTTTCTTGTTTCACAAATAAAAGTATGTAGCTGATTCTGACCAATCAACCGACAAACTTGTAGTTGTCTTTTTACCAGGACACATCAAAGCAAGTACTTTGGGGAAACCGCAGAGAACAGAGGAATCCTTTCCTGTTACAGCAGCCCTGAGCTTCCTCGTGTGCTATCAACCCTGTACTGAAGGCCATCTTCAAAGCTTTCGCCAAAGCCGTTTTGCCACAGACCTAATCCCACTAAGTGCACTGAAGTAGTGCTTGGGATGGTGTTCAGCTGTGATGACTGTGCCGGGCTGTGTAGATACACAGAAACCAAGGAGCTGGCAGACTGAGTCAGGAAGGTTGAAAGCCGTAGAATGTACAGCAGCTAGCTGGCCAGTTTGTTAGTAAAAGGAGAAAAGGCCTTAACAATGTCACATTTTGTTAAGGAACTAACGATTTTTTGCTGCCACGTCTTCTGTGAGGTCCCCTCACTGTTGTTCCCATGCCGCTCATTTCAATCTCCTCGCCACATCCATACCCTGATTTGTTGCTAACATCGATTTAGCTAGCTACCTAACTGCCTGACTAAATAGGAGGTACGTAAGTAGGTAGCTAACTAGCTAGCGAGCCAATCCGCCAACTAATTAACTAAGTAACTCAGCAAGTAACTAACTAACTAATCAACTGGTTAACTAGCTAGTTAGCAAGCTAGATAACTTTCCAATCATTTGACCAACTGAATGACTTGTTATATAAACGGCAATCAAAGTAACACAAAGATCTTAAGTAATCAAATTACTTTGCAATCTACTGAACAAAGTAACAGACTAATGTACACACACAGACAAAATGTTAGCAAACTGACAAAGTGACTGAACAGTAAACTGACTTATCAAACAACATACCTGTTAGTCACGTAACTTACAAATTGGTTAGCCTAGGAACTATCCAATAAAATAAGCTAGTAGGTAGGTGAGTAAACACGTCAGCAGATAAATAAGTAGGCAGATAAGTATGCAGGTAATTTATTTAGGTAAGTCAGTCAGTTAGTCAGTCAGTTAGTCAGAAAGTAAAGAAATAAATTGGTAAGTAGGTAGATAAGTAAGCACTTAAGCAAGTAAGCAAGTAAGCAAATAAGTAAATAAGTACGTTTGTAAGTACGTATGAGGAAGTAAGTGAGTAAGTAAGTGAGTAGATGAGTGAGTCCAGTGGGTAAATCAGTAAGTAACTATCTAACGAGTTCACCGACTAAATCATAAAAAACTGAAATGCTAAATAACTTATTAAATACTGACTAGCCAACTAACTAAATGTATATGACATTCTAGAAAAAAAAGTCAACAACTATTATTTCTTTATACACGAGTATACTATCAAGTATTTAACCAATAATCACATGCAGTTTAAAAACTACATATTGTTTATACACTTTTTTCTGCTTAATAAATGAGTGAAAATGAACTTTAAAAAATAGTTAGGTCGACATTGAATAGTAAGAAATGGACTGTTTACATTTCTGACATTCAGGCACATATCTCTCATCTTCTGCTGAAACCGACTAGTTTGAGGTTGTTTGTTCCGTCATTTCGACTATGACTCCACAAACAGCAGACTATGTACCAACGATTATAGGTGATGCTTAATTTTTCAGTACCCAGACAAATAAATGCTCTACCCTTTCTGTCTAAGAAAAACGTACCTTAAACTACGAATCTGGGTAGAAGATAGATTCTAGCTGTTCTAGGCCTACATCCCATATACGATCCTAGTTTAATAATAGAATAGAAACTAAAGAATTTGAGAAAAAATAACGGACAACAGAAAACGAAAATTAGAAAAAAACAAATTAATCAGTAAACCAACAAACACGCAGTCAAACACAAACACAAAAAAGCAAACAACACAAGAAATCTATTAAAAGTGCGAGCAAAAAAACAAAAACAAAACAACCAGACAAGCAGACGTAAGAAACGCGGGCTAATTAAAACAGTAGACAACTAAAACGAAACAGATACACACAAATCTATAAAAAAAAGTAACACCAACCAGCAAGCTACCAACCCACCCACAACCCAAACCAAACAAACCACCCATACACATCCTTTCAAAGCAAGAATTATAAAGAACGAAATAGCGAAGTGAAGAAAGAAACAGACAGAATAAAAAAAGACACACAGGAAGAAAGAAAGAAAGAAAGAAAGAAAGAAAGAAAGAAAGAAAGAAAGAAAGAAAGAAAGAAAGAAGAAAAAGAAAGAAAGAAAGAATCCAGACAGACAGGACAGACAAACAAGCAGAATAAAACAAAAAAGCAACGGTGCATCATTGCTGTGCAAATTTGTTTTGCAAAAACAAAAACAAACCAACCTCCAAACATCATACTCACTCCAAGAGAAAACACTTCAGGAATGTTTTGAGTAACAGAACTTCACCTTAGTGTGCTCACCTCCTCCTCCCCCACCCCCTCCCTCCGCACACATCGGCATTTTTTTTGTCTGATGTCTTTTTAACGAAGACTTCCAGTAACAGAAGTACTTCCTGTGAGTCGTAAGTATTTTCCCAGTCGATTATTTGAGATTCATTCTGGGCCGTTTCAAACCCCTTCAAGGTTGTTTTTTGCGTATTGCTTTTCTCTGTCTCTCTATACCCTGTCTCTCATTCCGTCTCATTGTTTCCCTCTATGTGTGTGAGGAGAGAGAGAGACAGAGAGAGAGAGAGACAGAGAGAGAGAGGGAACAAATAAGACAGACAGACAAAACAGACATACAGACAGACAAAAAAAGAGAGAGAGGCATGAGAGAGAGGGACAGAGACAAGAAGAAATAGTTTGATAACTCTTTGCAAAGACTTCGTGTGTCATAAAATCTTAACATAATTTTTCAGAAACATGACATAATTATAAGTGTTGCCCTGCCATTCAGTGGTTGACAAGTCACGCCCAGTGCACTCACTTTCAGCATGGAAGAGAATTGTGGTCTTTTAAGTCTTTTGGAAAAAAGGGCAAGATAATGGACATGAAGGCAGAACAAGACAAGGTGACAGGAAGAAACTAACACCAGAGAGACAAAAAAGATCGAAAAGCGGAATTCAGAGCACAGAATCATCTGAAGGTTGGGTGCTATTACATACTAATAAGGTGCCTAACATACCCATCAATACGAGGGACCAAGTATTGTTCAATGTTTGTTTTATTATGATTTATTATGTTCCCAAAACGCATACTTTGGTTCAATATTCGCTAACAACTTGACCAAGTAGTTACTGTTTTGAAACGAAGTATGACACATTAGTGGAGTTGGAACAGTGAGACGTATTCAATCTCTTACCTACCCAGCTCTCCAAGATTTAGTCTTCAACCCATAACCTTTGGGGCAGTATTTTGAAAATGCCCATCCATGTATCTGTTTAGGATAATACATGCCATCATCACCCCACACCACACCCACGACACACACACACACACACACAACACACACACACACACACACACACACACTAACACACTACCACACTCACCCCACCCACCACACACCCACACACACACACAACACATATAACACAAAAGAGCCACGCACGCTCCTAGATTGACCACAATATTTGATGATGATTCCAGTTACTGCTATCACTCAGTCACACGGAGCGACACGCTGTCCAGGCTCCTGGCTGCTCTAATCCCTGAACAAACTCTGCCCCCCCCCGGATAAATTCTGCCTGGCTTCCCCCTGTCAGTGCCGCTGACAGATCACAGCGCTGGCCCCGCTTGCAGAACCAGAGTTTGCGGGCGTCCTGGGAATCGCCTGTGGAGAGGTGGACAGAGGCTGCCTAGAGCTTCACGCTGACTGCCAGTACAGTCAGCCACCTCCGCAACATGTCCTGCCCCACTTCAAACAGACGCCATCCTTTTTTTTGCAAGACATTTTATTTACCCAACTGATCAAATTAATGTTTTGATATAGATTCCATCTTTTTGCAAGACGTACAATTATTATCAAATATTGATGTCAAGGTGATATTTTGATATCTGTGTAGTCAGGTATAGTTTGAGCAATTTGTGTGTGTGTGATTGCAGGCTTTTGAGCTATATCTGGTATAATCGGAAAACGTTTTATTTAACATGGGTTATTATCTCTGAACAACACAATAACTGCAAGAATGCTGCTTCAAATAATCTCACCAGTAATGTTTGTCCATTCTATCTTACTTCATCCATCAGCACTTTTCTTTCTTTCTTCTTTTATTTCGAGGATAATGGAATATGCACTCATGTGCTTTTTACATCCAGCCCCATGTGTATGCAGAGTTATAAAGTTTTGTCATCCATTCCCACCAGTACACAATGCCCTACCCTTCCGAAAAGTGGAACAGGTTTAACGTGTTCTCAAGATGTTCTGCATGCGTTTGCACACGATAACTCGATTTATAGTCTTATCCGAAGGATATTTGGGGTAAGTGGAGTCGGCCCTGATGTGAACTCCAGAGAAAAAATTCCTCTTGAATGGGATTCGAACCCAGGTCATCAGATACGAGCACATCACTCTGACCACCAGGCTATCCCGTCTCCCGCACATGGAGGTTATGACAATTCCAAGCATCTGCCTTTGCCTGAGAAGTAAATATTTTGCTATGATGAATTGAAATGACATCGTATTCATGAAAAAGCCGATAAATTTACATAGATTTTTTTTAATCCGCTCGTTTATGAAAATTCAATGTTTGACATTTCAATATGTACTGACTTGTGTCTTTGCATATAAATCAGTTAACTCCATATTTTGTCTTGCACAATAAAAAGCATATTTGAATTTTAGAGAGTGCCTTTCGAAAAGACGTCAAAACCATCGCCTTGTCTATGCCATATAAAGCAATCAGGTGAATTCTTAGGTGACTACTTCTTATGCAAAATCCATCAGCATTTGAGAAGATAATTTTCAATCTAGCTTTTTCCATACTTTTAAAAATTCAGGTTTGGTTTTTAAATTAGATAAGGGCTAGCATCTTCTTTTGATATTAGAAATTCTGCAGAGCAGCATTTTATATAGAAAATAATTAGAATTGTATGCCACTGATTTGAATGACATTTTTGTCAATGAAAATGTTGGCAGGAAGCAGGATCTTGCGCTGTTCTTTACTCTGCTTGTACAGGAAGTTTTAGTGCTCCCCCAAAACTAAACTTATGCCCATCAGGCTGGTTTTTACTTCAAACTAAAGGTTTTGTTAATAATTGCTTTAAATTGTCGGCCACATTAATGTTTAATTTTTGCTGTGATGATGATGGTTTAATAAGATGCATTAATGCTGTTGCAGCATCTGAATGATTTGTTTTTCACATTCCATAATGATATTGTAAAGTCAAACATCCCATTCCTTGCATTGCTGTGTAACATTGTGTATGCTCGGTGCATGATGCATAATTTTGGTGATCTTGTCTACATATAAACAGAAACAATCTATATCATGCATATGGTTGATCTCGTCCAGATAGAAGAAGACACTATCTAAATGATGTATACTGGCTGACCAAAGTTTAGATATAAAGAGCAACGATCTATATGAATAATTATCGTTCATCTTGTCTCAATACAAAAAGTAACAATCTATCATGAACATCGATCTTGTCGAAATATACAAAAGCAATCTATTGATGCATATGGTTGATCCTGTCTAGATATAAAGAGGACGATCTATATGATGCATGAGTTGATCCTGTCTAGATATAAGAGACGAAAACAATCTATATGATGATATATGGATTGATACTGTCTAGATATAAAGAAAACGATCTATATGATGCATAGGGTTGATCCTGTCTAGATATAAAGAGAACGAATACATCATATGATCTATCTAGTAGGGTTATACTGCTGGATCTACTAGAAGAAAAAACGATCTATAGATGCATATGGTTGATCATGTCTAGATATAAAGAGGAAACAATCTATATGATGCATATGGTTGATCTGTCTAGATATAAAGAGGAACGATCTAAATGATGCATAGGGTTGATCCTGTCTAGATATAAAGAGAAGATCTAAGATGCATAGGTTGATCTATTTAGATATAAAGAGAACGATCTTATGATGCATAGTTGATCCTGTCTAGATATAAAGAGAATGATCCATATGATGCATAGGTTGACCATGTCTAGATATAAAGAGTAATGAATCTAGATATAAGATTTATTATAGGGCTGATCTGTCTAGATATAAAGAGGAACGATCTATATGATGTATAGGGTGATCCTGTATAGATAGAAAAAGAAACTATCTATGTAGCCCCTGTACTTTTCTATGTGCCTCTCCCTCTGCCTCTGGGAAAGGGCTGGATGAAAAAAGTATGTGAACGCTTATCTGATCCTTCATAGATAATTAAATATCGATAATTAAATGATTGATTATTCATTATTCATTCATTCATTCATTTTTATTGATTCGATGATCAATTCATTCCCTCATTCATTCTTTCATTCATTCATTCATCTGCTTCTGTCTCTTTCTCTCTCTCACTGACCCCATCCCCTGCTTTTACCCATAACGCCCTTTCCCTTACGTCCATCCATCCCTTCTCTATGCTTCTCTCTGTTTAATCATCCACCCTCCCCCCTCTCGCTCTACCTCTCTCTCTCTACCTCCTTACCTCTCTCTCTTACCTTCTCTCTCTCAACTCCCCTGCCCCCTCTCTCTCTTTTACCCCCACCCCCTCTTTACGCCTCACTGATATAACCAGCAACAAGATGTCCCCATGGAACCGTGTTGCTCGAGTTGTCAGTGTCTAAGTCCACAACTTCACAGCTGTCAGTCAGTGACGCTTACCCACTCAGCCACAACCAACACTGTCGATAATCTAACATGACCTACATATCATCCAAGGGGATTGTTCCCCCCTTGACCCACTTTTGATCTCTCCCCCCAAAATGAAGTCTTTCTAAAAGTGGGACATATCACTCATCCAGATTATTTGGGGCAGTGACACACGCAATGTTATGACCAAAGCCAATTTGTTCCTGAAATGGGACAACATTGTGTTGTTATGGACATGATGAATGTGAATTGTGGAGTTTGTATTTTGTTTTACATAGACGAAAT
>CM060331.1:2594503-2609503 GCA_030674155.1 Stramonita haemastoma
TTTTATGAACAGCAAATACAGAGTTGCCCTCAAGGGAATCCTCTTTGTAAGCCTGAGTGGATTCGACCCGTGCTTAGTGATGACAGTCAGAGATTGAGGAAGACATCTGCTGTGCTTTTGTTTGCCTTTGCTCGTCTTATTCTGAGACTTAGGGATTTTGGGAGCCATGGGCTGAGAACAATAATCCCATTTTTACATGTTCTTATCTCCAGAGTTATGCCTATGATAGTCAAGATTCAAGATTTTATTTGAAGAAAATAGCAACCAGCCCTGCTGTAAATACACATCTTCAGTTATCTTTAGACCAATTTTATCTATCTATCTATCTATCTATCTATCTATCTATCTATCTATCTATCTATCTATCTATCTATCTATCTATCTATCTACCTACCTACCTACCTACCTACCTACCTACCTACCTACCTACCTACCTACCTACCTACCTACCTACCTACCTACCTACCTACTCTATCTATCTATCTATCTATCTATCTATCTATCTATCTATCTATCTATCTATCTATCTATCTATCTATCCCTTAGTCTGGCGACTGTGGGGGCACCACTGAAGACTTGACAACCAGTTCCCTCCATTCCTCTCTCTGTTCTGCCTTTCTCAAAATTTTGTTGAGATCTAGGCCTGTCCATTCGCTGATGTTGTCCTCCCATCTCTTCCTTGGTCTGCCTCTTTTTCTTCCTGTCCGATGTGAAATCCCCAGGCGATTCCACCATTTCACTGCACCTGCGTTTTCTCCTCTCATGTTGTGCTCCTGTCACGGATGACCTTGTCTTGAGCTGAGTCAACTATTTATTTCGGGAGGGGAAGGGGGTGGTCTAGGGGTTAGAGCACTGACCTCGGAATCTAAGGGCTCTGATTCCAGACACCAGGAAGATGCCCATCCGAGAGATGCTTTCCTCAGCGGTAAAATTTGTGCAAATTCCACTCCCCGAGAATCCTGTGCATGGGGCAATAAATGGAGTGTCCTAAAGCAAACGCTCACAGAACATCTTGTGCACACGTTAAAACCCGTCCCAACTTTCAAAAGAGTAGGCCATTGCGTAGTGTTAAGAACAGGTGACAAAATCTACACAACCGTATGCACTCTGGTGTCGTGTTTTGACATAGTGAAACGAAGTAGATTGTGACAACGTGAATCATCAGTCAAGTGTTGCATACGCACAATTTCAGCATCGATTTACCTTGAAGCTGTAGCCGAGGAACGAAAACAACAAACAATCCCTGATAACTAAAAAGGCGAGAAACATCCAAGTAGCTTGCTTTGCCAATAGCTGTTAAATATGTATAGAGAGCGGGATAGCTCAGTGATCATAGCGCTCGCTTTCCCCAAGTCAAGTTAAGCAGCGTCGAGGTGGTTACCAGTTGGATGGGTGATCGTTTGTGCCCCTTGGCTTCAGTACAGTCCCCCAGTTCACCCAGCTGTCAATGGGTACCTGCCCTTTTTAGGGTCAGCGAAGGTAAAGCAACGAGGGAGAGGAGATGGGTGTTGCCCTCAATATGCTGGACCCTAGAGAAGCTGAGGTCTCTGATGCTTCGCTCCCCAACGACCACATAGGTTATGGGACACCAACCTATTAAATATGTAGCTTGCATGCAGACACCAACATGACACAATTCAGGGTGGATCTACCCCTGAGATTACAGCACGCACTGATGTCATAATGATAAACATGGCGGTCACGTTTTTCAGATTTTGTCGCCGGTTTCAAAGGGAGACAGTAAACAGCTTTTTTCTTTGTTTCAGCTTTTATCTTTATTTTTTAAACCTGGCTTTGTCTGGCCTGACTGTGAAATGAATTCCTTGTCCTAACTAGCTCTGTCTGGACACAGCGTGTACAGAATAATTCAGGACTTGTTACTTTCGGTTCAAAGGAAATTTCACTCTCTGGCCATCTTCAAGCTACGGTCCCTCCATAACCACGTGTGTATACAAAACAGGATGTTACTAGGTCTGTAGTCATTGTTCCTGGTCTCCATTTTGAAGCTAAGGTTCTTGCATTAAAACTGTTATTCCCTTTGTCTGTCTCTGTGTCTGTGTATCTGTCGCTGTATATGTGTCTGTTCTGCGTATGTCTGTTTGTCTATGTGTCTGTTTCTGTCTCTGTCTCTGTCCCTGTCTCTGTCTCCTCCCCCCCAGACAGACAGACAGACAGACAGAGACAGAGAAAGAGAGAGTCACATGCGCACACGCTCACACTGAAAGAAATAGAGAGACAGAGAGAGTCAAACAGAGACAGAGACAGATACACCTTAATAACAAGACTGATAAAGTTACAGAAACACAATCCTCCGAACAAAAAATATTCAAAAGAAAACCCACCCCCCCATGAAAAAACAAACAAACACAAAAACAAGACGCGTTTCAACCTAACATTATCATACTCACTTTAAACCACCTCGCTTTATTGATCAGGTCTTCTGTACTCATTTCTGCAGAGGATACGGATCCATCTGAAAAAGAAATAGGCATCAGTCACAGGTTTATACGTGCCATTTTTGTTGCATATTGACATATTGTGAAACGAAATTCCAATAAGAAAAAAAGCACACTAGAAGCACCAGGCTACTTTGTGAAAAGAAAAGTTATATGTGAAAAATCCATAATCAAAGAATCCAAAGCATAAAAGTGTATCATCAGATAAAGACATTGTTGCCTATGTAATGTTGGTACTAATATCTGTTAGTCTTACATCAACCTTATCACTTGTGTGTTTGTTTGAGTGTGTGCGTGTATGTGTGTGTGCGCGCGGTCGCGCAAGCACGCGCGCGTGTGTGTATACATGTGTATATGTATATGTGTATGTTTGTGTGCATGTGTGCATGTCTGCTTGTGTGTGTATGTGTGTGCAGGTATGTGTGTTTGGTTTTTGTTTGTGGATGCGTGTATGTATGTGTGCTTGTATGTGTGTGTGTCTACACGTCTGTCAATCTGTGGTTAAGTCAACGTGTTTGCTTGTGACCATCTATCTGTGCGTCTGCGTGGTGTGTGTGTGTGTGTGTGTGTGTGTGTGTGGTGTGTGTGCGTGTGTGTGCGTGTGTGTGTGAGTGCGTGTGTGCGTGTGTGAGTGCGTGCGTGTGTGTGTAAGTATATATAATTATGCTTGTGTCTACCTGTTTCTCCAAATGCGTTTGTGTGTGTGTGTGTGTGTGTGTGTGTGTGTGTGTGTGTGTGTGTGTGTGTGTGTGTGTGTGTGTGTCTGTGTCTGTGTGTGTCTGTGTGTGTCTGTGTCTGTGTATGTGTGTCTATTTATGTGTGTCTAAGTACATATATACTTGTGTCTACCTGTCTGTCTGTGCATGCGCCTGTGTGTGTAAGGACATACATGCTTGTGTCTACCTGTGTGTGCATGTGCCTATCTCTGTGTGTGTGCACCTGTGCAGGTGAGGCGCGCTTGTCCCAGTCAGCTCTCTTGCCAAGTTCATTAACTGGTGGCACCGAAGAACCCTGTAAAACAGGGGCCAGACTATCAACTCCTCCTCCCCTTTCCCTCTATAAAACCACAGGGACGCTGCTGGCATGGCGAGTTATTAGCTGATGCAGACATGAATGAACACGTGTACACATGCATGTCGTGTGGGGCTTTCATCTTAACGAGGGTGGCTCAGTGATATACGGATATGATGTTGTACCTGGTGATGCTGCCACTATCGCTTTTTTCTGTGTATTCTTCGTGTGTTTCGTTTTTTTTTTTTTAAATATTCTTTTATATCGAGGAAAGGGAGTAAGCATCGTGCACTTTTTTTTACATCCAGTCCTGAGTGTATGCAGTTTGTAAATCTTGTCATCTGTTCCTACCGGCACACAAAGTCCTACTCTTACGTAAAGCGGAACAGGATTTAACGTGTGTGCATGAAGTTCTGCGTGTGTTCGTACACGGGGCCTCGATTTATAGTCTCATCCGAAGAATTTGTGTTGTGATTGTGTGTGTGTGTGTGTGGTGCGTGCGTGTGTGTGTGTGTGTGTGTGTGTGTGTGTGTGTGTGTGTGTGGTGTGTGTGTGTCTGTGTGTGTCTTGTCTGTGTCTGTGTCTGTGTGTCTGTGTGTCTGTGTGTCTGTGTGTGTCTGTGTGTCTGTGTATGACTGTGTGTAAGTGTGTGTATGTGTATGTATTGTTGTCGTGCGCGCCGCCGGTGTGTGTGTGTATCATAGTGTGTGTGTCGATTGTTTGTTTTTCCTGTTTTTTTTTACTCTCGTCTTTAATCTCTCTGTCCTGTCATGATGTGTGTGTAAGTGTGTGTATGTGTGTATGTATGTATGTGTGTGTGCGTGCGCGCGCGCGCGCGCGTGGTGTGTATGCATAAGTGTGTGTGTCGATAATTTTTTTTTTTCTCTCTGTTTTTTTTTTTATCTCTGTTTTTAAATATCTCTGTCCCTGTCTCTGTCTGTCTCTGTCGTTATTCTGTCTGTCTGTCCGTCTGTTTGTCTGTATGTCTATCTGTCTGTCTGTCTGTCTGTCCGTCCGTCCGTCCGTCCGACTGACCGTCTGTCCGTCTGTACATCTGTCTGTCTGTCTGTTTGTCTGTCTGTTTGTCTGTCTGTCTCTGTCTGTCTGTGTGTCTGTCTCCCTCTCCCTCCCTCCCTCCCTCTCTCTCTCTCTCTCTCTCTCTCTCTCTCTCTCTCTCTCTCTCTCTCTCTCTCTCTCTCTCCTCTCTCTCTCTCTCTCTGCCTCTTTCCTGTGGAAATTTGCTTAATTTAAATTGAACTTAAGAAAAACAAAAAACGATAACTACTTAAAAATAATTAATATATAACGTAACTTTCCACTTCCAATTTGGGTAATGGAAATAAAGACATTTTATAGTACAAGTTGACAGCTCCTTTTAGAAAGCTATCTATTTGATTAATACATGGCGATACGTGTGTTTTAAACGAGCTTGTAAATCTTTCTGATACTGTTTTATGGAGAGATAAATTGTGCGTGTTTTTTTTAATTTTTGTTTACTTGGCAACAGCTCTCAGGTTCAACAATGATAAAACTATGCCAATTCAGCTGATTTTGCCAACAAAGAAGGTAAACCATATTTCGAAGTCGACATTTTTGTTAAAGTTATGTTTGATGATGAAATAAATAACAGACTGGAAATTCCTTGCATTGCAGATACCGCAAAAGAATATTATGATGAACGATTCTTTCTACTGCCCATTTTGTCTGCTAGGGAAATATTTCTATGTTACTCTGAATTCCTTTATTTAAATGAAAGTTTCCTAAGAGAACACGTTTCATAGCTAGCTGAACGAATCTCTTTTGTTTCTTACGAAGCCCAATAGCTAACCCAAGCTCTGCAATTCGATAATGTTCACTCGTGGAAAGTATTACGAGACTTCAAGAGTGCCAACATCTGTTGATGAACATGATTACGGAAACGTGGGTGCCTGTTACTTTTATTCCCTCAGCGATCCACAACAGATGAAGAGAAAGTTGGCAAGCTGCAATCGAGGGAGGGGGAATTCTAAACGGGTTATGTCATGTTCATTAATGTTTCTTTTATCTTTGATTTATAAGATTACCGATAAACCATTTTTACCCATTGCAGCTGACTATTCATTTGATGGTGTTGCTAATATCTCATTTTACTTTTCTTCCTACTAACTATTATGAAGATTACCAATTCCTCAGTTTCCCTTGCTGGAATGTTTATAGCTTAGATAGAGAATCAGAGGAAATAAGAAACATATTCCACCCTCAGTTCTTCGTTACGCCTCTGCCAGTGGTATGCATCCTCTTCCAATGTGCAGAATCCGCTGAACCGACCACGGGCACACATGGGGACGATAAAAGGTAACTTAGCACCTTAGCTAAAAACACGAGGGATCGAAACGCAGAATATACGTTAATACTTTGTGGTTGATAAGATGATCTAGGGGGTAAGTAACTCTGCGTGGCTTAAGTACACTTCGGTTTTGAGCTGGCATTGCCTAGTTCTCGGAACCATTATATATATATATATATATATATATATATATATATATATATATATATATATATATATTTAAAAAGTTAAAGTCTGTCCCGAGCCTAAGGCTCATCAGGCCGGTGCTTATCCCGGTTTCTGTGGCGATAAGCGACTGAGAGTCACAGACTCCCCCCTGGATAGGACGCCAGTCTATCGCAGGGTTAACCCCCAAACACAAGGTTGGTACCCCTTTTACACCTGGGTGGGGTGAGAAAATAGCCGTAAAGTGCCTTTTCCAAGGGCACAACGTCATAGCCGAAAGCTGGGATCGAACCCGCAACCTTTAGATTACGAATCCAACTCCCTAACCACTAGACTACAGCGGCTTATATATATGTATTATATAATATATAGATAGAGAAGAGAGAGAGAGAGAGAGAGGAGAGAGAGAGAGAGAGAGAGAGAGAGAGAGAGAGGAGAGAGAGAGAGAGAGAGAGAGAGAGAGAGAGAGGAGAGAGAGAGAGAGAGAGAGAGAGACTTTTGGGATGATGTTCAAACACGACACCAGTGTGCATGCATTTTTAGTTTTTAATTTCGTCACCCATTTCTATCGTTACTCAATAGCCTATTCTTCCGAAAGGCGAAACGGGATTCAACGTATATGCACAATGTTATGTGCACGTTTGCGCACAGCACATTGCTTTAGCTTACTCATCTAAAGGACTCTAGGGGAAGTAGAATGGCTAGTGGTGTTAACCCCCAAAGAAAGTCTGTGTGAATGGGGTCTGTCTCTAGGTGGTGGCTTGACTCCTGGCGGTCAGATCACTAGCACAACTCTGTCAATAAATACTGAGCTATCTCACCCCTTCCTCCTCCTCACGTCCTGTCTGTAGGAACAGCTTTTGCATATATTGTGATTATGAGAGTGACCTTTCTCAAAACATCGGTGAGTTGGGGTCCCCAGGGGGTTTAGGACTGTATACGGCAACGTTTTGGCGGCTCCTGCGACAGCGCTGGAGCCATTCGTATCAGCGACTGCCTTTCCAATGGACCATTCCAGCGACAGGGAAAGAGTGGGTGGAGCTCTCCTGCATGGATGATAGTTTGCCCTCCATTACTTACTCAGTTTTGCGTTCTAGAGCCTAGAGCGTGTAACTCCATAGTCTTCCGAGAGTGACTGATGCCTAAGTAAGTAAGATTCTCGAAAGAATGTCGCTAAAGACTACTCTCTTGTAGCCGCGGGTTCCTTCGCATGCACTAATATGTGTTACGTATGGAGTCTTAGTTTATCAATGTATCTACACCACTAATTACACACATAGCACCACTCTAGGTGTAGTGGATGGTGGGTAAGTGTGAGTTCAAAGCGAGGATCAAACCCGCCATTTGTTGTTTTCTAAGCCAGTGAGTTTCCGCTTGACTACTGATCCCCCATGTACGAATCAATGTGTGCATTTACACATGTGTTGATGCATGCATGATGAGGTTAATGCATATAATTCCGATTTTTCGCCGTTCTCTCTCCGTATCCCCACCCTCACTTTCACTCCCTCTTTCGGGTTTGTTTTTGTTTCTCTCTCTTTCTCTCAGCATTTATTAGTCAATGTTTGTTTGTATGTCTACGTTTATCGTTATTCCTAATTCATTGTGTTTGTCATTGTTTTTTGTTGTTGCTTTTATACATTGTTTTTCTTGTTTTTGATTGCATATAATTATGCTGATTTTTGTTGTCGTTGTCATCACTGGTGTCATTGTTTTGTTGTTGTTGCTGTTTCTCTTGTCGATGTTGATGTTATTGTATTTTTGCTACTGTAGTTGGTGTTGCTCTTTTTCCTTTTCATTTTTTTCATTTTCTTTCTCGGTCCCTTCTTCTTCTCTTCTTCTTCTTCTTCTTCTTTTTAATTATTCTCTTTCTTTGCAATTTTTCGCAATTCTTCCTCTTATTCTTCGCAATTTCTTCTTCTCAATTCTTCTTCGCAATTCTTCTTCGCAATTCTTCCTCGCAATTCTTCCTCTGCAATTCTTCGCATTTTTTTTCGCAATTTTCCTCTTCTTCCTCACAATTCTTCCTCGCAATTCTCCTCTATCTTTCTAGTATTATGTGTTTTGGCTTTATGCCCGCCTCTCTCGCTATGTCTCTCTGTCCCTCTCTGTCTCTGTCTCTCTGTTTCTCTCTTTCTTGCTGTGTGTGTTCTCTCTTTCTTTGTTTCTCTGTCTTTATGCATCTCTCTCTCTCTCTCTCTCTCTCTCTCTCTCTCTCTCTCTCTCCTCTCTCTCTCTCTCTCTCTCTCTCTCTCTCTCTGGGTTCGAATTCAGTGTAGGAAGACCTAATCCTCAGGGTCAGATTTCAGACGGCTGTCGCCAGAACGTAATATGACCTTGCTTTACTGCTGGTGTTCCTGTGGTGTTGGCACAGAAGAAGAAGAAGAAGAAGAAGAAGAAGAAGAAGAAGAAGAAGAAGAAGAAGAAGGAGAAGGAGAAGAAGAAGTAAGAAGAAGAAGAAGAAGAATTTGTATTACCTTTCTTGTTACTGCAGAGACTGTTATATTTCGAGCAGTATCAGCCGACTTGCAAATGCAAAACGCAGATACTAGATAAAATTGATAAGGGAAAATCTGAAAAATAATAACAGTGACAGGGTTGAAGAAATTAATGGCTTAGTAATAAAATCAGCCAAAACTCAAAACAGATTAAAATGCTAAACACACACACACACACACACACACACACCACACACACACACACACACACACACACACACACACTCACACACACTCACGTAAAATCTGTCTGTCTGTCTGTCTGTCTGTCTGTCTGTCTGTCTGTCTGTCTGTCTGTCTGTCTGTCTGTCTGTCTGTCTCTCTCTCTCTCTCTCTCTCTCTCTCTCTCTCTCTCTCTCTCTCTCTCTCTCTCTCTCTCTCTCTCTCTCTTCTGTCTCTCCTAGCCCTTACTAATATTATATAATATGTATTTTATCACATCCTAAATTTCCTATTTAAATTGCTAAACAAACAAAAAGAAAATGTAGATACAATGATATAGAGAATGCACAATTTTACCTTGATAGATACTCAATCTGCAAATGATTAAAAGTGGTTTTTTAAATCTACTTTCTATTGTTCTTTTCACTAGGACACCAGTGTTTAATGACACACTCAGTTTGTGCTTTAACTTTCAAAGAAGACAAAAATAGGGAGTGAGAGTAATGGAAAAGAATTTCCGTTTCCTGCTTCCATCGAAGATAATATTTGCTGTGTAAACGTTTTGCTTAAAGAAGCTTTTTGGTTCTGGGAACCTTTTTGTTTACTGAAGCTTTTTTGAATGGGGAATCTTTTTGTACCCAGGAAGCTTTTTGTTTGTTGGAAATTTTCTGTATGAGAAAACGATATGCAGAAAAAGGTCATTTTGTCGAGTTCAAGGGCAGTCAATAAAATGAATAGATGAAAATAAAAGACATTTATACAGATTTCAGCAGAATCAAAAGTAGACTCTCCCCTTTTCTCTCTCTCTGTATTATCACTTTTCGATTTCTATCTTCTAGCCACATACCTATGGTTGACTGGATAGCTTATTGGTCAGAGCACTCGCTCTCCCTAAGCTACTTTTAGGCAGCATTGGGCATGGTTACCAAGCGGATAAGTGACCTTTCGCACACCTTGGCTTCAGTACAGTCTCTCAGTTCACCCAGCTGTCAATGAGTGCCTGCCCTCTTTAGGGTCAAGGAAGGTAAAGCAGCGAGGGAGAGGAGATGGGCGCTGCCCTCAATATACTGGCCCCTAGAGAAGCTGAGGACTCTGATGCCTCGCTCCCTACGATCACTTCGTTATGGAAACTATACCTTTGACTACTTTTTCATTGTCCGTCTGAAGTTCTGTTTGTACGTCTGTCTGTCTACTGCTGTATTGCTTATTTGATCAAAACCTTTTTTCAAGTGGTAAATTATTTGACACTTGTTCTTCATATTGCTGAATTATTTTCTTATATCTTTCATTCAGGGCTAGATGCGAAGAGAGCTGCGTGGTATACTCACTGCTTCCCCCCCCCCCCCCTTCTCTCTCTTTCAACACACACACACACACACACACACACACACACACACACACACACACACCACACACACACACACACACACACCCTAGGAATGAAAAAAGCAACAACAATAAATCTCACGATACTTCAATGGCTTTTAACAACTTACCTAAATCTGGCATGCATTTTCCGAAAAAATGGAACCAAACATACCGTTTCTCACCCCAAACAAATCACTTTCTCAGTCAGAGTGAGTCACTGGCATGCTTAGAGAATAAAAAACCAACCTGACATGGGGTTATTAAGATGTATCGAACAAAGAGTTAACTGGCTGGGGCTGGGGTCATTGGAAACAATTACCGTTTCCCGCCAACGAAAAAGCTTTTAACCAATCAGTAACAGATGGCTGGTACACAGGCGATGGTGCCCCATACATCAGGCAGGGGACAAAGAGTTAGGGTTGTTGCGTCGTGGGATGAGGGAGATGGAAACACTGATGTTTCCGTTGTTGACTCCGGCAGTTTCTGGTTGGAGAGGCATGAAAGCCTATGTCAGGTTTATCACCTCATTACCCTGCCAGCCGTCAGGAAGGGAAATGGTTTGTTTTGGCGCTTGTGCTTTAGTTGTTTTGTCTAGTTGGTGTGTGTGTGTGTGTGTGTTTCTTTTGTGTGTGTGTGTGTGTGTGTGTGTTGTGTGTGTGTGTGTGTGTGTGTGTGTGTGTGTGTGTGTGTGTGTGTTGTGTGTGTGCAAAGTCTGACATATGGTGACTATATATTTTCCTCCAAAATGTTCGTCTGGGTTTTTTGTAATTATTAGTCTTTCGGAACCTAATTTGACAATCGTTGAAATCATAACTATTTCTGTCAAGTTTTTCAATGTTCCATGTAGTGACAGCAACTTGATGTTGTTGTTTTGATTCGCATGCTTTCTGTTGAACAGGTAAGGGGTGTGTCATTTTGAAAATAAGAAATGAAAATACTGTGATAAGAGTCTATATCGTATCGTCATCTCTTACTCCCCTTCCCCATCCTCCACCTAATTTATTGTTATGAAAACTGGACCTTACTCCGGAGTTGAATGGATTATCTGATTGCTTGATAACAGACATGGATACCTGTCCTCTTTGGGGACAGGGAAGGTAAAGCAGCGAGGGGGAGGAGATGGGTGCCGCCCTCAATCAATATGCTGGTCCCTAGAGAAGCTGAGGTCTCTGATGCCTTGCTCCCCTACAGCCACATCAGGTTATGAGACACTTTTACCTTTTCACCTTTTTACATCAAAAAGGGGGAAGGGAGAGAACTGTAAACAAAACCTGAAATTTGGATTTCAATTTTGTTAATGCATTGTTTTTGGGGGGGTTGTTTAGTTTGAATTGTTAACATTTGTAACCACCTTCTTCTGTTGAAAATTCGGTGACCTGAGCCGATTTTCTGCACCTTCCCAGGAAGTACACCACCACTGCCATCAGATGTGCAGTTGGAATAACAAAGAATTGGGATTCCGTTTATTTTTTTTTCGAAACGTGAACTTATTTTCAGACATACATCTAGCACCTAACCTTATTTACTGTTGTTTTCAGCACCTAAGACATCGTAAACTTCTTTAGATTGGATTTTCTGGCAGAAAGACATTTCGGAAAGCTGAGTGGGCATACGTTAGACAAACAACAATAAACCAACAACGACACATTAAAAAAACAACAACAAAATAAAGCAGAAAACTCAAACCAAATAAAAAAAATGTGGCTTGGGTATATATTGATTCAATAAAATGGCCGCAACTGCCAAACTTACACACAGGCATATCAGGTGTCTTGTTTGTTGTAGATTTGTGTTGTAGTTTTTAGTGGCAGCTTCTTGAATGTCACACAAAACAAACAAAACAAAACAAAGCAGTTTGGTTGTTGCAGCTTGCTTAGGTAATTTCGTAAACTTCAGCAGCTGTCCGGATGCAAATTGATTTTCTTTGTTTCATTTGTTGGTTTGTTGTTTCATTTTTATTCTTTCTAGCTTTCTTTCTGTCTGTCTGTCTTTTGTATCTTCCTCTCTTTTAGTTTTTTTCCATTTTGTTTAGTCTGTTTACGTTTGTATTCCATCTTTTGTGTCTGTGTTTTTTTCTTTTTAGTTTTTTATATTTTATTTTCTGCCTTTCTGTCTTTCTTTCTACTTTTCTTTCTGGTTTTCTTTCTATCTTTCTGTCTGTCTGTCCTGTCTGTCTTTTCTTTCTCTCTTTCTTTCCTTACTCTTTTCTAAGGAGAGCCACTCGGAAGAGACTGAGTACGTAAGGGTAGTTATTTATACCGACAGTTATTTTCCTGTTCTTCAGCTACAACTCCGAGATTCACAAAGCGGTATATTTTGTGCATGTACAATGTTTTATTGTTTAAAATAAACAATTATGTTGGCTTACGTACAATTTTCTTTTATTGTTTAAAATAGACAATTATGTGGGTTTATATACAATGTTCTTGTGTTATTTTGAATAGACAGTTATATTGGTTTGCGTATAATTTTTTGTACTATATTCCATTATATTGTACATCAATTCAATTTCAGTCATGACAGATTTCTCTGCCTGAAATTTGGATTGCTCTGTCTGAGGAGAACGTGTCGCCAGCAGAACAGCGATACTTATTTTTCTTTTCCTGTCTGCAGGTGTATTTATTTCCCTGTAAGTAAAGCATTTTTACATCCTTTTTCGAGGAACAACTCTCTTGTTACCGTGAGGGGTTTTTTTACGTGCGCTATAATTGTGTAACGCAGGGGACCCAGGTTCATTGTCTCATCCAAAGAATAGCACCCAGAACACCAATCATGGACAAGTAGATGGGGAAGGGGGGGGGGGTAGTTTTGGGCACAAACGGAGATCAACCCCCACACTCGACAAACCCGGACATTGTTTTAATTGTAGGCAGGTGCGCTACCTCTAGACCACTGACCCACTACGTAAAACCCCTTCATTCATGCTAACAAGGGAGATCATTGCCTTAGACTTTTTTTTCGTCGTGGAACGCTCAGACAGCAACTATTGTTGTCTGGCATAGGCATACTAGCGGAAATGCGTTGCATTACTTTACTTTGCCGTTAAGCGCCTGACAAGTCAGGCCCAGCCCATCCAACTTTGACGTGGAAAATGTTATTACCTTTTAAATCTTCTGCAGAAATAGCAGGAAAATGGACAAAGAAGGCAGAAAAAGACGCAAAGGAAGTAACATGAACAAAAGGAAGGAGGAGGAAAGAAAAGAGAACTATATGATAAAAGAAAACTCTTAGGTCTAGCACATGATTTCCATAAAGTAGGGATTTATTTATTTATTTATTTATTCATTCATTTCTTTCTTTCTTTACTTATTTATCTATCATTATTTATTTACACCCCTTTGTTTCACAGCAAATTTATCTGCATGAAATTCGGGCTGCTCTTCATAGGAAGAGCGCGTCGCCACAAGTCCAGCGCCTACCTTTTTTTCCCTTTTTGTCTGCAACTGTATTTTTTCCCTTTCAAAGTGGCCTTTTTTCTACAGAATTTTGCCAGGGACAACCCTCTTGTTGCAGTGAGGTTCTTTTACGTGCGCTAAATAATGATACATAACACCCGGGACCTCGGTTTATCGTTTATATATATTGACAGGCTCCCACAGCCAGAGTTACAGGGGCATTGCCTGGGAAGAGAGAAAGGGCGGTTCTGTAATCTCTAAAGTGACTGACTTGCTGGTGCAGACAGCCTTGAAAGCCCCAGGGTATTGCTCAACTGGTCACCTGTGGGTGACCTCCTGGTGTCGTGGCCCTGGCTTGCCCAGCGTGTGAGGACAAGGAATCCTGATTAGGCCTTCAGGTCCAGATGCTGTGCATGCAGCATCATACAGTGAGTTAGCTGACCGACTGGACTGCTGGAGGGGGGGGGGGGGGCTGTGTCCTGTCCAGCTGGGGTCAGCAGCAGCAGGAGGGTGTTGTGCGTGGGTGGGGGTGGGGGGTGGGATGTGTGTGTGGTGGGGGGGCGGGTGGTGTTGGGTGGGGGTTGTGGGTGGGGGGTAGTGTGTGTATGTGAATGAGAGAGAGAGAGAGAGAGAGAGAGAGAGAGAGAGAGAGAGAGAGAGAGAGAGAGAGAGAGAGACTGACTCTGTGTGTGCGAGTGTGTGTGTGTGTGTGTGTGTGTGTAGTGAGTGTGTGTGTGTGGGGGTGTGGGGGTGTATGGTTGTGTTTGTGTTGTGTGTATGTGTGTGTGTGCGCCTGTGTGTGTATGTGTGTGTGTGTGTGTGTGTGTGCGCGCGTGTGTGTATGTGTGTGTGTGGTGTTTGCGCGCGTGTGTGTGTGTGTGTGTGTGTGTGTGTGTGTGTGTGTTGTGTGTGTGTGCATGAGTGCATGTGTGTGTATAATACCAGCTCAGCCTTCATGCCAAGATGCGTTCAGATTTCACAGTCACATGCAGTGACGTCCTTTGTTACGCTTATAAATGTTTTGTTTCTCTTCGAATTGTCGTCATCGTCGTCTTTGGTTTTAATATCATTATTACCGCTACCATCGTTGGCGCTATCACCATGGTCAACATGACCATTGTGGTTGTCGTCATCACCACCACTACCACACCATCGCGGTCACCACCCTGTGTGTTGTTGGTGCTTCTTTGCCCCCACTGTAGGGGTCATTGGGGACACAATACTGATTATTATTATTTTTTTTATTCTTTTATATCGAGGATAATGGAATAAGCAATCATGTGCTTTTTTTTTACATCTAGTCCCCGTGTATATGCAGTTTGTAAATGTCATCTGTTCCCACCGGCACACAATTACCTACTCTAACAAAAAGCGGAACAGGATTTAACGTGTGCGCAAGATGTTCTGCGTGCGTTCACACACGAAGCCTCGGTTTATAGTCTCATCCGAAGGACTCTGGGGAGAGTGGAGTCGGCACTGATATGAACTCCAGGAGAAAAGACTCCTCGACCGGGAATCAAACTCCGGTCGTCAAATTGTGAGCGCAATGTTCTGACCACTAGGCTATCCCGTCCGACAGGCAGTGTGATGAGCTATTCAGCATATCTGCATGTGGTAGT
>CM060331.1:2614503-2621441 GCA_030674155.1 Stramonita haemastoma
CAACCATTACACCATCAATGAAAAGATTTGGTATAGGTTCAGGGCTTTTACGAAAATCAATTAACATTTCTTTTGTCTTTTTAACATTCAAGTCTAGACAACTTTGTTTGCACCAGGAGGCAAACTCTTCAACTAGTTGAGAGTACATGGCATGAGAGTTAGACAGGCCTTCCTGAGTAGAGTCATCAGAATATTTGATTAAAGGTATAGATCAGGTATTCTGTCTCTTTCTCTGTCTCTTTCTCTCATTATCTCTCTCTCTCTCTCATTCTCTCTCTCTGTCGCCTGTTTTTGGTCAGTTGGCTCTTTAGCCGGCTGATTCTTTTGCTCTTTGTTAACACCCCCACCCCCACTGTGCCAACAACAGCACCCACACACACATCCACACACCCCCTCACACACCCTCTAATCTCTAACACACAAGCAGTGTTGGGCTTCACTCTTAAGCACAACGCTATCTAAGCTTAATAGGGATTGATAGGATTTGTCGCCAAGCTTATCGTCACAAACTTTCCAAAATACCAAAAGTTTCGCAATGTCTTCAACTCGTTAAAAATGTTGTTAAATCTAGAAGCTTGGTGAAAATCCCCTTTGATAATCCCCTGCGGATTGCACGCCTCCGTGCTCTGATTGGGGATCCATATCTTTTTGAAAAAAGGGGATTCATTTCAACTGAATTCGTTTAATCCCAGGCATATGATTTACATGCTCACGAGATGTATTAGCTGAGAGACTTTCCAAAACTGTTTTAGAATTTCGCATTCAATTTTTTTATATAAACACACTCAAACACATATGTACATACAGGAACACACCCACACACACGCATGCGCACCCGCACTCACACTTACACATGCTCACGGATGCCGACACACATACGTGCACTCAAACATACATGCGTTCATGCATGCACACACACATAAACATACACGCACACGCACGTACGCGCGCACACACGCACATACACACATGCATCCACACGCACGCACACACATATACATGCGCACACACACATACACACTCGCTCGTGCGTGCGTGCGCCTTTGCACAAATGTAGCTCACAAAAATTCACTTTTAGCCCAAATCGAAATACAAATTCAGTGCCTAAAAATATGGCGCTGACACAATCATCTCATAGGAACAAAACGACATTTAATGTCTACAGTGAGCAAAAACATTTTTGCCAGAGCAAAAAAATCTTCCAATGAGACTGTAAGCCAAGGTTCTGTGTGCAAACGCACGCAGAATATCTAGTGCACACGTTAAAACCCACTCCGCTCTTCCGAAGACTCGGCCATTGTGTGCCAGGGGAAACGGATGACAATATTGAAAAAAAATCAGCATTCACGCTGAGACTGGATGTAAGGAAAAGCACAGGAGTGCTTACTCCATGATCTTCCAAATAAAAACAAAACAAAGCTCCTGGAAATCTGCAGGGATAATCCTGGTTTCTAGGTTTTTGCTTCAGGAGATATATTGTTGCATCTGAACATGCCTATTCAATATCCCATCTACTGTAATATTGAAAGACAGATAATCTATCATGTATACTGCCATGTTTTTCATACGCACGCACATAAACACGTATACCCACACACACATTCACACACACACACCACACACACACACACACACACACCTACACACACCACATAGACGCACACACATAGACGCACACACACATAAATACGAACGCACACACGCACGCAAGTACGCATACACACACTATCACATTTGGACACACACACATACACACACACACACATAAACACATACACAAGCACACAAACACACACACACCCACAAGCGCACAAACACGCACACACATACGGACGCACGCGTGTGAGCACATGCCTGAGCAGACCGCCAAGCCAAAAACTACATGTTGCAATTGCTACGGTTCGGTTTGTCTGAATTACCTATCTTTATCTTAATTTTACAAATCCATCTTTACTCCATTATATATATTATATATATATATATATAATATATATATAATATATATATATATATATATATATATATATATATATATATAAAGATTTCACTGACGTTTGACTGTAAAAAACGAGCCCAATTTTTACATGTCGTCCGAAAGGCTTAAAAAGCATAGCAATAGGTAAATCCAAGAGCAGAGAAGCGAGAATGGATGTCTCAGACAAAACAAAAATATGTTCAATGTTTTAAACACAGAAAAGTCGTTGCAAAGTTTCAGATCATTGGCAAAAAGTGAATTAAAATAGAATAAAATAGACCACACTCTAACAAAAAGCTTTCTGGTGTCCCCGTACTGAACTTTTCAACTGCATAAAGAAACTCTCGGACATGAGTTTGCTTTCCCTTTCCTTCGTGAAACAAAAATGAATACGGACAATGTATGTGTCATGAGAGATAGATAGATAGATAGACAGACAGACAGACAGACAGACAGACAGATGTCTATCTTATCTATCTATCTATCTATCTATCTATCTATCTATCTATCTATCTATCTATCTATCTATCTATCTGTTAAATTATATATATATATTATATATAATATATAATATGATACACATACACACAAACATATAATATATATATATATATATATATAATATAATTGTGTCTATGTGGATATGTATGTATATATATATATATATATGTTATATATATATATATATATATATATATATATATATATATATATATATATATATCGCTTTTAAAACACTTAAAATTCTACTCCAAGTCTCCCCCACCCGCACCCCCACCCGTTGCCCTATCATTGACAAAAAACAAGTTTCAAAGATTTTTTGGTCTAGACATTTAGCCGCCTGTACATTGTCAAATTTAATAGACTTTTACAATTCACACATCAAAGAGAATTGTTAACATGGCTATCATCTGTCCATGTTCTCACCGTATGGTGAGCGCTAAATGTCAAATGTAGAACTAATGGTTATCAGCTTAAACATGTGTAAGAACATTTGAAGTTGCACATGTGTGTGGAACGGGCACAAATGACTCATCTGACCCGAGATAACATACAAGGCACACCACTGAACAAGCAAATTCCCAAACAAACAAAGGAACACAGAGGAAATGCACCCAAATCCTATTATTGACACTTGGAAAGGTCAGTACCAGGGTGGAATTTTCAGCAAAAAATACCATTCTGTCAAGTTTCTTCACTGCTGCTTTTGCCTCTCGCAATTTTTGTACCTCAGTGAAAGAGATGCTGTCACATAAATCTGCCTTTGTTTGTGCTTGTGCTGGGCACAGAACAGGGAACAACGATAACTATTAATGATTTGGCCGCATGACACAGAGAGAGAGAGAGAGAGAGAGAGAGAAGAGAGAGAGAGAGAGAGAGGAGAGAGAGGAGAGAGAGAGAGAGAGAGAGAGAGAGACAGACAGACAGACAGACAGACAGACAGACAGACAGACAGACAGAACAGAAAGGAAGACAGACAGACAGAGACCGACAGAGACCGACTGTAAATGGGTACTTCCCTCTTTAGGGTCAGGGAAGGTAAAGCAGCGAGAGAGAGGAGATTGGGCCACCCTCAATATGCTGGCCTCTAGAGAAGCTGAGGTCTCTGACGCCTCGCTCCCCTACAAGCACATGGGTAATGGGACGCCTTTACCTTTTTACCTTTATGATTTGTTTAAAGTGGCCTGAAGAAATCAGTTCTTTGTAGTGATTTTAGGCATGGGGTTTATTATAGTTAGTAACCTTCAGCACAATATTTAACTCTGAAATTTTGCATACATATAATTATGTAAAGGGCACACTTCTTGACTTTCTACTCGCACATGATACTTATGCAGCTACATATTTTATACCTTTTCAACAAACTTAAGTAACAACATCATATGAAAAGTGTCAAACAAAAATGTGTACATCTACTTTTAATGATCACCACGGTCATTAGTTTCATAAGCACACAGACTATTCTTCTCTGAAAGTTAACTAGTTATTTATGACATTTGAAACAAACCTTGTATTATTTTTAAAAATTCATTATTTAGCTTTCAACCCACATTTTCTTAGTGCCAACTTTCCCATTTTTAGGGGGGGAAGGGGGGGGGGGGGCTAAATTCTCAATATGATTTTATACGCTCGTTGATATTTCCACCCACGGATTCAGTATAACTATAATGTGTTCATTATATATCTCTCAACTTTCACTTTTTTAGGGGGTAAATTCTCTATATGATTTCATACACTCGTTGATATTTCCACCCACGGATTCAGTATAATGATAATATGTTCATTATATCTCTCTCGTAATTGTATCCAGACCCCTGTGCAAGGTTCACATATCTCACACCCCTCCTCCTCCTCTTCCGGTGTAACTGTCAATTAGCGCTGTCAGCCCCGTCTGAAGGAGGAGGCTACTGGAAGGATCTTCAGATAACAGGGATTCTCCATGATAGCTCTGCTCCTCGCTGCTTCTTGTAAGGAGAGAGGCTGGGGGAAGGGGGAGGAGGGGAGGGTGTAAAAAGTAGCTTCATTGGAGGATTTGTGAAGAACAGCAGACTTCATTACCAGCCCAGCAACGTGAAGAGACAGACGGGCAGGAAATGGAGAAGGGTCTAGGGAGGGGAATCTCCTTCTGGTCTTTCTTTTCACTGAAGGAAGGGAGATGAGGTTCTGATCTTCCAGATTTTGGACACCAGACATTGATATCCTGAGGCAGGGAAGAGAAGAATGATAATGATGTGAAGAAGACGGAAGGCATGTTTTGATTCAGTGTACGGTTTTTGTTTTTTTTTGTCTTTTGAGCCATAGTGGAGTCTGAAGCTTAATTAGGCAGCAAGGGTTGATAATATGATACTAGTTGAGTAATTTGGCTTCTTAACCACATAACGCTAGAAAAGAAATACACACACATACACACACGCACACGTACACACATACACATATGCCATGCACGCACACGCACACACATACACATACGCATGCACGCACACGCACACACATACACACGCGCACCACACCACACACCTTACACGCGCGCATGCACGCATGCACGCAGCGCACGCGCGCTCGCACACACACAAACACACACACACATGCCATCACGTACGCAATCATATGATATACGCGCACAATTACACAATTTTTGGGGGATGAACCCCCCCCCCCTCCGGAATATAGGAATTTGTTGGTAAAGGTAAAGGTGTCCCATAACCTATGTGGTCGTAGAGGAGCGAGGCATCAGAGACCTCAGCTTCTCTAGGGGCCAGCATATTGATGGCGGCGCCCATCTCCTCTCCTCGATGCTTTACCTTCCCTGACCTACAGAGGGCAGGTACCCATTAACAGCTGGGTGAACTTGGAAGACTGTGCTTAAGCCATGGCGCGCAAACGGCCACCCATCCAATTGATGACCACGCTCGATGCTGCTTAATTAACTTTGACTTGTGGAAGCGAGCGCTCTGACCACTGAGCTATCCGCCCCTTCATTTGGGGACAAAGTGAAATGGCAGAACTTGCAGCATCTGAAAAATTTATTCCACCCAACAACAAAGCCGGGGAAAAAGGGGGAAATTTTAGGAGGGGTCCCTTTTTTTTTTTCCCCCCGGGGGGGGTTTTTTTCCCAAATTTTACACCAACTTATTCCTAACAAAAAAAAGGGTTTAAAAAGGGGAAAAAACAAAAATGTTTTTTTAATCGGGTTTTTTTTTTTTTTTTTTTTCTTTTGACCCCCGGGTCAACTTAATTTGGCCAATTTTTTTTTTTTATTTTTTTTTTCCCCCAAAACCCCCGGGTCAATTCCCCACCCCCCCCCACCACCCCCAAAAAAAAAAAAACCCCCCCACCCCATTACCAAACCCCTTCCCCCCAAACCCTCCCCCCCCCACAACACACCCCAACCCCCTCCCACCCCCCCCCCCCCAACACCAAAAAAACCCCTCCATCTCGAATCTTGCCCCAAACCTTTTTGGGGGGAAAACCCCCCCCCCTCCCCCAATTTTTTTTTTTTTGGTGTCCCTCCTTGGGTTTCCCAGGCTTCCCCCTTCTCCCGGGGCCACTTTTGGGGGCCCCCTCTCCTCCCCCCCCCTTTTTCCCCTTTTTTCCCCCCGGGGGGGGTTCCCTTTTTGGGTGGGGGAACTTAAACCCCCTTCCCGGGGAAAACCCCCCACCCTTTATGCCCGCCCATGGCTTAAAAATTTTTTTTTGGGGGGTTTTAAAGGCACCCCCCCCAGGGCAAATAAAACAGAATTTCCCCCTAAAAATTTAAATCCGTAAAATTTTTTTTTTTTCCGCGCCTTTTAATTTTTTTAAAAGGGTTTTTCATAAATTAATTGCCAAAAAAAAAAGAAAGAAAACAAATATAGAAAAAAAACCCCCGTTGGGGGTTAGGACAAAGGCAAAACACAAAAAAAAAAAAGAAGGGAAGGAAAAAAAGGGGAAAAAAAAAAAGGGGGGAAAAAGGAAGGGAAAAAAGGGGGAAAGAAAAGGAAAGGGAAAGAAAAAAAAAAAATAAAGGGAAAAACAAAAAGGCAAAACAAAAAAAAAAGAAAGGAAAGACGCAACAAAAAACAAAAAATGAAAATTTAAAAGAAAAAAAAGAAAAAAAAGATAAAAAAAAATAGAAAAAAAAAAAAAAAGGGAAAAAAAACAGAGACGAAAAACAAAAAAAACAAAAAACAAAAAACAAAAAAAAGAAAAAAAAAGAAAAAAACAACCAGGGGAACCCCTTTAAAATTGGGCACCCAAGGGCAATAACCCCCAAAAACAAAACCCCCCCCCCCCCCCCCCCCCCCCCAACAAACCCCCCCAAACCCCCCCCCCCCCCACTTCCCCAAAAGACCCCCCCCACCCCCCAAAAAAAAAACCCACCCACCCACACACACACAAAACACCACCAACACCCCCCAAAAAAACAACTCCTCCCCCCCCCCCCAAACCCCCCCACACCCCACCACACAACAAACACACACAC
>CM060331.1:2621541-2624041 GCA_030674155.1 Stramonita haemastoma
CAGAGACAGAGATAGAGCGGAGACAAGACAGGGACAGAAACGGGGAAAAGAGGGATGAATAGAAGGTAGAGAAGACAAATCCGGAGGCTTCCTTTTTTTATGTGGCATCATTTTTTGTTGTCATCTTTAAAATTTCCTTAATATTGACTTAATCACATTTTATTCATTTAAAAATTTTCATTTCCAACTTTTTTTCACTTCTACTGTCAGCACTTCCCCATTCTGTACCCTTCTCCCCCCCCCCCACACACAAACTCACACGCACACCAAACCACACCACACACACACAACACCCAAAACACACACTCCACCCACACAAACACCACACACCCACACACCCCCCCCCCCACCCTCCCACACAAAAAACAACACACACAACAACACACGCACCCAACAACAACCCACACACACAACCACACACACACACAAACCACCACACCCCCCCAATTTTTTTCGATAAAAAAGAAAAAAATAAAATAAAAATAAAAAACACACCATATTATCCTCGATAAAAAAGAATAAATTAAAAATAAAATAAAACCCCAAACCAAAAACACACACCCCCCAACACACACACACACCCCCCACAACCCCCAACAACACCCCACCCCAACAAACACACACACACCAGGCGTCATGTTCAGCCAGCATCTGTCAGCCTGGCTTGCAACTACGCCACTGAAAATGGTTATCACACCAGGGGACTACATCAGGTCATTCAGTGACCTCCCCCTTGTCCTTCCCCCCCCCCCAAACCCCAACAACCCCAAAACAAAGGACAGACCGGCCCAGGCAGAGAAGGAGGGGGGGGACGGAGAGAGGAGGAGAGGAGAGAGAGAGAGAGAGAGAGAGAGAGAGAGGAGAGAGAGAGAGAAGAGGAGAAAAAGGGAAAAGCAGAGGACAAAAGGGAAAACGACAGACGACAGAACAGACGACGGACGAGGACGAAGACAGAAGGACAGAGACAACAGACAGACAGAAACAGAGAAAAAAGATACAGAGGAGAGAAAATTTTAATGTATAGTTTTATCTAAAAGGAAAGAGTCGATGGATGGGGGAGGGAGGGGGCGTGGAGCAGGGGAAGGACCGTGCAGAAACAGAAAAGCAGGGACAGCAGAAATAGTTACACAACATACCCACAGATGTCAAAGTAGCGAGCACAGAAGACAGACAAACCCACCAGACATGTTTAAACACCACACTTGACAAAAACCAATTTAAACAGGGTGTAAGCCAAGAGAAAATTTACAGGGGTAGAATTCAGAACGAAAATAACAATACAGGGCATTGAAATAATTTTCTTAACTGTCTCTGAACTTAAACAGGAGGGATATTGATGTTTTTCTGATGACTTGTTGGTGATTGTTTTTTTTTTTGTTCCTCGACTAGGCTGAGGTTCAAAAGGGTAAAATTTTGTTGGTATCGATTGTTATTATTTTTTTTTCTTTCTTCCTCAAATAAAGGAACCCATATTTTGAATTTTTTACTTTCATAAGTTTATTGAAATATAATTTTTATTTCCCTAAGGGTTTTTTATTTGTAATTCATAAAAAAGGTTTTTTTTTTTTGATTGTTTGGTTTTAATTTTTTTTTTTTTCTATTGTATTTTGGGACTTTTTTCGCCTGCAACTATAAAAAATTAGTACAGACTGCCCTTTGACCCCCCCAGTACATTTTCAAGAGGGATACAGAAAACTTTAAAAACAAAAAAATCCCCAGACCATCAAACCCCATGTCTTCCCCCCCTCCCCCCCCCCTTTTAACGGGATCTAGGGAAAAGGGGGCTAATGATTATGATATGGGGAAATAGGAGGGGGGGGGATGTTGGTGGGGTGGTGGTGGTGGTGGTTTGGGGGTGGGGGGGGTTGGGGGGGTTTTTGATGATGAGTGTGTGATGAATTGATGAGGTATGAAGGGTGTGGGGTGGGGGGGGGGTGGGGTGGGGGGGGGACTGGGGGGTGTATGGTGCCCCTGGGTGGTGAAAGGGGGCCCCATGGAAAAAAGGGGGGCCCCCCCCCCGTGCCCTTGTTTGACCCCGCCCCCCCCACGGGGGGCCCGCTTTGTTTGCTTTTTCCCCCCCCCCCCCCCCCCCCCCCCCCCCCCCCCCTACCCCCCCCCCCCCCAAAAAGCCCCCCCCCCAACGGGGAAAAATAACCCCCACCCCAAAAAATTTTTTCCCCCCCCCCTCCCCCCCCCCCCTTTTTTTTTTTTTTTTTTTTTTTTTTTTCCCCCCCCTTTTGGGGAAAAAGGGTATTTTTTCTTTTGGACCCTGAAAAGGGGGGGAAAGGAGAAAAAAGAAGAGGGGAAAAAGGGAAAAAAAAGAATTTTCCTTGCCCCATCCCTTCCTTCCTCCTTTCCTTTCCCTCCTTTTCTTTTTTTCCTCTCTCTTTCTTTTTTTTTTCCCCCCCCGTTTTTCCCTCCCCCCCTTTTCCCTCTTTCTTTTTCTCCCTTTTTTTCCCCCCTTTTTCCTTTTTTTCCCCCTTCCCCCCTTCCCCTCTCT
>CM060331.1:2631541-2636541 GCA_030674155.1 Stramonita haemastoma
GCTCCCGCCTCGTTGTTGTTTAAAAGTGAGCCGTCAGTGTAGATTTTTAGATGTTCTGGATATGCAGCTTGTATATGTTCTTTTACTGACGCGCTAAGAATATTTTCATTACCTTTTTTGGTTAAAGAAGAATAATTTAAGTCAAAATTAGCTCTCTGAAGCTCCCATGGTGGGCAAGATGAGATGTTAATCTTTGATTTAGTTATTTCTGTAGGACATATTTCTGCCTTATCAAATAAGTGAGAAGTGTAAGTTCTAGCCGTGGTAACAGAACGAACAGTATGAGCTCTTTTGGGGAAGTTGACATCAGATCTTATATCTATTTCGGTATCCACATTGCTTTCTTGGTTTGAACAACGCAAGAGATATTTAGCCATAGCCAGTTGTCGATGATCATCTAAAGGCAAAATACCTATCTCTTTATAAGTGCCCATGGATGATGCATAAAAAGGTACACCCAAAACTAATCGAAAAGCCTTACAGTCTAATCTTGTCATTTTTTGTAATAAAGATTTTGGAGCGCTGAAAAATGCTTCCTGGCCATAAATGAGTCTTGAACGTACAAGAGATAATGCTAGATGCTTTAAAACAGCTACATCATGAGCCCACACTTGTTTACTGATAACTTTCAAGAAGTTAAGACTTTTCCGGGCTTTAGTATTTAAATAGTGAATGTGTGTGCGTGTGTGTGTGTGTGTATGTGTGTGTTTGTGTGTGAGTCTTTGTGTATGGTTTTTGAGTGTGTGTATGTGTGTATATATGTGTGTGTGTGTGCGTGTGTGCGTGCGTGCGTGCATGTGTGTGTTTGTGTGTGTGAGTCTTTGTGTGTGGTTTTTGAGTGTGTGTATGTGTGCGTGAGTGTGTATGTGTTGTGTGTGTGTGTGTGTCTGTGTGTCTGTGTGTGTGTGTCTTTGTCGCACGCGTGTGTGTGCTGTTGCATAGAAACAGTACCAGTGCAGACATATCGTCAGCATTTTTGGAACCCTAGAATTCTAGTAGAATGCTAATGTGTGATATATGAGCCCGGAGAGAAGGAGGAAGCACAGTGAACCTAGAGCTCTGCCTTTGACTGTGCTTCCTCTCGTCTGCCAGACAGGCAAATCTTAGCTGCACACGAGGGACCCCACGTCAATGCTTCAGCAATATGACCCAGTAGGACCTTCAGGGTATGGTAAAATGCAGTGTTTATCTACTGGGAGAATGAGGGGATATACCTGATTACCAGTTTCCTGAATTTAATGCTTGAGTCGGAGTCATTGTACGTTGGGTTTTTTGGGTTTTGTTTTCTTTTTTGTCTGTTGTTTGTTGTTGTTATTTTTGGTTTTGATCTATTGTTTTCTATATTTGCTTTCTTTGTTTTCTTTTCTTTTCTGTTTCGTCGTTGTCGTCGTAGACATCCCCCCCTCCCCCTCCCCCTCCTCCTCCTTCTTCTTCTTCTTCCTCTTCTTCTTCTTCTTCTTCTTCTTCTTCTTCTTCTTCTTCTTCTTCTTCTTCTTCTTCTTCTTCTTCTTCTTCTTCTTCTTCTCCTCTCCTCCTCCTCCTCCTCCTCCTCCTCCTCCTCCTCCTCCTCCTCCTCCAAAATACTCCTTCCTAATTTACTTACTGTTTCACTGACTGACCGACCTTCTGAAAAACTGACTGACTGACTGACTGACTGACTGACTGACTGACTGACTGACTGACTGACTGACTGACTGACTGACTGACTGACTGACTAACAGACAAACTGACCAATCCACTTACTGACTCACTGGCTAACTCACTGTCTAACTGACTGACAAAAGACCACCATAATTGTTCAGTCTTTACTAAAATGTGGCGAAAATCTTGTTTTACGTGCTAGCATGCCCAAACATCCATCTCAGAAGCCTATCAGTATAATTAGCATCCTCAACTTCTGAAAATCGTGAGCTAGGAATTCCCTCTTTTCTATCCCTCTCTTTGTTTCTACATTGTACGTTTTATTGCCTGGCAACTCTTCTTGTCTATTTTCTGCCTTCTTTGTCCAATCTCCTGCGGATCTTTTTTTTATAGAAAAAACCCTTAAGATATAACAATTCTCTCCTTAGCTAAAGTCGGGTGTGCTGGGCCTGACTTGTCAGGTGTTTAACGGCTGTACAACGCACCTTTTGCTCCTAAGACAAACAACAATAACTGCTCTCCGAGGGTTCAACAAAAAGAAAAAAAATCCCTAATACAGCCTTCCATCATCTTGTCTTGAACAGAACGTGACTATATTGCCTATGTGCACGATAAAGTGCAAGCCTCTTTATTCATAGGAGATATAACAGGGTCTGGAAGTATATGAGATGGAAGATTAAGGTCTGCACCTCATTTAACTTTCTAATTTGGAGGTCCGCTCCTCTACAGCCACTGTCTCTAGGGCTTTAGCAAGGATCTAACTTTAAGAGATAATCATGAAGAGGGGTTAGTGTGATCTGACTATGGAAATTAGGGCATTTTCAAAGTATGCTAAGAGAGAATGAAGGAAAAAAGGAATGCATGAAGAAAGTTTATTGCTGTTCTGCAATTAAGCCATCATAGCGCTGCTCTGCATGCTGTATTTATAGAGGATGATATCAAAAGCTACGTGATTACAATGACAACAAATCTGGAGAGAGAGAGAGAGAGAGAGAGAGAGAGAGAGAGAGAGAGAGAGAGAGAGAGAGAGAGAGAGAGAGAGAGAGAGAGAGGGAGAGAGAGAGAGAGAGAGAGAGAGAGAGAGAGAGAGAGAGAGAGAGAGAAGAGAGAGAGAGAGAGAGAGAGAGAGAGAGAATGAACATTTTTGAATGAACATTTTTATTGAGGGAAAAGATTAAGCACAATGGTGGCTTGTTTTCATCCAGCCCTCTTTAAAAAAAAAAAAAAAAAAAAAAAAAAAAGTGAATCAATCAACCAATCAATCCAAATGCATAATTCAAGTATAAAGCTATGAAAATCAAAATTTGGTGAATAAATCAACCAATCGTATGATTTGAGCATAAAGCTATAACATTTGAAAAGAGAGAGAGGGAGGGAGTGAGAGGAATACGGTGCGGGCTGTTATTATCTTTTTCAGCTCCTGAAGAGGGTAAGAAGAAATGGACAAAGAAGAGAGAAAAATAGAATGGAGGGAAAGAGGGAGAGGAGGAGTAAGAGGAGGGGGAAGAGGAGAGAGAGAGAAAAAAAAAAAAAAAAAAAAAAAGGATCAGGGAAACAATAAGAACTACAATTATGCAAGTTAGTACTTAATTATGTCAAGTGAGCAAAATCATAACATACCCAAGATTATACAAAGGTTTCATCGTAAATCTGAAATATAATGTGCACCTAGACAGTTCAGTGAAATAGAAACGCTTTACATAAGAGACAAACATAATGGGGGGGGGAAAGAGAGAAAGAATGGGGAGGGGAAAGAAGAAGAGTAGTAGAGAGAGAGAGAGAGAGGAGAGAGAGAGAGAGAGAGAGAGAGAGAGAGAGAGAGAGAGAGAGAGAGAGAGAGAGAGAGAGAGAGAGAGAGAGAGAGAGAGAGAAAGAGAGAGAGAGAGAGAAGAGAGAGAGAGAGAGAGGAGAGAGAGACGAGAGACAGAGAGAGTGAGACAGACAGACAGACAGACAGACAGACAGACAGACAGACAGACAGACAGACAGACAGACGGAAAAAATAGAACAGACAGGGAGACAGTAGAAAAGGCAGAGAGATGGGCAGAAAGACAGAGAGACAAAAGACAACCCTGGAGCGAGAGGGGTGTAGAGAGGGGAGGGTGGGGGGAGGGAAAGAGAGGGAGGCAAGAATAAAGAGGGGACAAAAGTACTGGGGGGTGGTGGTTAAGAGTTGACATAATACTTACACATGATTGAAATTACATGATACTAGTTATTAATGGTGTTGCAAATTGAATCAATTTCATCAAAATCGTGATATGTTGTCCATAAGATGTACGTGATAGACTTTTTTAAAAACAGAAACGCTGCAAGCTTTGTGAAGGTTGAGGGTTGATATCTCATTCCATAGTGTACCACCAGAATATGTGAGAGTGGATTTAAATAGGTCAATTCTTGGAAGTGGCACCATTATCTTATTGGCATGACGATTGACATTGATTGTGAATCTGTTTTGAAGCAAGGGGGGAGCTAAACCGGACATGATTTTATACATAAACACTGCCTTATTATGCTTAAGCTTGGATCTCAATGGAAGAATGTCAAGTGTTTTATAGTCAGAAATGGTTAATGATGAAGATTTTAAAAGAACAAGTTTTAGAGCTCGTCTATGCACACTGAACAATGGCTTGAGAACATTTGCGCTAGCCGAATCCCAAATCGTTGAAGCATAACTCATATGGGATATAATATATGCATTGAAAAACATTTTCCTAGCGTTTAGGTCTAAGAAATGCTTTATTTTAGATAACTGGTGTACACATTTTGATACTTTTTTGCATAATGCAGAGATGTGGTACATCCAAGAAAGGTTATTGTCAATTGTAATTCCAAGAATTTTATGATGGTCTACTTCATCAATTTTGTTGTTATTAATATAGATAGCCGTAGGATTGTTTGAAAGATTTTGTCGCTTTTGTCGAGTTGTTATAATTAAGTACTTAGTTTTTTGGGGATGAAGACTCATATGATTTAACTCTGACCATCGAAGCAGGCAGTGAATACTTTCTTGCAGAGCAGATGTAACTTCATTCAATTGAGAATGATTGGTATGGATAGTTGTATCATCTGCAAATAACTCGCATTGTGTGTTTAGAGATAAGGGTAGGTCATTTATATATATAGAAAAAAGAATAGGTCCTAGAACAGATCCCTGGGGGACGCCATAGTTATTGGATAGTACTGCCGATGTCTTACCTTTATCAGAAACGACTTGTTTTCTTTCAGAAAGAAATGATAACATGAGTTTGACAGTACTATCTGACAGACCATAGATTTTAAGTTTTTTTAGTAACAGAGTGTGGTCAATCACATCGAACGCCTTAGCAAAGTCTACTATAATAACTCCGGTGATTTTG
>CM060331.1:2641541-2669041 GCA_030674155.1 Stramonita haemastoma
CCCTATTTTACGACTGTGTCTCTGAATGCCCCAAGACCAGTAGCACGATGCACGCAGCACATAAAGCAGCATCAAAGGGAGCTGGATGGAGTTTGTATGCTTCTGGTTTGGCTGTAAAACTGTACTGGAGTCCTTACTGATCTTATGATTCCAGCCCGCAGACTCGATGTTGCAATAAAATCAGATTTCAGTAGTAGATGGTTCATTACGTCAGACATGGTCTAGATGCAGTATGAATGCTTTTTCATGTCTTGGCATGGAAATATGTTCACAATTATATTAGTATGGATATATTGTTATGTGTTAGTTAAAATGACAATATATTATGTTTAATGTCATCGTTCATGTCTATTTGCTTGCTTGTCTTGTTTTTGCTTTAATTTTTTCTTTCTTTTTCTTTTATATCTATACTAGTCTCTGTTCCATGAAATTGATTAAATAGGCAAACAAAAGAGAGAAAATTGGAACCGAAAACAGGTTTGTTCAGTAAAGGCCATAGCCCCTTCCAAATGGGGGTACAGATAAACATCACACAAGTAACACAAAACACAATTGCCACATAGTTATGAAAAAAGAGCTTACAAGCATCACTGAGACAGAGAGAGAGAGAGACAGCTAGACGGAGATAGGGGGAGAGAGACAGAGAGAGTTATATTCTTCATGGCCTTGAAAGTAAACAAGACATTACAACTTTTACGATCATCCATTAATTATGTCTCTGCCTTACAATGAAACAGACTTAGCGTTTTAAACTAGTGCAATAACATGCCAGAACAATGGAAACAACACTTAAACAAGATTGGATGCTGTCAACGACCTCTTGAAAGATGTGATAGAACTGTGTGTCAAGTCTTTACTGCCGTGTAGACACTATGTCTTAATTAACAACAATGAACAAAAGCCACAATTTAAAGTAGCAGCTGTTGTGTGAATGACAAAACTGCTTATCGATCTCGTCAACATACGTTTTTTATATTCTTTCTGTATCTGTATGAGTATGTTTCAACTTTGTGGCTATATATATAGTCAGCAGTTATTATGCATAGGACACAATAAAATTTAGCATAATACTGCATTTAGCATACATATCTTGTAAACATGTTTTTATGTCTCTTAACTTTTTCATTGCCTTATTTTTATCAGTCTTTTTGTTTTCTTGTTGGTTTATCTGTTGGTCAGTTATATATTTTTTTCTCTTTGTTTGTTGTGCTTTATGAATATGTAACGTAACGGTGTGTGTGTTCTCGCTCTGTCTGTCTTATCTGTCTGTTTGTCTGCCTGTTTGTCTACCCCTCCCATCTCTCTCTCTCTCTCTTCTCTCTCTTCTCTCTCTCTCTCTCTCTCCTCCTCTCTCTCTCTCTCCTCTCCTCTTCCTCTCTCTCTCTCTCTCCTCTCTCTCTCTTTCTCTGTGTGTTTTTCTTTCTGTCTGTCTGTCTCTCTGTCTCTCTCTCCTTTATTTTTTGTCTCGTGAAGCCAGTGGGACAATCTTCTTCTTGTTATCTATACAGAATAAATATAAGATCTCAATATCATTACTTCCTCACAAGGACCGCACTTTCCCTGTCTCCTATATCTTATACTGATGATGAGGAAGAAGTCAGCATGTCTGGTTCTGAAAGTGTGGAGAGTGTGACATAATATTCGGGTGAATCTACTGAAGGGCAGGCGTGTGAGACAGAAGAAATCACGATTGGGGATATATTGGACCGAATAAAGAAGTCTGATGATTAGTTTAACAATAGAATCGCCAATCTTTTTAGTGCACCAAAAGAAATAACAACAGCTGACTAAACTGCTAAAGAACAATTATTTTGTTTGTGGAGACGTGTCATACTTATTCCAGTGATGACTGACAGATAACAGTGTAAAGTTGTTCCATAATAGAATTGCCACTGAATAGATAATGCTTTATATCTCATATATACTATTCATACTTTGTAATTATTGCAAACCCATATTGTGGATTTTCATGCCATGATGTTCATTTGGCCTGTCATTCACTGTGTTCTTTTTCAATTTCTGTGTGTTGTGCCCAGTCCCTGTCCCTCTGTCCCCCTGTGAATGGACGTAAAGTTGATCGCAATAAGCTGTTATCACTGTCATTGTCCTTTTCTTTTCTCTGAAAGTCAGTGCCCCTGTCTTCTTGTTATCTATATAGATGAAATATGTGTTCTCAATATCATTACCTCCTCAAAAGGGCCGTACCTTCCCAGTTTCTTTCACCTATTTCGTTCTGTAATAAGGCGTGGGCAGTGTGTGAACTTGTTCCACTAAGGCCCAGTGTATTTCATTTCATTTCCTTCTGCTCCCCTGCGAAAGGGAAAGATGGATGCAGGATTTTATCTTTTGTTCCTTTATGACTTGTTTTTTCATACCATCTTATGTCACAGCAGATTTCTCTGCATGAAATCCGAGATGTTTTCCCCGGTGAGAACGTGTCGCCACAAGGACAGTGCCACCCACTATTATTTTATTTTCTTTTTCCTGTCTGCAACTGTATTTATATCCCTATCATAGTGGCTTTTTTCTACTTTATTTTGCTACGGACAACGCTATTGTTGCTGTGAGTTCTTTTACGCGTGCTAAATAATAATGTGTAACATATGGGACCTCAGTTTATAGCCTCATCTGAAAGACAACACCCAGACCACCACTCACGGTCTAATGGATGCGGGAAATGATTTGGGCCCAAACAGGATTTGAACCACAGCACATTTCCGATCCGGACTTTTTGCTTTCTAGGCAGGCGCATTGTCTCTAGGTAATCGATCTTGTTTGTAACCTGGCTTGAACAATACCGGACCAATGGCCAAACTGAAGGTCAGTAGATTGCAAATACGGAGCTTTAGGGAATTGGTTGAACCACCTGGACTTTTGCATGGCTGATATAGTTATCAGTTTATGGGTTCCAGACACCTGCTTGAGTTATAGATTTTAAATATGCGGGGTTCTATGTAATCGCGTGTGCTACTGGTATTTTGATATCGCATTAACAATTGAGTGAAAGATGCTCTCTTAGTTGCAAGCTTAACATATCAAAGACAACCGTATACCTTTCTAAAATGATACCGTTTAAAGAGGAAGTTAAAGATCATATGATACAAATTAATCTGACCACTTTGCATTCACGTATAAAAGTTTACGTCCTAACATAAAAACTAGAAGGTGCTCTAAGCCCTTGAAAAGTCAACTATCGTAAAGGTCGTGCGTGTTTTGAGTCATCTGAACATTTGTAATGTTCTACTTCTGATAAAAACAAATTTACACAGCATCAACCACACTTCTGCATCTTATAATCAGAGGCAATCACTCAAATGATTTACATTCTGTTTCACAGATTCATGAAGTGTACCAGTTGTCTGCTTGTTTTTATTTTGTCCGTCGTGTTCGACGATGACCTTCAAACAGCAGAGGAGGCAGGTGCTGTTTCAGAACGGGGCAGAAATGCGATTATAGTGGAGATGCCTTGCCCACAGTACATCCCCACTCTCTCAGCCGAGATGGCACAAGGACAATCAGCATTGGAGATGGATTCTCCAAAGGCCAACTAGCCCCCAGGGCTACAAGGACCGTGCAAGTCATGTCTCCTAGTCAGAGAGTCCTAATCGATCACAAAAGGCTAAGCTGTAAATTGGAATTCCATGAGTGGTCATACAGCTTTTCACTTTGTTGTTGCCCCAGTATCACGCTATCAACTACTTTAAAAGACGAATCCGAAAGACATCAAAGATTCTACACCGTAACACTCTTTCGCCGCGGATCTGATGCTATCCATCTCACTGTAGGTTGTAGGCACTACATGGCGCTGATTAGCGGCAATAAAAGGCAATAGCCACATGCCAAGGTCGCTATCTCCTCTCTTTTACAATATCGGTAAACATGAAGAGGACCCCATGACTTAGGCAGCGCGAGTGCTTATTTGACAGCGCCGTTAAAGCAGATATCAATACATTGGTTGCGAAGGGGTGTGTGTGTGTGTGTGTGTGTGTGTGTGTGTGTGTGTGTGCGTGACGTGTGTGTGTGTGTGTGTGCGTGTGTGTGTGTGTGTGTGTGTACGTGCGTGTGTGTGTGTGTGTGTGTGTGTGAGAGAGAGAGAGAGAGAGAGAGAGAGAGAGAGAGAGAGAGAGAGAGAGAGAGAGAGAGAGAGAGAGTAGAGAGAGAGAGAGAGAGAGACAGACAGACAGACACAGACAGACAGACAGACAGACAGACAGACAGACAGACAGACAGAGACAGACAGACAGACAGAGGAGTAGACAGACAGACAGACAGACAGACAGACAGACAAACAAACAGAAAATAGAAGAGACAAAAAGATGGTCAGGCAGCTCAACAGGCAGACAGAGAAGAAAGACAGACAGAAAGACTGACAGACAGACACAGAAAAGACACACCGACAGGCAGACCGATTCAAAGGACAGCCGAAGCAAAATTCGGGGTGTGGGTGTGAGCACACCTACAACATAATATGGCAAAGGTATGATATAAATTATGCTGGGAACAGATACAGAGCATGCTGGGTGTAATGGCAAATATTCATAATATTGTATCAAGATGCATTGCACATCGCATTGCACATTGTATTGCATTGCATTGCATTGTGTATAAAGGTCAGGTTACGTTCTTTACGGAGTGTGCATCCCTATAGTGGAGCATCGGTTTATGTTTTGTTTTCTTTTTTGTAAGCCTGATGCCTTGATTAATGGTATAATAATCTCAGAAAATAAAGCCAAAACAAAACAAAAAAGCTGTCACAAACAACTTCAAGTAGTCATAAATTCTTTAATAATAGTAGTAGGCATCTGTCAGTCTCGGAAGACTATAGGTGTTGGGCTCTAGGCTCTAGAGCGCAAAGCCTGGGTAAGTAAGTATGGAGGGCAAGCTGTTACCCATGCAGCAAACCACCCCCCTCTCCTCTCCACCTAACTGTAATGGTCCATTGGAAAAGGCAATCGCTTATGGGTATGAATGGTTCCAGTGCCGCGGATGATACTATAAACCGAGGCCCTCTGTGCGAACGCACGCAGAATATCTTGCGCACACGTTAAACCCTGTTCCGTTTATCGAGGGGTAGGCCATTGTGTGCCGTTGGGAACAGATGACAAGATTTACAAAAACTGCATACACGTAGGGACAGGGTATAAAAAAGCCCACGAGTGCTCATTCCATTGTCCTCGATATAGAAGAATAAGTAAATGATAAATGATAAAATAAATACATAAATACATAAATAAATAATAATAAATAAATAAATAAATGAATAATAAATGAACCCTTTTCATGTCTGATTTTGTCATCTACATGCCGTGTTTTGACAAGTCGAGCATTGGTTCAAGGTAGGGCTATGGTGTACTGATGGTGTCAAAATTGCAATGATGGAAATCGATTATCGATCACTGTGCCTGCCATATGCTGCTCTTATTGTGTTTTCCTGTCTAGAAATCGAACGGTTTGATCCACAGTATTACCATGAAAGAGGAATTACGTCTAACCGAATGTGCAATATTTTTGCAGCCTCAGCTTCTGTGACGTCCCCATCTTGTTGTTCCTACTCGCTCCTTTCAATACCCCCACCACAGCCATACACAGATTCATCCGCAATGTCGGAAGTCCACAGGGGCCTATCAACATCAGGCCGCCGTGAGGCCACCATCCAGAGGGGCCCTGCACTGCTGCTGGGTCACTTTGGTGGTGTTCAGTGGTGCCTGGTCTGAGCTAACATACACAGGACACCACTGACTAATCCCTCTGCTTACGACAATAATGATTAGCTCAGTAACAGCTCAAACGATCGCCCCATGCGAACCTCCAGCCCCAAAAGGCTTTGACACAAACTCAACACATGCACAGAAGCGTATGGGGAAACCAAATCTGAGGTCACCATGAGACCAGAGCAGCCGAGACCACTGAAATGGGGGCAATGTTTTACTGCATGGTGATCAGTGTAATGAGGATGGTGTTATGATGCTGCTGTGGAAGTGCATACGCTTTGAGACTACTTGACAGGGTTGTACTCTACGTTAACTGTCATTTATAATTATATCCCGACGTCATCCGGGCCCGAGAGATACAGACACCTGCAGTGCTAGTCAGGCAATTTGAACAACACTCTCAAAGTCATCTCCACAAAGTGGATGAAGCTCTATTGTGTGGTTTCAGTCTCCCACTGAGCCCACAGCACAGTCACTCTGGGTAGGAGGCAACTAGAGTCCAAAAAATCCCTATGACACTTATGGCATTTGAGCCCGGAACCTTATTGTCCGAAATTCAATGTGCTAACCACTGCGCCATGGTGGCCGGTAAATGTGAAACATTGATAAAAAATAGCCATCACTAGGGTCATGGTCCGTGATGCACGAGGAAAGCTACTTCTGTTCACCCAGAGAGGGCGCTAAATTTAAGCCTGCGCACCTCACTGTTAAGTTCATTCCAGTTTGCTGCTGAACTGGACAAGACGCATTGACTGTTGCTGCTCCCTGTAGATTTGTTGTGAGGCCACAGGTAAGTGATGCCATTCTCTTTATGACCTCGGCATAGTTATTCATAACTACTTTTACATAATTGTTTAAAATTAAAAACGGGGAAGGGAGAAGATTATGATTTTTTTTTAAATACGGGCGCGGGAAAAAAAAATCGAAGTGGCTGTGCATCTGCTTTGAGATTATTTGACAGGGTTATACGCTACGCTTACGTCATAATAATTATATCCCGACATCAACCGGGCCCGAGAGATACAGACACCTGGTACAGATTCCTGCGTGGTTACTTTAGATTTCTGCTATCAGAATCATGCTATGCTGAACTGAAATCTTCGCCAGTGCATGTGGAAGACACACTATTCCGCATTTTCCCCACCCCCTTGCTTCTTAATTTATGCAGACCCTCGCCACCCCCACCCTCTCTTTTAGCTGTAGAAACAAAAGAAATCAGGACAGTATCCTTGTTTAACTGTAGATTTCAGCTGGGGCTAAGCTGTATGGCAATTTCTTCTTCAGTTCACAGGGAATATTTCTCCTCTTCCAGTGACCAGCAAGCGTGATGCTTTGTCTCCATACTCTTTCATTTTTTACATGTCTTGAATACAGACTGGCTAAATAAACTCATGATCAGCAGAAGGTAATGGATGGGTTGAATTGGACATCTTTCTTTGTCATTGCGAATCTTCAAATGAAAATCTTGTAAACTGGGGAATGATTGATGACCATAGGGGAATTGTCTGCAGCTGCTGTGCCGGGTTTACGTCAAGCCAGCTTGTAAGCATGTGTAACTCCATTGTTTATTACCAAAAGAGAAATACGCCCTCCTGAAAAAAATATCCAAAAACGGAAAAATGTTGACGTGTTCCCGTAAAAGTTATATGATTTAAATGGTTGATTGAAATTTATTGCTGTGGCTTTTAATTTGGCAAGTATCTTGGAGGAAAAATTCAGAATAACGTTTCTGATTGGTAAAAAAATCATCTGTGTGCAGATTATTCCAATGCACTGAGTTACCTGCCTTGGAACGTGACAAGATACGGTATGTTTTGAGGGCGAAGATGGCGTCAATGTGCACAGATCTGCGATAGAGACTGGATTTGTTACGCCCGTTAGTGTTCTCTGCGGTTTTCCAGCAAGGTCCGCATGTAATGACGCCATTGTTCCGCACGCAGACCAGAAATTGGTACTATGGTAGGTACTATTGATAACGTGTATGTTCTTTGTACAAACTTACGTTTCGAAGCTCAAGTCGTTTACTTAAACATAAGCAGTAATTGTGACATTAATTTAATTGAGAATACAATCAAACAGTTGAGATCAAGAATTGAAAAAATGTTTTACATTTTATTTTTGATGTCAAATATGTAAAAAAAAACAACCCAGCTACGTCTGTGCTACTCAGGACAAAATTCGGAGCGGGAGTTTGTTTTTATTCTCACCTGCCAAACCGTAAAGATTGTCTTTGTTCCTTTTATATCGTCCTTACTTTCACTGGGTGCCTCTTTAAATTTTGACCTGTTTGTAAACGGTTTTGTATAGATAAGTATACATAATTTTTAAAGTTAATTCATACTGATGCACTTCCTTTCTCTCTTTTAAAGACCCCCCCCACATTACACTCACCCCCATCCCCCTCTTCTACCTCCCTCTCCCTCTCTCGATCTTCTCTCTCTTCCCCCTCTCTTTCTCTCCCCTCTCTCTCTCCCCTCTCTCTCTCCCCTCTCTCCCTTTTCCCCCCCTCTCTCTCTCTCAATCTTTGTGTCTGTCTCCCTTTCCTCCCTCTCTTACTCTCTCTCTCTCTCTCTCTCTCTCTCTCTCTCTCTCTCTCTCTCTCTCTCTCCTCTCTCTCTCTCTCTCTCTCTCTCTCTCTCTCTCTCTCTCCCTCCCTCCCTCCCTCCCTCTCTCTCCCTCTCTGAGACACATGCATCTATCTATCGGCATTCACAAATATGAAATGCACGCATTTTCCCGTTATTAGACAATGTCATATTTATAACACTTATGTATTTGTTTGCCAGATTCTTCCCATCAATTGTTTACTGTGTGACACATAACTTAACCTTGTTAGGCCCTTGTTATCAAAGGATTAAGGAGGATCAAAGAGAGCTTTGGGTCTGGGATATTAGATCATGAGATCTTTAGCTTCAGAATCGAGATATGCTGCATTCAGAGCTTTCGGAGGTATGTAGTGCTCCATTGCTTTCGGAGGTATATTGTGCTCCATAGTTTTCGGAGATATGTTTTTAGAGCTATGATGTGCTTCATAGTTTTAAGAATTTTGGGGGGAAAATGTTGAGTATATATTGTATTTCGTAGTTTTTTTTAGATTTGCTTAATTTTCGGAGATGGACAGTTTTTCAAGATCTATTGGTCTGCATAGTTTTCAGATATGTTGTTTTCGGAGAGGTGTTGTGCTTCATAGTTTTCAGATGTTTATTGTACTTTACAGTTTTCGCAGATTTGGTTTCGGAGACCCGTTGTTTTCGGAGATGTGTTGTGCTTCATAGTTTTTTTATAGATGTGTTTTCGGAGATGTGTTTTCGGAGATGTGTTTTCGGAAATGTGTTTTCGGAGATGTGTTTTCGGAGATGTGTTTTCGGAGATGTGTTTTCGGAGATGTGTTTTCGGAGATTTGTTTTCGGAGATATGTTTTCGGAGATGTGTTTCGGAGATGTGTTTCGGAGATGTTTTCGGAGAGGTGTTTTCGGAGAGGTGTTTTCGGAGAGGTGTTTTCGGAGAGGTGTTTTCGGAGAGGTGGTTTCGGAGAGGTGGTTTCGGAGAGGTGGTTTCGGAGAGGTGGTTTCGGAGAGGTGGTTTCGGAGAGGTGTTTTCGGAGAGGTGTTTTCGGAGAGGTGTTTTCGGAGATATGGTTTCGGAGAGGTGGTTTCGGAGAGGTGGTTTCGGAGAGGTGGTTTCGGAGAGGTGGTTTCGGAGAGGTGGTTTCGGAGATGTGTTTTCGGAGATGTTTTCGGAGATATGGCTTCGGAGTTCTGTTCTGCTTCATAGTTTTCGGAGATACGCTGGGCTGAATAGTTTGTGTTCACATGCATGTTCAAAGAGAACATGTGCAGTGTCTACCATGCTCACAAAAGACACGGTCTCACTTTTTCCCTTCTGTTGTAGCCAACATTTGTTCCTGAGGGTCTGTGTCTGTTTTGCATGGTTGCCTGGTCAGTTGTCTTCAAAGGATCACTGGACACCAAGCTTCTGGTTGCATCAATGCTCCTCAATAAAAAATTAAAACTAAAATGGATAGAATTTTAGCATTAAGGTAGCATTAAAAAGAATGATAAAAGCAAACAACCCCACCTTCCCCTAAAAATTACAAGAGAATAGATTTAGAAACGAATTAAAACTAAAATGTAGCAAAGTAAAACCAAACTTGAATAAAAACCAAACCACAAGACAATAAAATGAAAAGTAGCTAAACCAAAATAGACTAAAACTAGAACCAAAAGGGGGGAAGGTGGAGTTGAGAGGAGAGCAGTCCTGGTACCAGTGATCTTGGTGTCTCCATCTACAAAGGTTTTGATACAGTGGTCATGAGGGGCTGGACTCGTTCCTCTTCTTGAATCATCAATCATGTGAGCCTGCCTCTTGTCATTTCATTCTTACATCTTCATTGTGGTCAGGAGGGGTTGCGACACTTGTCACTTTATTCTGACATTGCTTCCGTAGTCTTCTGAGGCTGTAACTCCATTCTTAGATGATTTAAAGTGGTCACTAGGGACTGTGACTTAACATTCCATTTCTAGATCATTTGCAGTGGTCATTAGGGATATGACTGGGTCACTCCATTTGCACATCATAACAATGGTCAATAGGGGCTGTGACTGCCACTCTATTCTAATTTCCTTGGGTTCAATCCCTCCTCCTCCTTATCCTTTGATACATGGTCCTAACCGGGGGGTTAAAGTCATGTGGATCATACGTGCCTGTGACCTGACAAGTGTGAGAGCAGCCATCAGGCCCTGCCTTATCAAGTGCCTGTGACCTGGCAAGTGAGAGCAGCCATCAGGACCTGCCTCAAGTGCCTGTGACCTGGCAAGTGAGAGCAGCCATCAGGACCTGCCTCAAGTGCCTGTGACCTGGCAAGTGAGAGCAGCCATCAGGACCTGCCTCAAGTGCCTGTGACCTGGCAAGTGAGAGCAGCCATCAGGACCTGCCTCAAGTGCCTGTGACCTGGCAAGTGTGAGCAGCCATCAGGACCTGCCTCAAGTGCCTGTGACCTGGCAAGTGAGAGCAGCCATCAGGACCTGCCTCAAGTGCCTGTGACCTGGCAAGTGAGAGCAGCCATCAGGACCTGCCTCAAGTGCCTGTGACCTGGCAAGTGAGAGCAGCCATCAGGACCTGCCTCAAGTGCCTGTGACCTGGCAAGTGAGAGCAGCCATCAGGACCTGCCTCAAGTGCCTGTGACCTGGCAAGTGAGAGCAGCCATCAGGACCTGCCTCAAGTGCCTGTGACCTGGCAAGTGAGAGCAGCCATCAGGACCTGCCTCAAGTGCCTGTGACCTGGCAAGTGAGAGCAGCCATCAGGACCTGCCTCAAGTGCCTGTGACCTGGCAAGTGAGAGCAGCCATCAGGACCTGCCTCAAGTGCCTGTGACCTGGCAAGTGTGAGCAGCCATCAGGACCTGCCTCAAGTGCCTGTGACCTGGCAAGTGAGAGCAGCCATCAAGACCTGCCTCAAGTGCCTGTGACCTGGCAAGTGAGAGCAGCCATCAGGACCTGCCTCAAGTGCCTGTGACCTGGCAAGTGTGAGCAGCCATCAGGACCTGCCTCAAGTGCCTGTGACCTGGCAAGTGTGAGCAGCCATCAGGACCTGCCTCAAGTGCCTGTGACCTGGCAAGTGTGAGCAGCCATCAGGACCTGCCTCAAGTGCCTGTGACCTGGCAAGTGAGAGCAGCCATCAAGACCTGCCTCAAGTGCCTGTGACCTGGCAAGTGTGAGCAGCCATCAGGACCTGCCTCAAGTGCCTGTGACCTGGCAAGTGTGAGCAGCCATCAGGACCTGCCTCAAGTGCCTGTGACCTGGCAAGTGTGAGCAGCCATCAGGACCTGCCTCAAGTGCCTGTGACCTGGCAAGTGTGAGCAGCCATCAGGACCTGCCTCAAGTGCCTGTGACCTGGCAAGTGTGAGCAGCCATCAGGACCTGCCTCAAGTGCCTGTGACCTGACAAGTGTGAGCAGCCATCAGGACCTGCCTCAAGTGCCTGGGACCTGGCAAGTGTGAGCAGCCATCAGGACCTGCCTCAAGTGCCTGTGACCTGACCCGACAAGTAAAGACAGCCATCAGGATCTGCCTTATCAAGTGCCTGTGACCCGACAAGCTATCACAACCATCAGGACCTACACTTTTTGAAAAAATGGTAATACATTGTACAATTTCGATCGCTCTATTTTTATCAATTTTAAAAAATATTCTGAAGGACATTGTTTTCAGTTCAACCCGTTTTTGTCTTTGTGAGTCACTTGTCTATTATTTTGTCTGTCGTAGCTTTTATTTCAACTCCTTGAACTTCAAGAGGTTTGTTACTTCAGACTTGCCAATTTTTCATTTTGTTAGACTATTCCTAATCATTTGATCTTTTTCTTACCTCTCTTCCAACTCGTGTGTTTCTCTTCTTAACGACCTCTTTGATGGTCTAGTCTTAGTTTTGTTTATTTCAATGATCTATTTTTCTGCCCATTTAATCCTATTTTGCCGCTTATTCCCCTACCATTCACACTGTGATGCACATCTGTTTTACCAGGTGCATTGTATACCAGGAGGGCTCTACCGATGTCAACTATCGCCAAGCGCTGCTCCATGTTCATCCAGAGAAAAAAACCGGACGTCAGTGGAGATCTTCCCAGGACCTGCATTTCATTTGGAACGGACCTCAGTGCTGTGTTGAAGAATCTGTCAACAGTTGCTACCACTGATGCTGCAACTGCCTGCATGAGGGGGGTCCAGGACGCGCTTCTGACATAATACAGGTGAGAAAATTGCTATTTTCATACTCGATTTTTAAACAGAAAAAGTTATTTATGCAGTCTGAAAATAAGTCGGCTGTTCTGTTCAAAATAGACAAGGTGTTGGGTAAAAAGATACGATGATTATGGAGATAATTTTGGTGACTGATCTGCTAAAAGATTTGTTCGAAAATCAGTTAAGGGCAACCTGTTTTATAACCAATGGAGAGGAATTGTATGTGTGTTAGGATAATAATTCTAAATCTTCATTTTCTAAAGGCAAGGCAAATAAATGACTTGCACTTAAATGATTTTTTTTATTATAAGAAGGCAGTTATAATTTTTTCTTCAAAGTGTTAAGTTCAAAAAAGTAATTTTTGAGGCATCTATTGGATTTCCAGTGATGTTCATCACAGATGTGAGTTTTCCCTTGTTTTGTGACATTCCATCCAAAAATGTCACACTTGTCTCTGTCTCTGTCTATTTCTCTGTATCTCTGTGTTTTTTCTGTGTCTGTCTCTCTTTCTTTCTCTCTCTCTCTCGTTCTCTTTCTCTCTATACCTGTCTCTATGTCTGTCTCTCTGTGTCTTTCTGTGGCTCTGCCTTTCTCTCTTTATCCCTCTCTCTACGTCTCTCTCTCCCCCTTTCTCTCTCTCTCCCTCTCTCTCTCCCCTTTATCTCTCTTCCTCTCTCTCCACTTGTCTCTCTCTCTCTCTCTCTCTCTCTCTCTCCTCTCTCTCTCTTCTCTCTCTCTCTCTCTCTCTCTCTCCGTCTCTCTCTCTCCTCTCTCTCTCTCTCTATCTCCTCTCCTCCCTCTCTATCCCTTTCTCTCTCTCTCTCTCCCCCTCTTCTCTCTCTCTCCTCCGCTCTCTCTCTCTCCCTCTCTTTCTCTCTCTCCCTCTCTCTCCCCCCCCCCCTTCCTCTCTTCCCCCCTCTCCCTTGCCCTATCTTTTTCCTATCTTGTTGTGACCCTCCTCTCACCCCCCCCTTTTATCTCTCCCTCTGTCCCATACTCCTGCCTCATTATCTTTTCCACTTCTTTATTCTCCTCTGTTGACTGCTTTCAGGGGGGCGGAGGCTGAAGACGTGGAGGCTGGAGTCATGGAGTCGTGTCCCTGGTGTATTTCTTTTAGCAATGCTGCAGGACTGGTATCCAGTTTGGTGATGTGTATTCCAGCAGATACGTGTACCATGATTTTCAAAAGTATTTGGTTTCGGCTTCGAACTTACCATCGGTTTATGGTGCTATAAAGATCCAGAATACGTTCAGCAATTATTTGAATGAGAGAAAGAAAATCCCTTTTAAAACATTGTTGAGTTTAGGATTTATAAGATTCGGTTGAATCATGTGGTGTAAACGTATGATTTTTTGTTAGACAGCAACTATGTTCAATTTTTGTAGTTATGGTAAGTCGCGAAGAAACGAAAAAGAACTGTTGTGCAAGTTCAGAAATTTGAGAGTATGCAACACTGCATTTATTGTCAGTTGGCTAACACTCGCGTAAAGCTTTAGAAAACTTGCTACCATCAATTTTTGTAAACTTATTGTGATGTTTACAATTGAAGATTCATGTTCAGTTACATTTTTAGATTGTCTCATACATGTCATGCACAAAGAAAAAATGTGCGTTGGAATTTAGAACTATGCCAACATGACATTCTCTTAATGATGGAGCTCTACTAGTCTTTATTTTTTTTCAATTGTTTGTGTAAACTGTCAAATGTGACTAGCGTCAATTTCTTTTGTAGTTAAGTTCAGATTTCTTCTTTAGCAGAACACTTCCAAACTTGTGCATAATTGTTTTCACGTCAGCTTTTACTGGGCTGTGCAGACATATTAAAAAACCTGTTTTACTATTGTCTTGTATCATTACTGTAAAAAGACATTTTTAAAGAAAATTCCGATTGGCTCAAAAACATAGACACAGAAAAGTAATTCATTCATTATCCTCTCAAGGTAGGTCATTAATACATTTGACTATAGAAGATTGGTGAATATTAATAGTATCAATTTTGAGCAGATGAAGTGTATATAATTATAGCTCCATAGAAACGGTCATGCAGGTTTTTTGGGTAATGATGGAACTTCACTTTGTACATGTAAAAAATTAAATAAGCTAATATCCTATGCTCAAGCTCATCATAAAAGCAGTGCATTTAGATTTGTTTATTTTGAGTGCATCTAGTTTGTAAAACAAACAAAAGATATCCAAATAAACGAAAAACTTCGTGTTGCAGATAGTAAAATGCAGACATATAATTATTCGTATACATAATGTATACTTTGTATATTTTTTTCTAGAAAAGATTGATGCTGTGTTACAAAAATCATAAAACCGATTTAAGCTGTTCAAGTTCGAACAGAATTTTGGAATAAGATGTTTATCTATTCGACGATTGTGTATAAATATATGTCGTAAATATTTGGCTAAAGACTTTTGTTAATGACACGGCTCATACTGAGACAAAAGCCGGTCAATACCTATTGGAAATGTGTTTTTATTCAAAGAGAAAGTGTACAAAGTGCCTCCGAAAACGATGGCAAAATTAGATTAGTGAAGTCTGTTTTTCAGCCAATAAAAAAAAATAGAACATTTCTGTCAATGCCTCTGTATGCTCATGCTCATGGCTCATTATGGTATATGGCAATGCTTTTTAATGCTTTTTTTAATGAAAATGTGTTATAAGGTAAATGTGTTCTATAACCTACTGGTCGTTGGGAAGTGAAGTGTCAGATACCAAACAGAAGTAATGGGGAAAGAGGCGATCAAATAGGCTTTGATTTTTGGTTGAAGTAGACAAACTTGCTCAAAAATCCTAAAGATAAAGTTGGTGAGAAACTATCCTAGTCATAAGGATTTTTTTTTTGCGATTGTAAAATATGTGCTTTCGACACCACCTACGTATCGCAGCAGTTCAGAAATTTTTGTATGGATAGAATTGGCAACAAGTTATCCAGTATTGTGAGCACATATGTGTAGTGACTTTCTAGGAATATACTACTCTTGAATGGTATCAAATACATCAGTCAGGTTTATATATGTGTGTGTGTGTGTGTGTGTGTGTGTGTGTGTGTGTGTGTGTGTGTGTGTGTGTGTGTGTGTGTCTGTGTGTCTGTGTGTCTGTGTGTCTGTGTGTGTGTGAAGGGGGTAGTTGTGGGGAGGAGACACCAGGTTGGAAGGAGAGGGAAGAGAGGGAAAGCAGTGTTTAGTGGGGGTTCCGATACACATTTAGAGCGGTTGGAACACAAAGAGGGGGGGCTGGTAGACTTTTTTTTAACATGTTTTGGGGAGCTCATATTTTTCATGGATTCAGAAATGCCTCAAGCCTGAATTATTTTGACAACTAAAACGGAAACTTGTGGACACGGATGTCCAATTTGTAGCTTTGGCTCTTGATAGAACTGGTGATTCCGATTTAAAGCTTCCTGCTGTTGCCAGCTACAGACCATTTTTCTTTATTATCTAAACTTTATTTCACGGTTAATCGAATGGGTTCTGGTATGCTTTTCTTAACACCCAGTCCGTGTGTGTATATGGTTATCCGTTCTAACCAGCACACAATGGCCTACTCACCGGAATCGTGGTCCGGGTTTAATTAAATATCTGTAACATTGTGTCTTTAGCTACATACCAGTTCTCCACGTGCTATTGTGTCCACATGACTTCTAACATTCAGACAGACCATCTGACAGACAATCCTTAACCACTATTAACTTTTGACACTAACTCTAACAATAACCTCAACACTAACCCTGGCCCCACATGTGGACACAAAAGGCAGGTGGATAATGGTATATGCTGACACAATGGCTAAACAATTTTTCTTCGGGGTTGGTAGCAGGAGGGGCGCGAGAACTTTTCGAAAAAAAAGATGCTAGGAAAGGGGAGGGTTGTTATACTGTTCTGGTATATTGTGATGGGGAAAGAGGTGTAAAGACTAAGGATGGGGATAGGGGAGGGGCAACGTTTGATTAGCTTCAGGGGTGGGGTGGAAGTGGGGAGCCTTTTAGGGGGAAAAAGTGTATCTAAAAAGAGAAAAAGGAGGGTATTGGTTTTAGAATGCATGATGGAATAGCCAGTTGCATGGTGTGCATTTTAGAAGAGTTTATCTTAATAAACAGAAATAAGAGCACTGGTTTTAAAATGAATTGGTGAATAATTATTGGGAGAAGGTGCTGGGAAACTGTGGTAACGCATTAAAGAAATGGGTGTTAATAAAAAGCCAGGGTAGGAAGTCTGTTCAGGTGTGTGTGTGTGTGTGTGTGTGTGTGTGTGTGTGTGTGGTGTGTTGTGGTGTGTGTGTGTGTGTGGTACATATTTAATAAGATTTGTGACAGGGCTATGTACTTAATAATCAACCTGGAGTATGTATTATCACCAGTGTATGCTGCATTGTGCAGCCTACCCTTAAGTTGCACACCCTTGTGGGTGTGGTTTATATTTTGTTGGTGAAGATAGGTCGAGAACATCAGTTATCCAAATAACATGACTTGGAAAAGTGTGTCTGTGTAGTTTAAAAGAAACAGCTGGCTTTGCTTCTGTAACCAACACAGACTTTAAAAAAAATCGCGATTGCTTTTTAAAGGCTGGAGCTTTCGGAGGCATTAGAATGTCATTAAGAAAGAAATTGTATTTTGATTTGTAAAATAATCAACATATATCTTAAATCATGTTTTTTTTTGTATTTTTTTACTTTTGTTATTCGCATAGCATAGCATAGTGATCAGAGCACCAACTTTACCCATGCTGAGGTTAAACAGCGTTGAGCATGGTTACCATGAAGATGAAGAACCGTTTGCCTGTCTTGGCTTTAACAGTCAACTAGCTGTAAATGGGTACCTGCTCTCTTTAGGGACAGAAAAGATGAAGCAGTGAGGGAGAGGAGATGGGCGCCGCCCTCAATATGCTGGCCCCTAGAGAAGCTAAGATCTGTTACTTCCCTCTCCAACGACCATATAGGTTATGGAAACACTGTTACCGTTACCTTAATCGTACAATGTGGTAAAATATATGTTTCCTTTTACTGACATACGTAGATTTATATGAATGCAGGTATGTTACACTTTAAATGTGTATATTCCCAAAGTCCTGTGTAACAGTGTTGGTTAATAATGTATTCTAGCACATCACTAATAGCGCGGTTTGATACAGGCTTGATTTTTTCAGCCCTTTTTGCCAACTTGTGTGCTTTCATAAGACCTGGTGTGTGAAACTAGAACATTAAGCATGTGTGAGCTTGTTTTAGTGGATGGTGGTAAAATGTAAACAAGTAATTGTACGAAACGCATAGCTGTATGGAGGTTTGGGTTTTTGTGTACTTTAAACTTAGAGAAATGCATTTTAGCAAGGAATGCTGGTGGACAGTCACCTTTGTCTATAAAATACTTGCTTTTTCCACTTATCTCCTTTTCTTTCACGTATTTTGACATTTTGTATGAAAGCATTTACTATAGCTTTCTTGGACTTGATCATGAAAAGTCGATGTTACTTTCATTCTTGCTTTAAAAAAAAAACAACTGAATTCGAAGTACTGAGCACAAAGGGGAGTAATTTATTGCTGATGCCCTTTTCCTTTTCATTGTATCTGGAAGAATGCGGGTATTGTCAATGGCGGTGTAACCAACACTATAAAACATGACACATAGCCCAAAATGAATAACTTTTTGTAATTTCTTCATGATTTTGCTCCTGAAGCATTTGCCTGTATTGAGCTTATTTGTTCCCCAGCTGTAAGGGACACGAGTTAGTTTATGTGGTTTCTCTTCCAGCATAAACTTGTCTTATTTTTGCCTTATTGATTTTTTTAATTGTTGGTAAAATCATATGTCTTTCTAGCCAATGGTTTTAAAACATTGCATTTATTGGTTGTGTGTGTGTGTGTGTGTGTGTGTGTGTGTGTGTGTGTGTGTGTGTGTGTGTGTGTGTGTGTGTGTGTGTGTGTGTGTGTGTGTGTGTGTGTGTGTGTGTGTGGTTGTGTGTGTGTGTTGTGTGTTTGTGGTGTTTGTTGGTTGCGTGCATGTGTGCGTTGTGTGTGTGGCTTGTGTGTGGGGAGTGGAGGGGTGGGGGCTTGATGGTGTGTGAGTGGGGGCGTGGCGTGTGTGTGCATGCGAGCGTGCGTGCGTGCATACATACTTGCGTGTGCGAGTGCGTGCGTAAATGCGTAGATAAAAGTGGCTGTCTTTTCTAGTCAATGGTTTTAATAATGTGTATCCATACATTGGTGCTTGTTGTTGTCTTCAATTTCACGTCTGTTCACTTTTAGTGATATTAGACGAATACATTTGTGTGTGTGTGTGTGTGTGTGTGTGTGTGTGTGTGTGTGTGTGTGTGTGTGTGTGTGTGTGTGTGCGCGCGCGTGCGCGTGTGGCGTGCGTGCGTGTGGTGTGTGTTGTGTGGCGTGTGCGGCGTGTGCGTGTGCGCGCGTGTGTGGTCGCGCGCGCGTACCTACGAGTGTGATTGTTTGCGATATATTTTATTCGAAGCTATCATATAACGTTTGAACAAATATGAAATGTGATGTTTTGTCTTTTGATTATTTGTATCGGTATGCCTGTCACTATTTTAATGGCCCTTAGCGATGATTAAAGTGTTTTGACTTGAATTGACTAAACAGTAAACAGTAACATTGTGTCCCATAAATCTGTAGTTTTCTTCGAAGCATAACACTGACCTCTATTGATAGAATCACGTAATGCTGTTACATGTTAATTTTTAGTTAATACTTTTTTGTATTTTATATTTCAATATTTGCTTTGGAGGTTTTGATTTTTTTCTTACCTGGGCAGTTGTGTAATTGGTTTAGTTTCATGTAGCTATTCCAAGCATTGCCCATATTCACATTAAAGGATGGAGTGTGTGTGTGTGTGTGTAGCTTGTTACCCGTTTCACAACCTGAAGGTCGTGGCTTAGCCATGTTTTTTAAAACTATTTTTGGTGTTAAACTCTTAGTTTTGCATTGTATCTGGTATACGTGTTTACATTGTGCTGTTAATATCTTCGACTGTTTTCTGTCCCCTCCCCCTATCTCATTGCTTCAGGATCAAAATTAATTGTATGTGCATTTTTAGATACACATTTGAAACTGCTTTCAAGTTGATTTTACTGTTATAAATGAACTGAAACCCTTTTGGAAGCAGCATGTATATCTTATTTTATATAAGTGGAGAAAATGTTGCATGTTCCCTTCATTTCAGAAGAGCAACAAAGCATGTTTCTTGTAACCAGTATTGCTTCCATATTTCATGCATGTCATTGCAAGTCTTGTACAAAATTGTATACCTAAAACAAAAAGGTTAGGTGGTGAGCACACAGCCCTGGCACTTGACTATCTAACTGACTTTTTACAAAGAAAAAAACAGATTGTAGATTTACAAATTGACATTTTGCACATACTTGGGGTGTCTGTACTTTCTGGCTGTAAAAATTACACGGCTGGAGATTAGGATTTTACTATGTATTTTAAAAGTTTATGGGATTGAATATAATGTGATCTGAACTATTTCAAAAGATGGTGTATGAATTCAAAAGTCAGTGGGTCAGTCATTGTGTTACAGCTGGTCAGACAGAGCATTGGGAAAAGCATACCTCCCCCTTCAGCCAAAAAAAAATAGTGGAGTGGGGTTGGGTAGCCGGCTTGCAGTTTAAAATATAGCAAAATAAAAAAAAACACGTCAGGAAAAATTACCATGACTCAAATGCTGTTTTTTTTTTTTTTAAATTTCATTTTATACCACTTTGTCACAGCAGATTTATCTGCGTGAAATTCTTGCTGCTCTCCCTCGGGGAGAGCGCGTCGCCACAAGTGCAGTGCCTACCCATTTTCATTTGTTTGTTCCCATAACTGAATAGAACTACTCGTTCCACAAAAAATCATTATGTTCATAAGTTGATGGGCAGTATTAAAAAAGTGACAAATAAAACAACTTGACCAAGATCATTGTTTGGAGCTCGATGCATGAATGACTGTGTAGAGGATGCAAACAAGATCGTAGCTGCATGTAACCCCCCTCCCCCCCTCTGACTGACTCTGTCTGTCTGTCTGTCTGTCTGTGTGTCTGTCTGTCTGTCTGTCTGTCTGTCTGTCTGTCTGTCTGTCGTCTGTCTGTCTGTCTGTCTGTCTGTCTGTCTGTCTGTCTGTCCGTCCGTCCGTCTCTCTCTCGTGTGTCTGTCTCTCTCTCTGTCTGTCTCTCTGTATTGTTTCATTCTCTACCCCTTGCCATTATTTACATTTAAATAAACTCGACTCATTGACACCACACGATGGTACTCAAATGCCTTTATTCATCCTTTTATTTTATTTCATTCTTTTATTTCGTGGATAGTGGAATAAGCACTCGTGTGCTTTTTACATCCAGGTCCCTTGTGTAGGGAGTGAGAGAGGGAGAGAAGTGGGGTGATCCTAAACAAATAAACTTTATTTCACACACACACACACACAGACACACACACACAAGAGCGCGCGCGCACACACACACACACACACACACACACCATACACACACGCACACACAGGCCTCTCCCAGAGTATGGGGGTATACAAACCCATGACGTACTCCAATGTTTTAGACTTAAGTCACTTTTTCAAAACAGCCGGGTTTTTTTTCCTCCAAAACACAAGCAAAAAATCTTTTGTAGATGTCTAGGACATATATTTGCAGACAAATTAACGAAATTTCAGAACGACAAAATTAACAGCTCCTGAGTTACAGAGCAAGATATGGGGGTATGGGTGTGAGTGCACCCACAGCGTATGCAAAAAGGATAATTATTAATAGCATCCATAACCCCCCCTACTTTTAGCCTGTTATGAAACATGACCTGTCTGGTATGTGCAATAAACATCCTGTTTTCATGCTGGTGTTCCTTGAGGTCTAAACCCATCTTCACTGCTAATAGACACACAGAAAAAAACTGTTTGCCTTGGGCAACATAGATATTTTTTTAAATATCTCTAAACGATAGATACAGAAATAGTACAGAAATGCTGTTGATAGGATTGCTTTTAACTTGTCTGTAAGTCTGTGCCTATCTTTCTACCTGCCTGTCTGTCTGTCTGTGTTAGTCTATTTATCTGTATCGTCGTCGTCCCTCCTCTCTTTCTCTCTGTCTGTCTGTCTGTCTGTCTGTCTGTCTGTCTGTCTGTCTGTCTGTCTGTCTTGTTCTGTTCTGTTCTGTTTCTCTCTCTCTCTCTCTCTCTCTCTCTCTCTCTCTCTCTCTCTCTCTCTCTCTCTCTCTCTCTCTCTCTCTCTCTCTCTCTCTCTCTCTCTCCTTCTCCCTCTCCTCTCTTCTCTCTGTCTCTCTCTCTCTCACCCTCTCGCTAGTAGATACACTTTTAACAGAAAGTATCACTACACCATTATTAGTTTCACTTACAACATCACATAGCATAATCACTATTTATCCAGGTTTATTTTTCATTCTATCAATAGAGGGAAGAAACCGCGTGTGTGTGTCCTCATGCTTCACAATCACAATCTACTGTATTACCAGCATATTTCTTTTCATTGCAGGATTAAGATCACCTGTGGTCTCGGCATGCGACACACACTGAAAAGACGGTTTCTATTTTCAATAGCTAGATACACCTGACGACCACTGCAATCTGACTGATTTCCATCCCTCTTCAATAAATCCCAATAATCATGTGTGCAATACCAGTGAAAAGAATCCGGCAGAACACCAGCTGCAGAACTACAAATGGAGACGTGATTACTTTGGTGGTCAACTTGACATGGGAATGAATAGACACCGTGAAAATCCGCGGTGTATTCAATGGTCGTTGTTCTGTGGTAGCTTTTTATCTATTATCTAGTATAAAATCAGTTCGAAGACCACACACTCTTATACTCATTACCTTCCAATGTCCACACACACGCATACATACACATAATTATGCGTTCGTGAGGAGCGCTCTTGTAGCATCCACAGAGAGAGAGAGATTGAAGGAAGGAGATTAAAAGACAGACGGTATGAAACGGCAGACAAGCATACACACAGAAAAGAAAAGGAAAGAAAAGAAAAGAAAGAGAGGCAGAGTGACAGACACAAAAGATAAAGAGACATAAAGATGCACAGAGTGACAGAGACAGAGAGAGAAGCTCGAATATTTTAATGAGGGTCATTGGATAAACCACAAGCTTCTTTACACCAGGCCCTCGGGAAAAAAAACCCAACAAAACAACTCAACAATAAAGAGATAGATAGATGAATAGATAGATAGATAGTAATAGATAGATAGATAGATAGAAGAGAGAGAGAGAGAGAGAGAGAGAGAGAGAGAGAGAGAGAGAGAGAGAGGAAGAGAGAGAGAGAGAGAGAGAGGAGAGAGAGAGAGAGAGAGAGAGACAGAGAGAGATAGAGAGAGACAGAGAGAAGAGAGAGACAGAGAGAGAGAATAAAATCAAATCACGTCAAATCAAATCAAATTCTTTTATTTCGAGTATAACAAATAGCACCCGCGTGGTTTATTACACCCACTCCGCGCCCTCATCAGGGACAACGTAATAATTATGGAAAGCAGCCTCTGACTACACAAACAAAAAAACAACAAAATAAACTTGTAACAAACAAACAACAACATAATGACAGCATGAAAAAAAAAAACACGAGGACAATGACAATATAATTACAAACAGCACAGACACACAAAGCTGAAATAAGCAATCAACAATCAATGATGATAATAATAATTAAAAACCCTCAAAAATATGTAAGTTAGTGTGTGAGTGAGTGAGTGAGTGAGTGAGTGAGTGAGTGAGTGAGAGACAGACAGACAGACAGACAGACAGACAGACAGACAGACAGACAGAAGAGAGACAGACAGACAGACAGACAGTCCTTCGGATGAGACTATAAACCGAGGCCCCGTGTGTGAACGCACGCAGAACATCTTGCACACACGTTAAATCCTGTTCCACTTTTCGTAAGAGTAGACCATCGTGTGCTGGTGGGAAGAGATGACATTTTCAAAACTGCTTAATAAAATAAAAATGAATAAATAAAACCGACAGACAGATCGACAGACGACAGACCGACAGACCGACAGACAGACAGACCGAATTCAAAAGAAAGAAGAAATAGTGTCATGAACAAGACAGAATATTAAAGAGAGATATCCAGACACAATTAAGTCAAGCACACGCACAAAAAAAGAACCCGAAAAAAACAAACGTCTGGTCAGTTGTTACACCAGCGATGTCTAGCTGACTAATGCAAAACCTCCAAAAAATACAATTTCTTTCCTTCTTTCCCTTTCTTTTTTGCTGTTTCATGGCGAGTGATGGATTGTCTGCGCTCACGGCTATTATTCCCGCAGGAGTCAGATATATATGCTACCCACAAGCATCATTGATACTAGAGGTGTTTTTTTTTCATTTTTCTGTGTCTCTGTTTTGGAAGAAAATTCTATTAGGAATGTAAAATTGGGTCAAATGTATGTGTGTGCTATAATTATTGTGGTGTAGCTTTGTGTGGGTTTGTGTGTTGTGTGTGTGTGTGTGTGTGTGGAGAGAGAGAGAGAGAGAGAGAGAGAGAGAGAGAGAGAGAGAGAGAGAGAGAGAGAGAGAGAGAGAGAGAGAGAGAGAGAGAGAGAGAGAGAGAGGAGAGAGAGAGAGAGCGAGAGAGAGACAGACAGACAGAGACAGACAGACAGACAGAGACAGAGAGACAGACAGAGACAGAGACAGAGACAGAGAGAGAGAGTCAGAGACAGAGAGTCAGAGAGATACAGATATAGACAGATAGGCAGAGAGATAGAGAGAGACAGAAACAGAGAGAGAGAAATAGAGGCATAGAGAGAAATGGACAGAAGTAGAAAGAGATAGAACGGAAAAAAGGACTTTATTTTGCAGTAATTTGATGATGGATGATGATGATGATGATGATGATGATGATGATGATGATGATGATGATGATGATGACAGTGACAACGACGATGTTGATGATGATGACGGTGATGGAAAAAGTGGGGTCGTAGTGTTTATTGTGATGATGGTGGAGGTGGCAGTGGTTGTGGCGAAGGTGACACTGATGGTATCAGAGAGGAGGAAGAAATAAGAAAGAAAAAAGTCCTAGGGAAATAGAGAGAAAGAAGAAAAAGAGGAGAGGGTGGAACGGTGATAACCAAAGTCTGGTGATGATGAGATTTCAACGAGTTTGGTGATACTGGTTCCCCAACCCCCTTCCCTAGCCTTCCCCCCCCCCCCCCACCCACCACCCCCCACCTCGAAAGAAAAGGTCAATGTGGATGATATCATTGAAAGCAGTGTCAATTTTTGTTTGTGGTTATTGATATCTTTTTTCTTTGGTTGTTTAGCTATTATTCCAGCTATTATTTATTCTCATATGTTCTACTTGTGGTCATAATCCCGCTGTGCTTTTGTTTATCTGTTTGTTTGTTTTGTTGTGGTGCTTTTTCTCAGCAAGAATGTGGCCTGAATTTCCTCCCAGTCCAAATCAAGAGCCTTTTTCCTGAATTCCTGATGCCGCTTGTTCCCTCTCCATCTCTGTCAGAGCTATTTCACCCCAAGGTCCTTTCCCCTGTTTTGTCTTTGTCATCCGAGTGGGGCTGCTTCTGAGAGGGGCGCAATAACATTAATGAAGTCCCGTGGCCAGCATACAAAGGAGAATGGAAAACCGCAGAACGTAACAAACGTTTCGCTAGGCAAGTACGTACCGTGACAGCACACTGAGGCGAACGCTTCAAAATTAATCACTGGAAATTTGGGGCATACTTGTGTGGAGAGTGTGTGTGTGTGTGTGTGTGTGTGTGTGTGTGTGTGTGTGTGTGTGTGTGTGTGTGTGTGTGTGTGTGTGTGTGTTGTGTGTGTGTGTGTGTGTGAGAGAGAGAGAGAGAGAGAGACGAGAAGGAGGAGGAAGAAGAGAGAGGAGAGAGAGGACGAAGAGAGACAGAGAGACAGAGAGACAGAGAGACAGGAGACAGAGACAGAGAGACAGAGAGACAGAGAGACAGAGACAGATAACAGACAGACAGAGACAGACAGACAGAGACAGAGACAGAGACAGACAGTAAGACAGAGGAGCGAGACAGACAGAAAAGAAACAGACTGACATCGAGACAAACATACAGACTCGCACGCACATACACACACACACACACACACACACACACACACACACACACACACACACACGTACCACCACTCACACATACACACACACAGCACGGAGTACGTACGCAACACACACACACACACACGACACACACACACACACACACACACACACACACACACACACACACACACGCACGCAGGCACACTCCTACGCACGCACACACAACCACATACACACACATACACATACATACATACATACATACATACATACATACATACATAATCATACATACATACACATACATACATACATACATACATACATACATACATACATACAACTACATACGCACTACGCCACACACACACGCGCAGCGCGCGCGCACACCACACACACACACACACAGACACTCGCACACAAACACACACAAACATACATACACACAAACACACATGTATACACAACAAACACACACACACCACACCCACACCCACACCCACACACACATAGAAGTAAGTCAAAAGATTTAGTAGTAAACTTAAACCCAATCGCTTCAGTGCGCTTAAATTGTACTTTTAGTGAAAGGTTTGGTGTTTTGTTCAAGTCGATGCATGTTAAGAGGAACATACAGGAACCGTTTATAGTGTGATTGAACGGCCGCCCTTTATTGCTGATAGATCCCCTAGTGAGGATTTTTCCTTTCAACATATTAGCGTTTTACTGTTGTTTTGTGTGATTGAGCCGTCACTGTGAGGCTTACTTCAGGCCACTGACCGAAAGGGACCCTGCGCTGCTGTTCTGTACTTTGACATTATCGTGATATCATAGAAGTGAAGTAGGTGGCTGAGTAAACCATTTCCGGTACCACAATAATTTTCATTACAGTTATTCAAAAATGATTTTGGTTGACATCTTTTCTTTACAGCATAACAAAGTCAGGAAAACAAATGTTCAGTAATATTTATCTCCAAGCCCATATGGGTCTCATTTCTAAAGAAGATCCCGCTTCAAAAGTGACGTTCAGTATTTTACAAATTTCATTGAGAAATTTGTGATTCAACAGCCTAGAACTCAAAACACATTGAATTATAAAGCTGGTTTGGCAACATTGCAGATCCGCGTTTTTATTTTAAAATAGGAACACACAGAGCTAAGCAAGGGCTCTTATCCAAGGCTACAGCTGTGAACTAAGCATAGCATTCGTCGAGCAGAAAGACTGGCTGACCTGACTGAGAAACAAATAACATCCAGCTCCACTGACCCACTTTCAGGCCGTCAGGGCCCCTGGAGAACAGCGATGGGCAGTGACTGTGTCTGATAAGAAGGCAGCTGAACGGAACGGTGGCAGTGGCGCAGGCTGGATTACCCTGCAACGCCGTCACAGTGGCTGGTGAAAATAGCATGAAATGAAGTTGGAAAATACAGTTGTTTTTTGTTTACTGCAAGAGAACATGACGCCCTACCCCTCACCTTCCCCCCCCTCCCCCCACACATAGACAAATGGGCGCACAAGTGCACACACGCACAGGGATTTTTGTATGTGGATTTATTAAAGAAAAATAAAACAACTGATTTCTTGCTACTGCCCATGATTATTAGCAAGCAATTACAGAAATAAAAGTGACCAATGACTGTTTTAGAATAAGCATCCAGTATTTACTGTCACATGTTAGAGAATATTGTACACAGTGGGTATGATACTTTAGAGTTCAGGCGGTGCCAGGTCCAAATCACCCAAGACAAATTGCACGAAGACGGACGCTGTAGTCCCGTGGTTAGGACCGTATGACTTCAAGTCCATTAGTCCATGCAGCTGTGGGTTTGAAACTCGGTGGTGTTTGGTGAATTAAGGTTGGGGATTTTTACGAACCCCAAAGTCAATTTCAAGTCTACATATGCCAGTACTTTAATTCCCGTCTAGTATATACAAAAGTAAAATATCAAATGATGCATGTTAAAGATTATGTGGTTCAAGTCAGTGATCAGTGAGT
>CM060331.1:2674041-2684041 GCA_030674155.1 Stramonita haemastoma
CAGACAGACAGACAGAGACAGAGACAGAGACAGAGACAGACAGACAGACAGACAGACAGAGAGACAGACAGACGGAGCACATAGTTTTAACACACACGCAACATTAATTACACAACAGAGCAAGAAATTAAGAAAAGTAGACGAGCAGGAAGACAGCTAGATCTCAGACAGACAAACAGACATCTAGACAAACCGACAGGCAGACATACAGTCAATGGAGTACAGCAAACATAATGTATAGAACAGTGTCACTTACTTTGTAAACAGTGTGCTGCACATCTCCAGCTCTCTACAAAGCAAGCGCGGTCATTGCAGAGGTTTCAGCTCTCTGGAAAGAAAAACTCTGTGAACAAAAGAGAAATACCAACGTTGTTACCCTTGTTTCAAACACAGATACCCACAGGCACACAAATACATACACATACACACGCGTGCGACTGAGCGAGCACGTATACAAACACATGCGCGCGCCTACATACACATAAACACACGCGTGCGCGCGAGTGCCACCGTACACACAAACACCCACGCGCGCTCGCGCAATACACACCCACTAACAACAAACCACACACACATACACACACACACGCGCGCGCGCGCCACGCGTAAGTGCATGTGCATGTCCATGCGTGCCCATTCAGAGATAAGAAGATGGAAAAAAAAAAATGTAAGAAAGATAGAAAGAATGAAACAAACAAAGAGGAAGATGTGATCCTAAAAAAATAAAGAAGAATAAAGACAAAAAAATATATAAAAGAAAGTATAAAAGTAGAAAGAAAAGAAGAAAAAAGACAGAAAAAGAAGGAAAGGAAAGAAAGACAGAAGAAGGAAAGAAGACTGAAATAAAGACATGGACACAGAAAAAAGACAGAATAAACCAATCAAACTAAAAAAAAAAAAACCGCCAACCCACCAAACAAACAAACAAACAGATTAAGTAAACGAACAAACAAACACACAGAAAAAAAACCGAAACAAAAAATCAGAAATCGTCCACAAGCCAAGAAGAAAGGGAGGGCAGGCAGACGGACAAGTGTCTCATTACCAGTCCATTTCCCTTTATTACCCGCCCCTGTGTGGCCTATCGCGCTACACGTGCAAAGGCGTCGTCATGGTGTCATCCTAGCGGCTACATTTGGCCACAGCCCAAAATATTGGCCACACGATACTCCCCCTTTAGTCCTTTTTCTCGTTTTCTTTCTTCTCTAGTTACGAAAAATATATAGACTATCGACTCTGTTTTGTATTTTGTGGTTATGTACTGTAAGGTAACACTGATATAGACAAGTTGGCTGAAAATGTATTGCTACCTTACAAAAGAAGAAGAGAGAGAGCCTTTTTTTGTTTCTGGCTAGAGCTCTGAGAGTCACCAATGATGGCTTTTTTGCTATGCCACCGTTTGTTTTTACCGCCATGAAGGTACCACATTCCGACTTCGGGGATGTATGTTAGTATGTTTCTGTTTTTGTAATCACCGAACGCTGATGATAATTACGGGATCTCTTATCGTTTGATCTTTGTATGTAATATATAATCGAAAAAATTAAGGCAGGCATCTGTATTGAAGCGACCTGGAAATCGTACAAATCCCCATCCTTAATTCACCAGACACATAGGATAATTAAAAAGTAAGGTATAGGTAGTGGCAGGAATAGTAAGCGGGTGGTGACCACTTCTTCAAGTTTTGTTTTTTTCTATATTTATTATTCATGCCAACACATTTGTAGCTCGGAGTTTAATGGAAGGGGTTTTTTTTAAAGACATAATTATTTCACTCAATTTGTAGGGTTGGTTTAATGAATTAGTGTTCTAGAGGTAACTGTTCTCCCAGCAATAAATGGGTATTTGCCCTCTTTAGAGTCAGGGAAGGTAAAGCAGCAAGGGAGCGGAGATGGGTGCCGCTTTCAACATTCGGCCCCTGGAGAAGCTGAGGTCTCTGACGCCTCGCTTCCCTAGACCACACAGGTTATGGGACACCCTTTACCTTCTTATCTTTATAATTCTTATTTTAACTAAACATTTCGCTTTGAATAACAATTTGAATGGAAGAATGGAGCATGTATCTTGCACGGGATGATACATCGAAATTCAAATATTCAAGATTTAATTCGCCTTTGACTCCCTCTTGGGCATGGAGGATTTCAGTAAACGAAATCAAATGTAACAATACAATTGCGTTCAATCAATGCAGACCTAGTACATTTATAAACAAATAAGAACATAGCAACGTGAATGCGTCTATGGCAAACATTGGGAAACAAATCGAAAGAGAATTCTTTTTAATGGGTAGCACTGTTCGTTCTTTGGCAAGGGAAATTCTTCTTGAGGAGAAGCAGCTTGAATTTCACACAGAGGTATCTGCCGTGACATGAAGGGGTAAGCTATTTCAGGGTAGGTATTTCTCATGTTTGGCTCTGCCACTGAATTAATTACCATTGCTATCAGAAGGAGGCAGACGGAGTGTTTCTTGCGTAAGATTCTTTTGAACAGACACCAAGTAGCCTGGCTCCAAGAGCATTAGATTGTAGAATATTGTGGTGTGTGTGCGTGTGTTGTGTGTGTGTGTGGTGTGTGTGTGGTGTGTGTGTGTGGTGTGTGTGTGTGTGTGTGTGTTGTGTGGTGTGTGGTGTGTTAAGTTTTGCTTTATTTTGGGAAGAAAGTGCATTGGTTTAATTATGTAATGCATATTTTATATTTATGTAACAAAACATTGTCGAGGTTTGTGTTTCCATCTACAGGACAACACAATATACAGACACCAGACACAGACAACAAACACAACACACATATATTACTGTATATTGTATATCTTTGTTACTAGTTTCTAGTACTGTCTATCATTACTGTCATGTACGACACCAGAGCACACGTCTCACCTCACTCCACTAACCATCTCACACACTCACTCTCTCTCTCTCTCTCTCTCTCTCTTCTCTCTCTCTCTGTCTACCCTTACCACATCAGAATCTCTTTTATTGCGGCTTAATCTCACACCCCATTAGTCACGCACCTCTCTTGACCACCCCCCCACCCTCTCCCCACCCCTCCCACACGCGCTGTAACGGCCTGTGCTAGAAACCCAGCATTCCTGATGCCAATCGGATTCCACCGTTTCTGATATCTCCCTCTTCCCATCCCATTCTATTCATTCCATGTGGGGATGCCAGGGGTCTGTCAATGTAAATAGCATCCCCACCTTCTGGAAATTGTGTGTTTTTCTATTACTCTCTTTTATTTCTGCCTTGATGCTTTTCTTCCTGTCAGAGAGAGAGAGAGAGAGACAGAGAGAAAGAGATGCAGAGACACAGAGACAGATTTGATTTGATGTATTCTTTTATATCGAGGAGAATGGAGTAAGCACTCATGTGCTTTTTTTTCATCCAGTCCCCGTGTGTATACAGTTTTGTAAATGTCAGCTGTCCCCACCAGCACACGATGGCCTACTCTCACGAAAAGCGGAACAGGATTTAACGTGTGCGCAAGACGTTCTGCGTGCGTTCGCACACGGGGCCTCGGTTTAAAATGTCATCCGAAGGACTTTTGGGGAGAGTGGAGTCAGCACTGATGTTAACTCCAGGAGAAAAATCTCCTCGACCGGACTCGAACCCGGGTCGTCAAATTGCCAGCGCAATGTTCTGACTACTAGGCTATCCGTCCCACGCACTGAGAGACAGGGAGAGAGACAGAGAGAGACAGAGACGGACAGACAGACAGACAAACAAGCAGTCAATGAGACCTATAGACAAACAGATATGCATTCAGACATACAGAGATAGAGAGACAGAGAGAATGAGAAATAACACACAGAATGTAACGATTTAAGAACACCAGAGTATCGATGAAAATAGTGTGCTAATAGGTTCGTTCATTTCAGAAATAAATGTTATGAGTATAAGACGTAGTCTTCTATTTAGGTTCGTTCATTTCAGAAACAAATACTATGAGTATAAGACGAAGTCGTCTATTTTATTACTTTCATTTTACAACAATACAGAAAAAGAAGAAGAAGAAGACAAAGAAGAAGAAGAAGAAAAACAGCAGCATTAACAAAAAGCCAGAACGTTTCCTATAACCAAGAGCATTTCCTATTATTCCCGCCCACCGCCCATCGCCCCCGTGGTGTGTATCAGTTTCACATGCACAGGTTTCGTCGTGGTGTCTCCATGTCTGTACAGCTTTCGTCGTAGCCACAAATTGTGTTACACATTTCCTCCTCCACTCTTGTTCAGCCTTTTAGTTTTGATCTACTGCCATATATAGTGATTACATCCTGCCACACACCTTCGTTATTCTCTCTTTTCTGGAGATTATGCAAAAAGAAATCCACTAGATAGGAATGGAAGACTACAGAAGAATGATCATGGAAAAAAAAACGATTGTTCAAGTACACAATAATTATTGAAAACAGCATTGGAAGATGCAGACGGTTTATGTGTGCATATATTGTTTTTGATAACACAGAAATATATTGCATCGCTAACAGAGCTCAGATAGATAGGTTACATTCGATTCCGTCGAATTGGAGAAAGTAGGTAGAGTAGAGTAGAGTAGAGTAGAGTAGAGTAGAGTAGAGTAGAGTAGAGTAGAGTAGAGTAGAGTAGAGTAGAGTAGAGTAGAGTAGAGTAGAGTAGAGTAGAGTACTGTATGCGTATAGTGGAGTACAGTACAGAGAAGCAGATAAGCATGGAGCAGATTAGAGTAGAGATATCTATAACCAGATTAATTAAGATTGGATTGGGTTCGCAGGGAAAAATAGGCTAAGATAGGATAGAGTAAGACAGGTAGAGAGATAAGTAGACAGTCACCAGTGTCCTCTCACCACCGAAATAGTTATCTTCTTTTGCTTGCCCACCAACAGTGATAAATAGTATAGCTCTTTGTAGAAAGAAAAACCCAAGGCATATATAAATAAATAAAGAAATAAAGAAATAAATATATATATTATATATATATTATATATATATATATATATATATATATATATATATATATATATATATATATATTCTGAAGAGATTTAAACAGAAGTTAAACCACTTAGGATACAGAAACATCTCCCGTTCTTTCCTCAAGTAAAGCATGGTTTACGACGCAGCTTATCTCTACAGAGACTCGACTTCTTTTTTCTACCTTGCTTCGTACCACACTCGTCAACACTATAAATTATGGGATATGGGGACGGATAGCCTCGTGGTCAGAACATTGCGCTCACAATTTGACGACCCGAGTTCGATTCCCGTTGGAGGGGATTTTTCCTCTAGAGTTAACATCAGTGCTGACTCCACTCTCCCCAAAAGTCTTTCGGATGAAACTGTAAACCGAGGCCCCGTGTGCGAATGCACGCAGAACATCTTGCGCACACGTTAAATCCAGTTCCGCTTTTCGTAAGAGTAGGCCACTGTGTGCAGGTGGGAACAGATATTTACAAAACTGCATACGCACGGGGACTGAACGAAAAATGCACATGAGTGGTTATTTCATTATCCTCGATATAAAAGAATTAAAAAAAAAATATATATATATATATATATGTTTTATTTATTGCCCTCCCTCTCTTATGTGAGCTCTGCCAGCTAGCACCAGAAATCCAATCTTCCTAGTGCCATCAGTCTTCCGCAGCTGGGGTGCAACTTCCTCCTATTCTGTTCCTTATAATGTGTTGTGTGTGTGTGTGTGTGTGTGTGTGTGTGTGTGTGTGTGTGTGTGTGTGTGTGTGTGTGTGTGTGTGTGTGTTTGATTGTGTGTGTTTGATTGTGTGTGTGTGCGCGTGTGTGTGTGCGTGTGTGTGTTTTATGTATTTTATTCTTGTATATCAAGGATAATGGAACAAGCACTCGTGTGATTTTTTACATCCAATCTCCGAGTGTATGTAGTTCTGTCAATTTTGTCACCTGTTCCCACCGGCAAACGATAGCCTACACTTTCGAAAAGCGGAACAGGATTTAACGTGAGCGCAAGATGTTCTGCGTGCGTTCGCACACGGGGTCTCGATTTACAGTCTCACCCGAAAGACTTTTGGGGAGAATAGAGTCGGAATTGATATTACCTCCAGGGGAAAAATCCCCTCGAATGGGAATCGAACTCGGGTCGTCAAATTGCAAGCGCAATGTTCTGACCACTAGGTTATCCCGTGTGTGTGTGTGTGTGTGTGTGTGTTGTGTGTGTGTGTGTGTGTGTGTGTGTGTGTGTGTGTTGTGTGTGTGTGTGTGTGTGTGTGTGTGTGTGTGTGTTGTGCATGTGTGTGTGTTGTGTGTGTGTGTGTGTGTGTGTGGTGTGTGTGTGTGTGTGTATCTTCCTTTTAACGTCTATCCACTAAAAAGTGATTTTAGACAAATAATTGGGGAAAAAAAGAGTGTCGGTGTGTTTGTGTGGACAGGTGAATGGAGGATAATAGAAAAAGACAACAACAAAAACAAGTCTAACTATCAAAAACTCTTCAAGTATACATAAAAAAGAACACATAGAAGAAAGTAAACTTGAGTAAGATAAATCTGTAAGAAGTATGCAAAAAAAGTAAGTATGTGTGTGTGTGCGTAGGTGCGTGCGTGCGTACGTACGTTCACGCGCGCGTGTGTGTTTGTATGTGTGTGTGTGTGAGTGTGTGTGGTGTGTGTGTGTGTGTGTGTGTGTGTGTGTGTGTGTGTGTGTGTGTGTGTGGTGTGTGTGTGTGTGAGAGTGTGTGATCAGGATTCCGGTAGCTACGGGAGACATAGTAACGCTGATATTCTATCCATTTTCCGTCAAAGCCATGTCTCAGTAACTTCTTCCATGAGTGTCTATGCTCTTTGCGCTTTCAAAATGGAAAAAGGAAGACAGAAGGTCGTCCTTGTATTGACATCTGCAACTGAATCCTTTTAGATTAGCATTGTTAAGGTGTATGCCTGGGTGGCTCTGCAGATAGAAAGCATTATCAGTTCCAAGAAGAAGTAGAATTGCGAAGAAGAAGAATCTGGAAGAAGAATTGCGAAGAAGAAGGAAGAAGAAGAGAAAGAAGAGAAGGAAGAAGAAGGAAGAAGAAGGAAGAAGAAGGAAGAAGAAGTAGTAATAGTTGTAGTAGTAGTAGTAGCAAGCAGCACAGCACAGCAGCAGCAGCAGCAGCAGCAGCAGAGCAGTAGCAGTAGTAGTAGTAGTAGTAGTAGTAGTAGTAGTAGAGTAGTAGTAGTAGTAGTAGTAGTAGCAGTAGTAGCAGCAGCAGCAGTAGCAGTTGTTCCGCTCACCATCTCAGGCTGAATAAATTTCCGTAGAAGCATATCTGTAAAAAAAAAAAAATATATCCTGGTTGCTATTTGTAAGCCTTGTAACTTCGAAAAAAAACCCAAACAAACATGCTTCTGGTTTGGGCAAAAAGGCGAAACCTATACAAGGTTTTAATGGCAGAGTATAGAATATTGAAGGCATGGGTACTCGACATCAGAACTCATCACACTGGCTTAATCAGCACCGGCGTAAAACCGTTTAAGACATCTACAGACATTAAATAATGACCGGAAGAGACTGGCACATAGAGAGCAATACTCTATTGAGAAGATGCTACTGGGACTATGGTTTAATAGGGAATAATAAGAAAATGCAAACATATCTCCTAGTACGCATATAACCCAATAATTGTGAACAGAACAGACGACATCTTTCCTGCTGCTAGACATACGTGGAGGATAATTGAAACAGAGCTGAGTTTTGTGCTAAAACGTCTGTACTATTCATTGTTATGTATGTCGTCAGCAAATTGTTTTTAAAATCTATTCATTTGTATGTGTATCTATTTTTTCTTTCATTTCGCGTATAAGGGGATAAGCATTCATGAGTTGTTTTGCGTCCACTCCCCGTGTGTATGCAGTCTAAATGTTGTCATCCGATCCCACCGGCTCGCAATGGCCTACTCTTCCGAAAAGTGCAGAACGGATTTTAACGTTTGCACGGTGTGCCAGCTGCAAGACATTTTGATGTAAGCTTTGACAGCCCACGTTTATCAATAAGTGATAACACTTCTGGTCTGGGCTAAACCTCATTATAATGTAATCAAGCCTTTTTGCCTAACCACACAGTTTTTGTACCCGTAATCTGCCACACTGGGACTGAAAGCTCAAAAAACCGCAAAGAGTGGAGGAAGCTGGCTGCAAATTCGTAGGTAGCGTGCCCTAAAAGGTATATTTGACTACGGGATAGGTGAAGGTATCGGGTAAATCGTTCCCATTCTCACCTTTTGCTTTGTATCGAAAGTTTTCTTTCCATTTTCTAAAACTCATATTTCTGTGACATCCTTCCAAACTAGCCTGTAACCTCTCCAGAAATCGGGATGGAAAATTTTTTCAAATCTGTTTCAAGTGTGTTTTGTTGTGATTATCAGTTTTTTCGTTTCAAAATTAAGATGAGATGTGCTTCTGCTTCAGTGACGCCCCCAATTAAGCTGAAAGGAGGCGGCATTCCCCATTTGTCACTGTCAAATTGCTGAGGGCGTAGCCAGCCATCTTGTGTGGCATTGTTGGGCACACGCGGCTCCCTGCCTTCCATTTAGTTTGCAATTTTGATTGGAAAATTGAGTTAAAACTGAACAGGAATGATGAGAAAACATAGGGAAGAATAAGAGATAATGAAAGAGAGAGACAGAGACAGACAGAGACAGACAAAGACAAACAGAGACAGACACAGTGACAGGGAAACCAAGAGAGAGAGAGAGAGAGAGAGAGAGAGAGAGAGAGAGAGAGAGAGAGAGAGAGAGAGAGAGAGAGAGAGAGAGAGAGAGAGAGAGAGAGAGAGAGAGAGAGAGAGAGAGAGAGACGAGAGAGAGCAGACAGACAGAGACAGAAGACGAGAAGAGACAGACAGACACACACACACAGACACACAGACACAACAGACACACAGACACACAGACACACATACAGACACACAGACACAAGACAAAACAACAGACACACAAGACAGACACACAGACAGACACAGACAGACAGACAACACAGACAGACAGACACATAGACAGACAGCCAAACACAAGATACAGACAGAAGCAGAGAGACAGAGACAGAGAGACAGAAATAGTGGAGAGAGAGAAAGAAACAGAGACAGAGAGAGAGAGAGTTTGAGAAGAGTAAGAGGGAATCTGCTGTGACATAAAGTGGTATAGATAAATAAATAACAAATAAATAACTGAATAAATAACACTCCCAAGTCCCTATGCTTTATTGCCTCCTTGGCGGAGAGGGAACAAAGCGACCTGAGAGAGGGCGTGGGATGAGCGACAAAGAAAAATGATGTTTTGAGAATGCTAGAGATAACGATGCAGATAGGGAGAAAGAAAGATGTGTGTGTGTGTGTGTGTGTGTGTGGTGTGTGTGTGCGTGGTGTGTGTGTGTGTGTGTGTGTGTGTGTGTGTGTGTGTGTGTGTGTGTGTGTGTGTGTGTGTGTGTGTGTGTGTGTGGGCGCGCGTGTGTGTGTGTACATGTGTGTTTGTGTTGGTGTGTATTTGTGTGTAAATGCGTGTAAGTATTATGTGTGTGTGTGTACGTATGTGTGTGTAGTGTGTGTGTGTGGTGTGTGTGTGTGTGTTGTGTGGTGGTGGTGTGTGTGTGTGTGTGTGTGTGTGTGTGTGTGTTTTTATTTCATATTTATCCATCTTATTCTTTACTATCGAGGATAGAGGAGTAAGCCCTCATGTGCATGTGTGTGTGTGTGTGTGTGGTGTGTGTGTGTGTGTGTGTGTGTGTGTGTGTGTGTGTGTGTGTGTGTGTGTGTGTGTGTGTGTGTGTGTGTGTGTGTGTGTGAAGGGTGGGCGGGCTGCTGTTTGGGATTGAAGGTGTTTCATTTGTCAGGACTGCATGCAAGTGTCTCTCTGTGCTCGCTATTTGCAGATCGATGGGTTCAATTAGATCGATTGCGACAGAATGTGTTATAAAACAGGAACAAGGGAAAGTAGGACGGTGGAGGGGAGAGAGAATGAGATAGAGATAGAGATAGAGATAGATAGAAGAGAAGAGAGATAGAGAGAAGAGACAGAGAGAGA
>CM060331.1:2686541-2694041 GCA_030674155.1 Stramonita haemastoma
GGACTCAGTCTGTCTCTGTTTATCTGTCTGCCTACACCCCCTCCCTCTGTCTCTGTCTCTATATGATGTCTCTCTCTCCTCTTTCTCTCTGTCTGTCTGTCTCTCTCTCTGTCTCTCTCTGTCTCTGTCTCCTCTGAGTACATTTGCTAGTGCTTGGCAAGTTTTAGGTTGTGCTACTTATCTTGTAGGTAGGAGTATCGTGGTAGCTCTTTACAGTTTTCTGTGAATTTCTCTGTGAATGTGAATTTTCTTATTAAAAGATTGTATTTCAGATTAAACTGTATCACTGTATGTCTAGCCGGGATGGGGTTGATCTACTATGTATTTAGGGTAGGAAGCAGGTGCTGCATACTGTGTGTCACCATCACGGAGACACCAGTGAGTTGTCCGATGTTTTGGTAACAGCCGTGATATGGTCGTTCTGAAATCTTCAAACATACACTTTGCCCAAAACAAGGAATTGAAGAACTCCAAGGCCCATAGGTCACATCGCCCCATTGCGCTGATCGTGTTTTACAACGTGGACAGGAGATTTTTACAGAGATAGAAACTAACGTTATCCCACTCTGTTACCAAAAAATGGGGTCCATGAGATCGCATTACACTGATTCCCAATAAGGCCAATCCAACGCAATCCAATCTTGTTCTTTAAAGCAACGCCGATTACGCAGGCTATATCGGGATTGTCACGTCGTGACATTTTAACTTTCAGAATAAAACTGTGGAACTCTATACAGATTAAAACAGGGTATATGAAACCATCTCTAATACCAGTCCACCAAAAAAGGCATTTTGGATCGCAAGAAATGGGTCAGCTTCTGGCAAAAGCGGTTGTATTTCTACACCGCTTAAAGTTGCGGCAGTTTTTTTTTCCTGCGTGGAATATGGGCTGCTCTTACGGGGAAGAGCGTTTGGCCACAAGAGAAGCCTGTACTAGTATCAATGGTAGTGGAATGAATCATCAAGGACATAAAGCAGGCAAGCTGATATTCTTTCTGCCTTCTTCCTTACTGTAACTCAGACTCATCTCACTTCGCTATTCCCGCCTGGGACAGTTTCAATATCTGACAAAATCAGAGTGGTTTTGCCCGCAGGATAGGTATGGTGGCACACTTTGGCTGGGCACCAAAATAATAACAGGAAAGCTTTTTTCATTTTGGTTATTGCAAAAGCAAAATACCAAAATGAAATCTAAGATCCCCAATGGGGAAGCCAGGGACTGCCAGAATAAGCAGCATTCCCTCTTTCTGCAAGTTCTATGACAGGAAGTTCTTTCTTTTCAATCCTTTCGTTGTTTCTGCATTGTTCCCTTTTAATTTCTGGTACACCTTCTTGTCTATTTTCTGTCTTCTTCATCCATTCTCTGGTGGCTTTTTTCCCATCGTCTCCCACGCCAGAGTCAGATGCGCTGACCCTGAACCTTGTCAGACGCTGAATTAAAGACAGCACAACGTAGATTCACTCATATGACACAACATCATTGCTGTCCGAACTGTCGACGATAAAGAAGAAAGAAACCAAATGTGGTTAATACTGAATGACTGATCTACAAATGTGCTGACCAAATTCTCCAACTTACAATATCGAAAAACTAATCATTCAGAGAGATGTTAGCCTACGCGTGGACAAGATTGACTTTAAGCAGAGTCTATGCCAATTCCATGTTTGCCAGAAGGCCATGTGGGTAAAACCAGCAGTCAGCCAGGCTGAACTCCCCAGTGCAGGCAGGTGGCCCCACACATGACGAGGTCAGGCGCCAAGAGACAGGACTGCCAGCCTCGGTGTGGGCACAGGGGGGACATGCTCTCTCTGCACCGCAATTGGCCTCTGTTGAAAATTAGGCCAGTGACCATGCCGAATGCCTGTAAGCACAATACCTGCAAACATGTGTCGTGTGTGCATGCACTTGCGTTCGTGAGCTCGCGCGTGCATACACACACTCACACACCCACACAGACACCCACATATTTACACAAACACATACATACACACAACACACACTACTTACACATACACACGCGCGCGCGTGTGCGCACATACCTATTTAGGTGCATCCAGCATTGCACACATACACACATACATGCCAGAGAGAGACAGAGACAGAGACAGACAGACAGACAGACAGACAGACAGACAGACAGACAGACAGACAGACAGGCAGACAGACAGAGACAGAGACAGAGAGCAAAATTGTATATCGATATCTACGCAGACAAGAAAAAGAACAAGAACACAAAAACAAGAACAAAAAGAACAAGAAGAAGAAGAACAAGATGAAGAAGAACAAGAACAAGAAGAACAAGAATAAGAAACGCGGTGCCTACATTAAATGGACGCCAATGACTAAGAATTTGATTTTTCTATTTCTTCTTGAAAGTTTTGCGTGTTGTCTATTTCGTACAAGAAAAGAAGATGACCCATGGCATTTCCTGTTAAGTGCTGAGAATGTTTCTTCCTTTTCCTATCAGTCCGAGTCTATTTAAAGTCGGTTGTAAGAGACAACAGCAAAAAGCAAAGACAGAAGCAAAGACAGAAGGAGAAGATAGATAGAAAGAATGAAAGAAAAGAGAGAAAGATAGATAGAAAGAATGAAAGAGAGAAAGATAGATTAAAAGAAAGAAAGAAAAAAGATAAAATAGATAAATGAATAAATATATAAATAAATAAAAGAGACAGAAAGAAAGACAGCTAGATACATAAAAAAGATAGAAAAACAGATAAAAAGAAATAAAGGAAAAAAAAGAAAAAAGATAGATGGATCGATAAAAAGAAAGAAATAAAGAGAAAAAGAAAGAGAGAAAGAAAGATAAAATGAAAGAAATCAATAAAGATAGATAGATAGATAGATAGATAGATAGATAGATAGATAGATAGATAGATAGATAGATAGACAGATAGATAGATAGATAGATAGATAGATAGATAGATAGATAGATAGATAGATAGATAGATATAGATAGAAAGATAGATAGATACATAGAATGATAGATAGATAGATAGATAGATAGAAGGAAGAACGACGAACAAAGAACGAAAGAACGAAAGAAAGAAAGAAAGAGAAAGAAAGAAAGAAAGAAAGAAAGAAAGAAAGAAGAAAGAAAGAAAGAAACGGCGCCAAATGCATTAATGTCATTAGACATGGCCTCATCTGCCAATTTTCTGACCTTCTCCTAATGGCCTTGGAATAGCACAGAGGTGAAAAAGCAGACCAAGAGAAATACAGCTCTCTCTCTCTCTCTCTCTCTCTCTCTCTCTCTCTCTCTCTCTCTCTCTCTCTCTCTCTCTCTCTCTCTCTCTCTCTCTCTCTCTCTCTCTCTCTCTCTCTCTCTCTCTCCTGTCTGTCTGTCTGTCTGTCTGTCTGTCTGTCTGTCTGTCTGTCTGTCTGTCTGTCTATCTGCCCGTCCGTCTGTCTGCTGTCTGTATGTCCCTGTTTGTATGTCTCTGTCTGTCTGTGCGTCTGTGTTGTCTGTGTGTCTGTGTGTCTGTCTGTCTGTCTCTTGTTGTTGTTTTTTGGTGAGTTTTTTGCTCTTGTGTTGTGTTTCTTTTTGTCTCTCCTTTTCTTCATAATGTTGTTTTAAAGTAAGAAAGGTTCGTTATGTTTTAATATGTATCTTTTTTGTTCGGGCTGCTCTCTTCTCTGCTGTCACATCTCAAGTTTAATCCATTTGATTTAATTATAACCAATGTATCTCTAGCCATGAATGTTCCGGTGTTGTTTTTCTTCCCTAATCAGGGCAAGGGCCAGATAAAAATAAAGTATGTAAATGCTTACTCTGTTTCCCTTGAAAAATAACGATCATTCATTCATATTCATTCATTCATTCATTTATTCTCTTTTCTCTCTCATCTCTCTCTCCCTCTCTCTCTGTGTCTCTGTCTCTCTCTGTGTCTCTGTGTCTCTGTGTCCTGTCTGTCTGTCTGTCTGTCTGTCTGTCTGTCTGTCTGTCTGTCTGTCTGTCTGTCTGTCTGTCTCTCTGTCTCTCTCTCTCTCTCTCTCTCTCTCTCTCTCTCTCTCTCTCTCTCTCTCTCTCTCCTCTCTCTCTCTCTTCTCTCTCTCTCTCTCTCTTCTCTCTCTCTCTCTCTCTCTCTCTCTCTCTCTCTCTCTCTCTCTCTCTCTCTCCAGTCACCCATTTAACTGGTAACCACGCTCGACGCTGCTGAACATTGGTTGAGGGGACAGCGAGCGCTCTGACCACTGAGCTATCCCGTCCCCAACATCTCTCGTGCGTATCAGTATTATTTCCAATCTCCTACTCGCCTGGTCTATGTTGTTTTTATTGGAGGTTTATAGCATACAGGCAACAAAACACATGCAGCAGCTGGACTGATGACGGTGTGTTGACTGTCCCCTCTGTGTCCAGCTGATGTCCAGTGCTTCATGGTGTGTGGTCAGCACAGAGGGGCAGAAGGGCACGGAGTCAATGTTTTGCTGGCCGAGTTGTTTGTTAGTGAAGTGTTACACCTTTCAACAGATTGCTGTGATGACCGACAAGAATGAAACACAGAATTATCTATGTGCCCCAGTTTACACCCGCGAGCATACAGGCACAACAATGCAGACATAGAGACACAAACAGACAGACACACATACTATATACACAGACACAGACAGATAGACACACACACGCCCACTCACACAGACACACAGACACAGATACACAGACACAGAAACACACAGCACACAGACACACAACACACACAATACACACACACGCACACACACACGCACACACACACACACACTCTTGAGCGCATGCTAATGAGAGAGAGAGAGAGAGAGAGAGAGAGAGAGAGAGAGAGAGAGAGAGAGAGAGAGAGAGAGAGAGAGAGAGAGAGAGAGAGAGAGAGAGAGAGAGAGAGAAGACAGACAGACAGACAGACAGACAGACAGACAGACAGACAGACAGACAGACAGACAGACAGACAGACAGACAGACAGAGACAGATAGACAGACAGACAGACAGACAGACAGACACGGGAGGGACATAAAGAGAGACAAAGAAACTGAGATAAAGGCATGCACAGTTTTCTTTTTTAAAATTTCTTGGATAATGAAATCAGCACTTGTGCTTTTTTTTTTTTTTAAGATCCAGTCTGCATGTGTGCATGTGATTTTGAATATTTTGTCATCTGTTCCCACCGGCACACAACAGCCTACTCTTCCCAAAAGTGGAATATATCTTAATGTGTGTTGAAGACGTTTTGCGTGCATTCATACACACGACCTCAGTTTATTGTCTCACCTTACAAGCTTTGAAGTTAATGAAGTCGGCAGAAATGATAACTCCAGAGGGAAGGTCCCCTTAGACGGGATTCTAACCCGGGTCAGCAGATGACGAGCCCAATGTACCAAACTATCTTGTCTCCTCAAGAGACTGCCATACAAAAAGATACAGACATAACGAAAGACAAACAGAAACAAATAAAAGCAAGTGTAAAGTTCATGGCTAAAAAACCCAACCCATAATCATGCATTGATATGCACTTGGCTAAAATCATGCACCTTGCCTGTTTTTAGGTGATACCTCTCGACATCATTATCGATAGAATTTGCATCCCATTCCGCCTCCGTTCCGTTTTGAGTTGCTTGTGAGCAATAGCATGATGGCGTCTGCATGCTGTATTGCCATGGTAATGTGTTGCCGTATGGGTCCAGCCAATGACCTTTCCTTAATGGTCTGGGAATAGCCATGCATGTGAAGAGGAGGGAAGAGAATGACCCTTGTCCTGTAAAGGTGCCTTTTGGGCTTTGTGTTGGATTTGTTGGATTTGTTGTTTTTATTTTTTATTTTTTAGTGAAATGGTGTAGTAGTTTTTACCAGCTTTAGAGAGAGAAAGAGAGGGGGGAGAAGGATTTGATTCGATTCGATTTGATTTATTCTTTTATATCCAGGATAATGGAATAAGTACTCGTGTGCTTTTCACATCCAGTCCCCGTGTGTATGCAGTTTTGTAAACGTCAACTGTTCCCACCGGCACACGATGGCCTACACTTACGAAAAGTGGAACAGGATTTAACGTGTGCACAAATGTTCTGCGTGCTTCGCACACGGGGCCTCGGTTTAAAGTCTCATCCGAAGGACTTTTGGGGAGAGTGGAGTCAGCACTGATGTTAACTCCAGGAAAAAAGTTCTCCTCGACTGGAATCGAACCCGGGTCGTCAAATTGCTAGCGCAATGTTCTGACCACAAGGCTATCCGGGAGAGAGAGGGAGGGGGAGGGGGAAAGAAAGAGAGAGAGACAGAGAGAAGAGAGAGAGAAGAGAGACAGAGACAGACATACAGACAGAAAGACAGAGACAGAGAGAGCAAGGCAGAAATACAGACAGACAGAGAGAGAGGCAGGCAGAGAGGCAGAGAGACAGAAGACACAAACGACTGACTAAAGCGACAGACAGACAGGCAGAGATACAGAAAACAGAGACAACAAGCGGATAAACCAAATGCCTACAGAAACACTGGTTAAACACGAGATTGGCATACCATTGATACCTTCAGCCATGACTCATGTTCCACCACCTAACAAAATAACAATGAGGGTTGCTGTGGTCGTGTTTCGCTTTACGTTATCCTTCTTGCTTATGATAGCTGCAATTTGCATCCACAAGCCCTCCTTTGTTTTGACATAAGTCGATTGTTTAGCGACAAGACAAAGGCGTGTGTGGCTTTACTGTAATGGTGTGTTGCCATATCAGTCCAGTCAATGACCTTTCGCAACTGGCCTGGCAATAGCAGAAGCATGTGAAGGGGAAAAAGACAAAGTGAATCACCGCTCTCCTGTGTGAGTGTCTTAATAGCGATTTATTATTCAGCAGTCTGATGCTACGAGAGAGAGAACAGAGACAGATAGACTGAGAGAGAGACTGGTAGGCAGGCAGGCAGGCAGACAGAGAGACAGACGGGTGATAACAGAGAGAGTGACGGATAGATACAGACGGGGGAAAGAGAGAGAGAGAGAGAGAGGAGAGAGGAGAGAGAGAGAGAGAGAGAGAGAGAGAGAAGGAGAGAGAGAGAGAGAGAGAGAGAGGGAGAGAGAGAGGGAGAGAGAGAGAGAGAAGAGAGAGAGAGAGAGAGAGAAGAGCAGAGAGACGAGACAGACAGACAGAGCAGAGAGAGAGACAGAGAGACAGAGAGGGAAGACAGACAGACAGACAGACAGACAGACAGACAGACAGACAGACAGCAACAGACAGACACGACACCAACACACAAACAGCACACAAACAAACACACACAAGACAAAACACACACAACACACTTACACAACAACACACACACACACACAACACAACACACACACACACCACACCACACACAACAACACACACACACACACACACACACACACACACACACACACACACACACACACACACACACAACACCACCAAAACAACGAACAACACACAACAGCACCACACACACGTAACCACACACAGCGCACACACATCACCACACCACGACACACACACACACACACACACACACACCGGAAGCAGA
>CM060331.1:2701541-2704041 GCA_030674155.1 Stramonita haemastoma
TTTTCCTCCATGTCAACAGGTGCCGATACCAAATATCATAATAGATATTTTACTATGGGTTTTTCCAGCAATGTGGAAAGGGATAGGGCGGAATCTGCTGCATGGGTAACAGCTTGTCCCCTATAATGGCAGTTTTGTGCTCTAGAGCCTAGAGCATGGCTTTATAGGCTTCCGAGAGTCATGGATGCCTACTTCTACTGTGATATATAATGTTTTACATGTACTGAGCGTGACACACACACCACACACACACACACACACACACACAAAACACACACACACACACACACACACACACACACACACACACACACACACACACACACAAACACCATGTGTGTGAGCATGCGCATGCATGAGTTTCTGGATTTAACTGTGTGAGAGTCCGCATGTGTTTGCGTACGTGCTATTTTCTCCTTGGATAAATGACGGCTTAATGCACACAGGATGCCCACCTATACAGGGATGTGCTCCATTTTTACATGTACCTTACGCGTTCTACATGTTTGTTTATAGACGATCACATGAATATCAAATCATAATACATGCGTATGATTACGGCAGGTAACCAAAACACTAGTAGGCATGTACTGTGAGAAAATCATCAGGCAAAGCTGTAAGGATTCGAATTCACGGACTTCATGGACTTTACAGTGCAGAAGTCAATATATTCCACGCATAAGTTAAGCATCTGTCCTATGAAGTCTCTGCCTTGGGAACGCTGGTCGGCCTTGTCAGCAGAAATAGCTATCCCCACTTTTGAGAATACTGTGCTAGAAATTCGGCTTTTTATGACTTTTTCTGTCTTTCTTTTCTGTTTTTTTTCTGTAACTCTTCTTGTCTATTTTCTGTATTCTTGGTCTATTCTGCTTTCATACATAGACACTTGAACAGAAAGCAATCGCATTTTCCACTCGGAGGTCGGATGTGATGGGTCTGACTTGTCATGGGCTTAACGGTTACACAACGCGTTTTTGGTGCTCATTGATATAAACAATAGTTTCTGACGTTTAATGGCGAAGAAGATTTTAAGTCTGTATAAAGTTTAATATTGTTACGTTTAGTTTTAACAATGTTGGTAAGGGAAAAACAAACAACATCTTTGTACCTTTAGGTTTACAATTTTAACAAAATCGGCCAGGATAAAAGTACAATACATTTGTTTTTTTTAACATTTACAGTTTTAAAAACAAGGTGGGAAAAACATACTTTTAGCACCTTTCACACTTACAGTTTTAATACTTGGTTAAAAAAAATCAAAATGAATGTTAGTACCTTTCACATTTGAAGTTTTGACAAAAGAAGTGTTAGAAGAGCATATGGATATTTTAGTACCTTTTGCATTTACAGTTTCAACAAACACGGTGGGGTGGGGGTGGGGGAAACCACATATTTTAGTACCTTTTACATATATAGCTTTACCCAAAAACTGGTGCAAAGCAGAGAAAAAAGACAAAAAAGATATCTTAGCACATTTTGCATTGACAGCTTTATCAAACAATTTCGAGGAAAAAAGGCGAAAAAGATGCTTTATGGAGTACCACGACACAATGCTCTATATGGAAATGGAAGCATCATGATATAGGCTGCAAACTGACAACGATGCCAGAGGAGAAAGAGAGAGGGAGGGATGTCAGAGCAGGCTGCCTGCTAAGTGCCAGGCGGGTTCTCGGCTATTGGCTTTCTCATTATCCCGGTAATAGGTATGGTCACGACACCAAGCTGTTTGCAGAAGGGGGCTGAAGGGAAAACTAATGTGGTCCAACTATCTGCTTCTTTTTCTCACTTATTTTCACCTCCTGTGATTCAACAACTATTGTTAAGAGTTCTTTTTGTCAAGGTGTCTTTATTGATGGGCCTTTAATTGCTTTGTTTTACATGTTTCTGTGTATCTTTTTTATTGTCTTGATTTTCTTTCTGCGTTTGTTCTTGCTTTCTTGTTTCCCTCTTTCCAGTATTTCTGTCCTTTACCCAGTCCCATCTTTTTTCTCTCTTTCTTTCTCTTTTTTTTTTTATCTGCTCGTATCTCATGTCTCTGTCTCTCTCATGTGTTCTGTATCTCTCTCTTTCAAATATTTTTTTAATAAATGAATTGATTCTATCAAACTAAATTCGAAGTATTACATTTGGAATTATATCGATTTGATTTATACTATTAACAGTATCCATACACTTTAATATTATGATTGTTTATCAACTCAGATTCAAGACATATTATTGTGGTCAGTGATTTACAAGCATTGGTTGATTGTTTGTTTGTTATTTTTTTAATGTTACATAACATGTTACATATCAGTATACTAATTCTCCACTGCCTCCAAATTACCATGTATGTGTCCTAAGGACAATGTACATATTAAACACGTTCAGAGTTCAGAGTTTTCTTTTCCTCATACATTTCGGTCCGTCTGTCTAACTCTTTGAACTGCCAGTCCCTCTTGCTCTTCCCTTTCCCTCTCTCCCTTTCCCTCTCTCCCTCTGTTCTTACGCACTCTCTGAC
>CM060331.1:2706541-2711541 GCA_030674155.1 Stramonita haemastoma
GTTTAAACTTTACACTATGCACATATAGTAGCAGGTGCAGCAGCAACAGCAGCAACATAAAATTGCGGTAATAATGGCAGCAACAGTAATGGAAGCTATAGTGATCACATTGGCTTTAGTCCAATACCTTTGTGAGCTATCGTTGCATGTCATTCTCCCAGGTCTGCATTGTTGTATTCTGATGCTTTGGTATGGTTTTTTGGGGGGTAATAGTCTTTGTTCATAACAAGCTTTAACCTATATCCTGCATTTAATGAGGAATCTAATAATTGCAAGTCGGAGTACGGCTGCCTATGTTGGGAGAACATATACCGATAAGTGGATGGGTAACCGTTTACGCGCCCTGGTTTTTGTACATTCCCCAATTCACCCAGCTGTAAATGGGTACCTGCCCTCTCTAGGGACAGGGAAGGTAAAGCAGAGAGGGAGAGGAGATGGGCGCTGCCCTCAACATGCTGGCCCCTAGAGTAGCTGAGGTCTCTGACGCCTCGCTCCCCTACCACCACATAGGTCAAGGGACACCATTACCTTTTTTAACGACTGTATAATCAAGCTTCTCATCCATGGCTTGTCCTTGAAGTAATTCTTTCGTGTGAGGAATGAAACGTAAGGCACATTCTAGGTGACTGTTAGGATACTTAAAGTCATACTGCACTCAGCACGAACATACTAGTAGCAGTTCTCATCGCAAATAGCAACAGCAGCAGCAGCACGAAACCAGCAATAAAACCAGTGGCAGAAGCAGTAACAGCTGTACAGGTGTACGTGTATGAACTTACCAAAGCTTCCTAGTCTGTTTCTGTAGTTTTCACTACATTTCTTATCCACTTAACCTTCGTATTAGTGTATGACCTTTTTCCCCTTTTTTGTGTAATTGTATTTGTATGAGTGAAAGCAGGGCTTTATGCATGTCTAATTAAAAAGTCACTGTGTATAGGCAACAATATAAATTTCATCATGGAGTTAAATGGTAAAAAGGTAAGGGTAAAGGTGTCCCATAACCTATGTGGTAGTAGGGGAGCGAGGCATCAGAGACCTCAGCTTCTTTAGGGGCTAGAAACTTGAGGGTGGTGCCCATCTCCTCTCCTTCGCAGTTTTACCTTTCCTGACCCTAAATATGATAGGGACCCATTTACAGCTGGGTGAACTCGGAGACTGTACTAAAACCAAGACGCGCGAACGGTCTCCCATCCACTTGGTAACCACGCTCAGTGCTGCTTAACCATAGCTTGGGGAAAGCGAGCGCTCCGACCACTGAGATACACCGTCCCCTAACCATGGAGTGGGGCCATACAAAGACCTGTAGCCTGATGCCTTTACCTGCTGAATCGTTGTCTGCTGATGATACAGTATGTTCGTTGGATGGACAATGTTTAGACCAACCTGCATATATGCTGTAGAAGTTCAATTATAGTAAAGAAATTTGAAACATAGGAACAGTTATATAAAAGTTTTTTTTGGCTTTTATAGATTGATTCATAGTCTGTCTGCAAAGCTTCAGTTATTAGTTGTGCATTATTTTTTTTCGTTAAGCTTAGTGTTGTTCATATTCTTTGTTGTTGTTATTATTGTTGTTGCTACTGTTTCTGTAACAAAAAAATATCACAGAGCTGCCAGAGAGAGCCTTTTTTCTGCAGAAATGTACACCACTGTTTACAAACATATATCTAAAGCAGCAGCAGCAGCAACAACAACAACAACAAAATCAATAACAACAATAAGTCATGGAAATAAGAAGGGAAGGCTTAATAGGTTTCGGAACTACTGATCCAGAAAAGCATTCTCCTTACAACAGCAGCGTAATATGTCTAAACAAAACTGTCCATATCACCCCAATTCATCAGCAGTCACCTCGCTGTCTACATCTTTCCTTTCTTTACAACAATCCTTATCTGAGGTCAGAGACAAATCTCGACAAGGCTTTCAATGCAGGACAGTGCAAGGCACCTATAGAAATGAACAAAAACCACAAAGAAAGATACAAAAAACAAAACAAAACATGATTGAATGCGCTTCAATGGCTATTCTGTTCACACACAAAAGACTTCGGACGGAAATACAAAGCCGTTTCTCCAAACTCTCTGTCTCTATTGCTGTCTCTCCAAGTGCATCTCTCTCTCTCTCTCTCTCTCCTCTCTCTCTCTCTCTCTCTCTCTCTCTCTCTCTCTCTCTCTCTCCTCTCTCTCTCTCTCTCTCTCTCTCTCTCTCTCTCTCTCTCTCTCTCTCTCTCTCTCTCTCTCTCTCTCTCTCTCTCTCTCTCTCTCTCTCTCTCTCTCTCTCTCTCTCTCTCTCTCTCTCTCTCTTCTCTCTCTCTCTCTCCTCTCTCTCTCTCTCTCTCTCCATGTTAAATCCGTTCCGCTTTTCGTAAGAGTAGGCCATCGTGTGCCGGTGGGAACAGATGACATTTACAAAATTGCATACACACGGGGACTGGATGTAAAAAAGCACAAGAGTGCTTATTACATTATCATCGATATAAAAGAATCAATCAATCAATCAATCAATCAATTAATCAATCAATCTCTCTGTCTCTGTCTCTGTCTCTCTGTCTCTCTGTCTCTGTCTCTCTGTCTGTCTCTCTCTCTCTCTGTCTCTCTGTCTCTGTCTCTGTCTCTGTCTCTGTCTCTCTGTCTCTCTGTCTCTCTGTCTCTCTCTCTCTCTCTCTCTCTCTCTCTCTCTCTCTCTCTCTCTCTCTCTCTCTCTTGTTTGATTATCTGTTTGTCCGTCTATGAAGAATGGCTACTTTCAAGTACATTGCTGTATAGGCAGCGCTACTCACAGGGTTTTTGCATTTTTCATGGAGAATAGAGGCTGCTGTGTTACTGTTACGTACCAATGCTACATATAAATACTATATTATCACCGCTACATATCAATGCTATATATCAATGCTACATACCAATGCTACATATCATTGCTAAATTTTAATATCAATTTTACATACCAATGCTACAGACCGATGCTATATATCAATGCTACATATCATTGCTAAATATCAATTTTACATACCAATGCTACATATCATTGCTAAATATCAATTTTACATACCAATGCTACATATCATTGCTAAATATCAATTTTACATACCAATGCTACAGACCGATGCTATATATATCAATGCTACATATCAACGCTACATATGAATGCTCTATATCCATGTTGCTCGTTGCGCTACTGCTACATATGAACGCCTTTATATATAAATGCTACTTGTTGCGCTACTGCTACATATGAATGCTATATATCCGTGCTACTTGTTGCGCTACTGCTACATATGAATGCTATGTATCAATGCTACTTGTTGCGCTACTGCTACATATGAATGCTATGTATCAATGCTACTTGTTGCGCTACTGCTACATATGAACGCTATTATATATCCATGCTATTTGTTGCGCTACTGCTACATATGAATGCTATATATCCATGCTATTTGTTGCGCTACTGGTACATATGAATGTTATATATCCATGCTACTTGTTGCGCTACTGCTACATATGAACGCTATATATCAATGCTATTTGTTGCGCTACTGCTACATATGAATGCTATATCCATGCTACTTGTTGCGCTACAGCTACGTATGAACGCTATTATATATCCATGCTACTTGTTGCGCTACTGCTACATGTGAATGCTATATTCATGCTACTTGTTGCGCTACTGCTATATATAAATGCTATATATAAATGCTACTTTTTGTGCTACTGAGTACTACATATGAATGCTATGTATCAGTGGTACTTGTTGCGCTATTGCTACATATGAATGCTATATATCAATGCTACTTGCTGCGCTATTGATACATATGAATGCTATATATCAATGCTACTTGTTGCGCTACTGCTACATATGAATGCTATATCCATGCTACTTGTTGCGCTACTGCTACATATGAATGCTGTATATCCATGCTACTTGTTGCGCTATTGCTACATATGAATGCTGTATATCAATGCTACTTGTTGCGCTATTGCTACATATGAATGCTGTATATCCATGCTACTTGTTGCGCTATTGCTACATATGAATGCTGTATATCAATGCTACTTGTTGCGCTATTGCTACATATGAATGCTGTATATCCATGCTACTTGTTGCGCTATTGCTACATATGAATGCTGTATATCAATGCTACTTGTTGTGCTATTGCTACATATGAATGCTATAATTATATCAATGCTACTTTTTGCGCTACTGCTACATATGAACGCTATATATCCATGCTACTTGTTGCGCTACTGCTACATATGAACGCTATTATATATCAATAATTGTTGCGCTACTGCTATATATGAACGCTATTATATATCCATGCTACTTGTTGCGCTACTGCTACATATGAACGCTATTATATATCAATAATTGTTGCGCTACTGCTATATATGAACGCTATTATATATCCATGCTACTTGTTGCGCTACTGCTACATATGAACGCTATTATATATCAATAATTGTTGCGCTACTGCTATATATGAACGCTAGCACATATCAATAATTGCTGCGCTACTGCTACATATGAACGCTATTATAATTATATCAATAATTGTTGCGTTACTGCTATATATGAACGCTATTATATATCAATAATTGTTGCGCTACTGCTACGTTGCTTGTGTCAGTAATGGTTGGCCAAGACGGGCCGGTAGATAAGGAAAAAAGTGCGCAGGGAATATTTGCTATATAATTGCAGTCATCCGAACTGGACTAACACCCATATTTCACCAAGACTGTTCTTTTTCCAACAGGTACAACATCACAAGAAAATGACAGACGACATCAATTTTGACCTCTTACACAGACCTCATTCTGTATACAGTCGTAAAAGTTACAACATGACTTTATATAAAACTGTTTTCCCCACAACCCCCCTCCCCTCCACCCCGCCCCTCTGCCCACAACGATTTGCCTTCTACCCAAGTTTTGTAGTCTTCCAGTCCAATCTATTATTTTCTTCTATAAAACAAACCCTGGCAGCTAGAGAGAGACAAATGCCTG
>CM060331.1:2716541-2724041 GCA_030674155.1 Stramonita haemastoma
TTCAGTTTCAAAGCAAATTCCAGACAGTAAATAATTTAATTTCGATCCAAGGTGTCTGTAACCAATGATGATCAGTTTATATCCATAACTCCCTGTCTTAGATCGCTGAGTCTCTCAATAAGTGTTACAGAAACAAGTTTCACCAGTGTCTGGTTAAAGGCTGATTTATAGTGAAAAGTGCTAGTGTGTAAATTTGTTCTCAAACCCAGAGCTGTATTTTAGCAAAATGGGGGTATATACTACGAAGCCTGAAACTAAAAACCTATTAGTTGGTGTCGTTTCTCTCCCCTTGGCCCATTTCTCAGTCTGCCCCTGTGTCGTATTTCTGTCTATCGACTTCTTGCTTGATGTGTCTGTCATTCTCGTTCAGGGTGTTGTTCTTTATCTGTCTGAAGTTCTTTTTTTCTAATTTAATGGCGCTTTAGGATTACTGTTATTCTGCTGATTCAGTGTCAATGGAATCTGTGTTCCGTGTTGACATTAACGGGGTGAGATCCATCTTGTCTTAGTGATACTGATCTGTTGTATACTCTCTTCCTTTCAACACACCACTATGGGGGAGGGGGTGGGATAGCCTAGTGGTCAGAACATTGCGCTCGCAATTTGACGACCCGGGTTCGATTCCCGTGCGAGGGCATATTTCCCCTGGAATTAACATCAGTGCTGAATCCAATCTACCCAAAAGTTCTTCGGATTAGACTATAGACCGAGGCCCCGTGTGTGAACGCACGCAGAACATCTTGCGTAATGCATCATGCAGAAAATCTTGTGCACACGTTAAATCCTGTTCCGCATTTCGTAAGAGTAGGCCATTGTGTGCCGGTTGGAACAGATGACAAGATTTACAAAACTGCATACACACGGGGACTGGATGTAAAAAAGCACATGAATGCTTACTCCATTATCCTGGATATAATACGAATAAATAAAAGGAAGCCACCACTATTTTCGCTTGTACTCGGGTTGAAACGAAACTGTGACATACTTGCCTAGAACTCTTTTTGCATCAAGGACGGATCAATGCAAAATAGGTCTCTGATGCCTCGCTTCCCTACGACCACATAAGTTATAGGACACCTTTATCTTTACCACCTTTAAGCGTGTGTTAGGAGCTTCTTAACGCATGCAAGTCTATAAAATGTCTTTTCTGTGCATTTCTGAGGACACAATTACATTTGATGACCATCAATCTTTCTATTCTTACTGTCTCTTTTGTCCGGTTTTTATAATTATGTTTGCTCTAAGTATCTAGCTAGACCAGGCCCAAATTGTTTTCTGTTGTTAAGTCCTTCAAATATTTCTGAATATTGAACGACTCGAGTTTGATAGGACAGATATGATGCAGTACTTAAAACCATATCTCGTGATCCTGTCCTGCATTACCGAGCCTGAGAGAATCCACTAACTGTAACAACGATATCTCCGCTGTTTGGGGTCATCTTTAATCACCTAACATCTTGCTGGAAAGGGTATCCTACTACGTTTCCCCCCAGACACTTTTTTGGGTGTAAACCGGACTAGAGAAAACGATTTTGACGCGTGCGTCTTACCGTGTGTGTGAAAAAACAGTACAAAGGAAAACCAATGCAGACTCCAGTAATGGCAAGACAGTGACATAATGGTCTTGTGAAACGGTGCTTCTGTCATCAGAGTGAGGGTTGTAAATCTCCATGTGGCGATCAGGCAGGGCCATACACACGGGTGGCCAACACGCTCCAGACCACACACTTCTCTGTCTCCATCTTTCTGTCACTGTGTCTCATTTGTCAGTCTGCTTGTCTGTCATGTTTCAGTCTATGAGTTCCCTTCCTTCCTTCCTTCCTTCCTGCCTTCCTTCCTTCCTTCCTTCCTTCCTTCCTTCCTTCCTTCCTTCCTTGTAAATTTGTCAGTCTCTCTTCTACTTTGTGTCTAGTCTTCACTCATGCATCAACACTAGTTTCCCACAGGCCAGTGTGTGCTGTGGCGTCTTTTAAGTCTTGTTAAACTCGACATGAGATCCCTTTCTCGCGACGATACTAGTCTTTGATATCAATCATATTGGTTATTACACCCTCTTCTATTGCTTGATGCCATCGTGGTGGAATATAAATTCTAACACACCCATCCATTATTCTCTTTACATTAATAATAAAACTATTTCAATTGTACTTTTATTTTCTTATCTCAGATCTCTTTTTGCTTTTTTGTTTTTCTTACGATCTCTAGTAAAACAACAACAACAACAACAACAAAAAACAACAACCAACTAACAATAATGTTCTCAGCACTGACTGTCTTAAAACAAAATTTAATATGACTTATATACACCCCCTCCCCTCACACACACACACGCACGCACACAGACAGACAGACAGACAGACACACACACACACACACACACACACACACACACACACAAACACACACATACATACACACACAAACACACACTCACATTCAGAAAGACAGATAGACTAACAGACAGACAGATACAGAGAAAGACAGGTACAAAAAGAAAGGTAAACGTGTCCCATAACCTAGGTGGTCGTAGGGGAGCAAAGCATCAGAGACCTCATCTTCTCTAGGGGCCAGCATATTGAGGCGGCGCCCATCTCCTCTCCTTTGCTGCTCTACCTTCCCTGACCCTAGAGAGGGCAGGTACCCATTTACAGCTTGGTTAACTGGGGGGACTGTATTGAAGCCAAGGCGCGCGAACGGTCACCCATCCAACTGGTAAACGACGCTCGACGCTGCTTGACTTGACTTGGGGAAAGCGAGTGCTCTGAGCTCTAGCTACTCTACCCTAAATCGGAGAGAAGAAGGAGAGAGAGAGAGAGAGAGAGAGAGAGAGAGAGAGAGAGAGAGAGAGAGAGAGAGAGAGAGAGAGAGAGAGAGAGAGAGAGAGAGAGAGAGAGAGAGAGAGAGAGAGAGAGAGAGAGAGAGAGAGAGAAGAGAGAGAGAAGAGAGAGAGAGAGAGAGAGAGAGAGAGAGAGAAGACAGACAGACAGACAGACAGACAGACAGACAGACAGACAGAACAGACAGCGACAGACAGACAGACAGACAGACGAGGACGGACGGACGGACGGACGGACGGACGGACGGACGGACGGAACGGACGGACAGACAGACAGACAGACAGACAGACAGACAGATAGAAACCGTGAGGAGAGAGAGACCGAGAGAGAGAGACAGAGAGAGATTAGAGACAAGAGATGGCTCAAGAAACAGGTCAACAGAAAACAGTGCTTAAAAGAGCACTAGCAGATTCAATGTCAGACAGCGGGATTGTAGAACTTCTGGCAAAGATGGGCAGACATTTTAAAGGGAACTCTCTGTTTTATGCCCATAGCCCTATAGTTCTTGTCTCCTTCCAGCCCTGTTTATGGACTGGAAATACTGAGGCAGCCTGTACCAATAGACTGGTTCGAGAAAATGAAGACAGTCTGAGTCAGTATTGGCATAGGTTAGATGTTTGCTGTGGAGAAAATAAAGACTGTCGAAGACATTAGGGGCGTTTTTTGTGTTTGCTGGTGTTGACAGGGCTTCAATTACTTGTTGAACATTCACAAAAATAACGATAAAACAGCCGATCTTTTGTTCTTATGCTACCATATGTCTGTCCGTCTGAGTAGTTCTTTCTCGCTGTGTGTATCTCTGTTTATCTGTCTTTGTTTGTATGTCTCTGTCTCTCTCTCTATCATTATATATTTCTCTCTGTGTGTCTGTCTGTTTCTGTGTCTGTCTCTGTCTCTGTCTTTCTTTCTGGCTCTGTTTTCTGAAAAAAATAGGAACGTTATTTTAAAGATTTTTATTTTTTATTTTTGTTGAGTTGCTATTCCATTATCCACTAAATCAAAGACTAAAACAACAAAAAGATCTAATAGTTCCATCTGAAGATCTTTAAGAGGATTAGAGCTGTAACAATATTAACTCAAGGTGCGGGAGTGGAAGGATGGGGGAAGGGGGGCTCAAACGCACGCTTGTGTAGAGATTTAAACTGCACTCACTGACCGTCAGAGAAGAGTACAACGTTCTAACCGCTAGACTGCTTCCATCCCTAGGGTAGTGGGTAGGGAACAGTTAACTCAGTCATTCACACCATTCCTAAACTGTATCAGATACCATCATAATACATGACAGACAGAGCATCCTTGTAATAACGTTAGTGCGAATAATGATTGATACTAGTATTATATATGCCATGATGCCAAAGAGTCAGTATATCATTTACGTTGTTGTTGTTGTTGTTGTTGTTGTTGTTGTTGTTGTTAATTATTAAGCGTTTCCTAGCTTAAACAGCCTAGGGGTCAGCCAGAATGCGTACCTTGCTGTATTTTCACCAATCACACACAAGAATCACCAGGAGACTGTAGGTCCACACGGAATGAGAAGTTTGCGTGTGTGGCTGTTTTCCGCTGCCTGGTTATACGGGCAGCACTGCAGCCACACACATCCCCACCTCTGAGGGGGCTTCCTTTGATGGAGGATGCAGGTTGTCACCCAAACAGTTTGCCGTGGGGAAAACAACCTCACCATCACATTTTAAAATGTAGCCACTTTTTAACGTAGGCTTGGCACTTTGCTTAGATTAATAACTGACAAAGGTTTCACTTTCAGATTCTTCGGATGCGACCCAAATCGGAAGTCTTGTGTGTATACGCACACACAGCATCTTGTGCACACGTTAAAACCTGTTCCACCTTTCGAAAGAGTACGCCATTGTGTGAAATTGGGAATCAATAACAACCTTTACAAAACCACACACACACGAGGAATAGATGTAAAAGCAGCAAAACAGTGCTATTCCATCATCCTTGAGCTAAAAGAATGGTTGCATCAATGAATAAAGAAGCGCTTTATCACTACACCCATCCCCGGTGTATGCAGAGCAGAAGACACCCTAGAAATATGGGGCAGGGCCGTGAGGTGTCAGCTTATCGGGTTCGGTGCATCGTGCACAGAATCTGAACAGTTGTGACAGTAGCGACACGACACTATCATTTCACATCTGATTTTATTCACACTGAAGCGCACAACTTCTCCTCTACTGATATGCTTCTAATCCCCGTGGATTTGCCTGGTGCCTGTCAGTGTATGTAGCATCCCCACCTTCTGGAAATAAACCTGCTAGGAATTTCCTTTTCTGCCTCCTTCTCTGTGTTTCTGCTTGGCTCTCTTTCTTCCTCTCACCTCTGTCTTGTCTTTTTTTTTGCCTTTTTGGATCCGTTCTCCGGGCTTTTTAAAAATAAAAAAATAAAAAGTAAACTATTCTTTATAACGCTGAAGTTTGATGCGCTGAGCCTGACTTGTCAGGCACTTCTCGGTTGCGCAATACACTTGCACACATAACTAGACTGTGTATTGTGCAGTATTATCACCCAAAATGGAGGCAGTGGTGGAAGTGAAAACCTGTTAAACTCACAGAGTGTTACAGTTAAGGACAATCTGACAATGTCATAGTTAAGGACAATCTCCCTACAGCTCACTGCATTGCTGAACTATAAAAACATTTTTGCTAGCCTTGGCACTGTGCTTACTCCAACAGTAAACGCTTCCAGCCGTGGCCTTAACCGCTGTTATCAGTATTCCGGCACCAGTGTCACTCAGTGCTAGGGGTCCCCAGAGATCTCTGGCTGCTATAGAATTAATGTGTCACCTTATCTGGCATAGATGCGTATTTAAAAAAACAGCACGTGTTGAGTTCTGCCAACACTAGCATGGTGTTTTACGTGCCGTTGTATGCGTGATGAGTCAAAAAGCCTATAGAATTACATGCATATGATATGTCAGCTTCACTAGCATAATGCAAGTTTAAAACAGCGATTGAAGAGTTCTGGGAGTACTGGCATTTTGTTTGACATGTGAGACAGTGGTCTAGAGGTAACGCGCCTGCCTCGAAAGCAAAATGTCCGGGTCGGAGTGTGCGGTGGTTTGAATCCCGTTTGGGGCCAAAACTTCTTCCTCATCCGTTAGACCATGATTGGTGGCTTGGTGCTAGTTTTTCGGATAAGACGATAAACCAAGGTCCCGTGTGTTGCATATCACTATATAGCGCGCGTAAAAGAACTCACAGCAACAAGAGAGGTGTCCCTGACCAAATTCTGTAGAAAAAAAACACTCTGATAGGGAACGAAATACAGTTGCAGACAGGAAAAAAAAAAAAAAGGTTGGCGCTGCACTTGTGGCGTCGCGCTCTCCTCGGGGAGAGCAGCTCACATAAATAAGTACATAAATAAATAACTAAATAAAAAGTAGATGAATAAACAAACTGATGAAGTGTTGTGTTCGAAAGTTAGAGGTGCTGCCGTAACAGTCAGTGGTCGATGGGGAGAGATAGACTATGTCAGAGACCTCAGCTTCTCTAGCAGCCAGCATATTGGAGGTGGCGCCCATCTACTCTCCCTCGCTACTTTACCTAACCTGACCCTAAAAAGAGGGCAGGTACCCATTTACTGCTTGGTTAACTGGAGGAACTTTCACTGAAGCCAAAACGCGCAAACGGTCACCCAACCACGCTCAATATTGTTTGACCTTAGCTTGGGAAAAAGTGAGTGCTCCGACCACTATAGTGTGTGTATTAACACAAAAACATACACTTTTGCCCTGTATGTATACGAGGCATTCAAAGTCAGAAAAAATCTCGGTCAATTATAGTGTATGCATTGCGTGTAATGTCTTCGTTCTACAGCAGACGTAATGGATAGTATCAAAACTCAACAATCCCAAACTTCAGACCACCTGCTTCCATCCAAATTACACAAGCATAGCAAGGACACACAGGCTGTGCTACAACACTGCTGAGGTCAAAAGTCTGAAACCATCATACCGGGTTTTAACAATCACAAATATATGTTACTGTCTCTGTCTCTTTGTCTCTGGGTATCCGTCTGTTTTTCTGTCTGTCTCTGTCTTTGTCTCTGCCTGTCTATGTCTCTGTCTCTACATGTATAATTATATTATATATATATATATATATATAATATATATATATATATATATATATATATATATATATATATATATATATAAACGAGTGCATATGTGCGTACATATGTGTGCGTGCATGCGTATATGTGAGACGCGTGCACACACACTCACAAACACAAACACACACACACACACACACACACACACACACACACACACACACACACACACACACACACAACACCTCCCATCCACCACACGAGCATGCGTGCATACACCATCAGACATGCTACACCCTAAGACCCTAACAGTCACACTTCCTAACACAAACGCACACTCATAAAATCGATAACGAGCCCACTATGTCCTTAATGTGCGAAGAATACCCCCTTTTATATCGAGCATATATGCCACCAATGTGCAAGTTGGGGAAACAGGAGAGTGAGTGAATGGTTCTGATTTTCATGAGTAGGGTGGGGGTTGAAGGGGGAGGGGTGTAGGGCACGCAACGATGATGTGAGGGAAGGTTTGGTGTTAAAAGCCTTCGGTTGGACTGGCGGGAAATAGGTAGAACACGCAAAACAGTCCTAG
>CM060331.1:2729041-2731541 GCA_030674155.1 Stramonita haemastoma
TCGGAACATGATCACCTCTATAAAGATGGTAATGCACTTGATGCTCTTTTATATCACGTTTGTGGATGTGGGATTCTAAGGGGAAAAGGCGTATAGAAGTATGCAAGTTGAGTTGTTGTTTGTTCGGGTTGCAGATTTAGTGATGAAATCTGAACATACACAACCACACAACACACACACACACACACACACACACACACACACACACACACACACACACACACACACATATAATATATATAATATATATTTTATATATATATATATATATATATATATATACATATATATATATTGGCACTTTTTCAGCATTTTTATATTAGGGTTTTCGTCTTCTTCAACTGTCTTGTGCTTGTGCAAAGCATGTCGATAAGGTGGTCATCTGTTGTACGAGTAAGCGCCTCCATGTATTGGCTTGTGTTTCAGACAGAAAGACAGACAGACAGACAGAGAAAATGATAAAGCACACGGAGAAAGTGAAAAAAGCCTCCAGACAGGAGGAGAGACATAGAGAAACAAACAAACAAACCACACACTCACACACCACACACACACACACACACACACACACACACACACACACACACACACACACACACACACACACACACTACACACACACACACAGGGAGAAATTCACAGAGAGAGGATAAGACAAAGAGAGACAAAGGAAGAGATAGAGCAAAAGATAGAGATCTAAAAAAAAAAGCCCCACAAATTAACCAGACAGACAAAATACCAAGCAAATAAACACGCAAACATACAGCAAAACAGACAAAGAGACACACACACACACACACACAACCACACACACACACACACACACACACACACACACCACGCACGCACGCACGCACACACACACAACGCACACACACACGCACATACAGACAGAACAGAGACAGACTGGACACAACAGGACAGATTATGAGACAGACAGAGTGGAAAAAAAAACAGTGCATACACGCTCTCGTGCAGTGGTGGACATAAATACTTGATGCTAAAGCGACGCCTTGCATTCACTTGATCACAGTCTGGCCTGGCAACCACTGGCAACTCAGGCTGTTCACCTTTTGCACAGCAAGCTCTGAAGCAGAGAGTCTGACACTTGCCCACAGACATGGAGAGAGAGAGAGAGAGAGAGAGAGAGAGAGAGAAGAGAGAGAGAGAGAGAGAGAGAGAGAGAGAGAGAGAGAGAGAGAGAGAGAGAGAGAGAGAGAGAGAGAGAGAGAGAGAGAGAGAGAGAGAGAGACAGCTAGACAGAGAGACAGACAGGGACAATGAGAGAGAGAGCGAGAGTGAGAGGCAGGCAGACAAAAGGATAGAGACATAGAGAGACAGAGACATAGATTTTGATAGAGAGACAGAGAGAAACAGTCAGAGAGTGAAAAGAGAAAGAAAGAGAGAGATACAGAGAGAAACAGAGACAGGGAGAGAAAGAACAAGACAAACACAGACGGACAGAGACAGACAGACAGACAGAGAAAAGGAAGAGGAGGTGTTCAAATTGACAGAGAGAGGGATTTTTAATCAGCAAACTTTCGTGTTATCAACCAGTTATACCGACATAAGAACACACAGATACCGACAAACAGACATACAGAGAGAGAGAAGCGATTTCTTTTTACTCCAGAGGGTAATCACATAAGCGAACATGTCTTTTACCAAACAGCTAGACAGATTGACAGAGATACCGACATAGAGTCTGAGGGAGACAGAGAGAGACAGGGAGACAGAGAAACGATCTTTACTCAAGAGGGATAACGACATAAGCAAACAGCATTTCTTATGACCAGCCTTCAGAACAAAACAAACAGCAAAAAAAAAGCAGGCAATAACTTTTCTAGGGTAAGAAATCGAAACAAATCGTCTACAAACCATTCAAAATATAGAAGAAACACAACTATGCACATACTAAGCTTGAAACTCCTTTCCCCTTCCCCTTTGATAAAAAAGAAGAAAAAAATATAGCGATCGAAGAAGATCGAACAGAAAAAGATAAGGGAAGAGGTCAGGAAGAGAGAAAGACAGCAAGACAAACAGAAAGACAGACACAAAGACAGACAGAAAGACAGACACAAAGTCAGACAAACAGGAAGCTAAATCATAGCCAAGCAGACAAATATTCAACACGACCACAACAAAATCCTGACCCATTTCTTTCTCTCTCTTTTATTTCTTCATCCCTGGAGGAATATTTGCGTTTCTTTTATTCTTTATTTGATTATATTAAAGTCCCAGTGGAGATTTCCGATCTAGGGACTGAATCAACTAGCCACCGCAGCCAAGCAGCTCTTCTAAAGACACTCTCTTCTCGTTTGTCTGTCTGCCTGCTTGTCTGTTAATCTGTTTTTTTTACTCTCAAGTCTCTCTGTCACTGTCTGTTTGTCTGTATATCTCTGTCTCTATCTCTGCATGTATGTCTGAACATCTCTGTCTCTGTCTTTGTCTGTATTCTGTCTGTCTGTCTGTCTGTCTGTCTGTCTGTCTGTCTGTCTGT
>CM060331.1:2735765-2738265 GCA_030674155.1 Stramonita haemastoma
GAAGAAAAAAAACAAAAAAAAAAAACAATCTGAAATTATTAAGAAATGAATGTAAGATTCCAAGCAACTCAATCATTCATATTGCCATTCAATAATTGATAAATCAGGAAATCCATGAAAAACATAACAAAGGAAACCAATCAAACAAAAACAAGACCAATCAAACACGATCCACTACCCTCCCAAACCCACCCCTCTCGTAAATAAAATTTTTCCCCAAAGTCAAAATCAGATACACACACACACACCAAACAAACAAAAAACAAACAAACACACACACACATACACGCACCCCATACGCACGCGCACGCACAAACAAATCATCCTAAACATATCCTTTACACATGCACATTCTCTTCTATACAATGTGATATGCTCATATCATAATCATCAAAATACACATTAGATCCATGGCGTATACATTCCAAAGCGTATCATTATTACTGACATATCTTCATACAGACGCAAATTAATAGTTGGGACAATACAAATTCTACAAAATCGTATGAGCTGGATTCAGCGACCAGGACAAAAAATGGCCCAACCTCAAACACAAAGTCATAGATAGGCAAAATCACGAACACACCGACTGTTACAAAATTACTACCTAATATTATCTCCCAAAATCTTCTACCTACCAAAACAGAAGAGAGAGAGAGAAGAAGAGGAGAGAGAGAAGAGAGAAGGAGAGAGAGAGAGAGAGAGAGAGAAGAGAGGAGGGTACAAATGTTTAAAGTGCACCGGGAAACTGTTGTTCACACATAGAACACCTTCGCACCCCCACACACACGCACAGGCACGCGAGCACACATAACACATACACACACATTAACCCATACACAATAAATATTAGTGAACACAAAAACCACACACACATAATCAAAACACACGCACGCACGCACAACACACACACCACACACACACATTTTACCTCAAAATACACACACACACATACACACACACAAAACACACACAACACACAAACACAAACACACAAACACACAGACACACACAAACACACACAAACACACACAAACACACACACACACACACACACACACACACACACACACACACAAACACACACACACACACAAAACAACAACATGCACAAAGATCATTGTACATCCCAAAGCACAATACAGCATACTCAAAATGGGAACATATTTAAATTGAATATAGTATCAACAACAAAAAGTTTATATTTACATCTATCAAATATTCATACCACACTTGGCATGAAAATGATTTATAACATTTCTAAATAAATGTCCTGTGGTAACTCCCTTTTGAATGATGTCAAAGTGCATTTATTTTTGATGGAGGAAGGTATTTCATTCCATAATCTGCTACCTGAGTATAGGAGAGATGTCATAAAAAAAATCAGTTCTAGGTCGAGGAGTAACAAGAATAATTTTATCTCGAATGCTTTTTACTGTAAATCTGTCACAAAGGTAATGCGGGGAAAGGTTGCTCATAATTTATACATAAGTATGCCTTTATTGTAACGACATCTCATACCAAAAGGGAGAATATTAAGCTCTTTGTAATGACTTATTTCTAAGGAAGAAGATCTAAGAAGTATTAGCTTTAGTGAACGTCTGTATACAGATTCCAGGGGTTTTAAGCAATTCTTACTAGCCAAGTCCCAACAAGTTGATGCATAGTCAATGTCAGGTTGGATGTATGCATAAAAAAATAATTTTCTGGTGTGCTGGTCAAAGAAAATGCTTAATTCTATTGAGTTGGAAAACTTTTTTAGCTATTTTCTTGGACAGAGTATAGACATGACTTGACCATGATAGGTTATTATCTATATTAAGCCCAAGAAGTCTGTGTGAATTTACTTCTTCTAATACATCATTACAAACTTTTAATATATTTAAGTCACATATTTTAGCTTTAATGTTCTGACGTTTCTGACGTGTTGTAACTAACATGAATTTTGATTTATTTGGATGTAGGGCCATATGATTTGAGCCCGTCCATGTTACAAGTCTATCAATATCTTTTTGTAGATCTGTGCATACTGTTTTCACATCTTTCCTGAAATGTGCAAGGTTGTATCATCAGCAAAAAGTTCACAGCAAGAAGAAAGAGGTAAAGGAAGGTCATTGATATATATTGTAAACAGTATTGGGCCTAATACAGATCCCTGGGGAACACCAAATCTTAAAGGCATTAGTGAAGATACTAAAGAATCTTGAAGGACTGCTTGTCTTCTATTAGTAAGGAAAGAGGTCAGTAGTTTAAGTGCTTTGGGGGCTAAGCCATAGATTGTAAGTTTCCTTAACAGAAGATTGTGATCAATGGTGTCGAAGGCTTTGCAAAGTCCACAAAGACTATTCCTGTTAAAAGATCATTGTTTACATTTAAGTGCCACTGTTCTAGAAGGTTACTGAGAGCTGTATGGCAGAGCGAGAGAGAAGAGAAGATGAGAAGAGAGAGAGAGAGAGAGAGAGAGAAGAGAGAGAGATGAGAGAGAGAGAGAGAGAGAGAG
>CM060331.1:2745765-2748265 GCA_030674155.1 Stramonita haemastoma
CACACAGGTGTGCAAGTGTTTATTTTCTCATTGTGTCAACCATTCCTGCCGGCACAAATTAATGGCATACACCTTGGAAGGGCAGAACGAGATTGACGTGTATGCAAGGTGTTTTGCGTGAGTTCGCTCTGCGGGTCTTGGTTTTTGTCTGATTCCACAGACTGTAGGGGAGTGGACATGGGCCAGATGTTAAGCCCAGGGGGAAACTTCCTTCGGACAGGTGCCTCTTGGGAGCAAAACCCCAACCCTCAGATTACGAGCACAACTCTCTAGCCACCGCGCTATCTTGTCCTCACAGGTTTTGGGATGAAGCATTTCAAAATGTTTAATGAAAATCTACTTAAGGGGCATTGGAGTCAGACAGATGGTTGGCTGTGAAGAACAACTCCCTGTTAACAGGCTGGCCGACAGTGAACTTCATACCTGGCATCTGACGGTCGCTATTGCCAAGTTGTTAAGACCGTTCGACTTTCTACCCCTTTGGTCCATGCAGTCGGGAGTTCGAAACTCGACAGTGTTTTGGTGAATTAAGGGTGGATACTTTTTGATCTCACAGATCAACCTCAAGTGCAGACATCTGTCCCGAGACTAAGGCTCATCAGGCCGGTGCTTATCCCGGCTTCTGTGGGGTTAAGCGACTGAGAGTCATAGACTCCCCTCTGGATAGGACGCCAGTCTATCGCAGAATTAACCTCCAACACAAGGTAGGTACCCCTTTTACACCTGGTTGGGGTGAGAAAATAGCCGTAAAGGGCCTTTTCCAAGGGCACAACGCCATAGCCGAAAGCTGGGATCGAACCCGAAACCTTTAGATTACGAGTCCAACGCCCTAACCACTAGACTACAGCAGCGGCTGCAGACATACCGGAGATTTAAATTCGTGTATAATTTGGGTATCAGTTGGGGTGGGATAGCTAAGTGGTCAGAGCGCTCGCATTCCCCCGTCAAGTTAAGCAGCGTCGAGCGTGGTTACCAGTTGGATGGGTGACCGTTTGCGCGCCTTGGCTTCAGTACAGTCCCCCCAGTTCACCCAGCTGTAAATGGGTACCTGCCCTGTTTAGGGTCAAGAAATTTAATTAAAGCAGCGAGGGAGAGGAGATGGGCGCTGCCCTCAATATGCTGGCCCCTAGAGAAGCTGAGGTATCTGATGCCTTGCTCCCTCACGATCGCTTAGGTTATGGGACACCTTTACCTTTACCGTTTACATGTATAATTATGGTCATACAGAAGATTGAAATACTCATATTAAAGATCACGTAGATCATGTCAGCGCTCAGTGGGTTACAGAAACACAAACAAAGTCATTCGGATGAGACTATAAACCGAGGCCCCGTGTGCGAAAGCACGCAGAACATCTTGCACACACGTTAAAACCCGTTCCGCCTTTCGAAAGGGCAGGCCATCGTGTGCCGGTAGGAGCGGATGACAATATTATAAAAACCAACATGCACATAGGTGTCATGTTTAGACATCATCCCTGAGAAAAAAAATAATGAGCAGGCGCTGCATTTGTGGCGACGCGCTGTACCCCGGGAGAGCAGACCGAATTTCACGCAGAAAAGTCTGCTGTGATATGAAGTGGTATAAAAAATAAATAAAATAAAATATATACCCAGCACAGCTCCCTGACGATGAAATAGGCAGAAACGGTCGCATACGCAAAATCTTGCCCTTGGTGAACCTCACAGCAGTAGCCGAGTAACGCAAAAAACAACCCCCAAAACAGTCCCACCTCATGATCCATTCTATCCATTCACGCAGCGAAGTCCTCTGTAGTTATGAATATGCATCAGCTCATTAGAATATTGCCATGGAATGTCTGGAAAGTTTTGCTTCTTTGCCTCGTTTCTGAAATGCATGAAATCTGATGGCACTTTTATAGACTAGTTCACTGTTGCTGTGTCTGCATGTATTATTTTAAGGTTGTTGATAGCCTGCTCGTTTGTTTTTGGTTCGTTTGCGTGGCTTGTTGGTTAGCTGGTTAGTCATTCAGTTGATCGGTTGGGTAGTTGGTTGATTGGATGGTTGGTTAGTTGGTTGGTTGGCTGGTTGGTTGGTTGGTTGGTTGGCTGGCTGGCTGGCTGGTTGGTTGATTGGTTGGTTGGCTGGTTGGCTGGCTGGTTGTTGACTGGTTGTTGGCTGGTTGATTGGTTGGTTGGTTGGTTGGTTAGTTGGTTGGTTGGCTAGTTAACTGGATGTTTGGCTGGATGGTGGGCTGGTTGGCTGGTTAGTTTATTCGTTGGTTCGTTGGTTGAATTGTTGGCAAGTTTGTTCATTGTCTGGTTTGATACTTGGCCTGTATTTTGGTTTCCTGGCTAGTTTGTTCTCTACTTTATTTGGCTGATTTGATAGCTGGTCTATTTGTTGGGTGTTTAATTAATTGGTTGTTTAGTTAACTGCCTGGTTTTCTGATCGGTTGCTTGGTTATTTAGTTGTTGTTTTTTAACTGGATGGTTTCTTGATTGATTGAATGATTGATTGTTTGGTTGTTAGATTGATT
>CM060331.1:2753265-2780765 GCA_030674155.1 Stramonita haemastoma
TCTTATCTTTTAATTTGCTTGATTCTTATCTTTCAGGGTTTTCTTTCTTTTTTAAATTTCCTTTCTTTCTGTCTTTCTGTCACTCTTCAATCTTTCTTTCTTTTTTCTTTTGTTACTTACTTCAGAACGTTCTTATTCATTCTTTTTTTTCCTTTTCTTTTCGTTGGTCCTTTGCTTTGTTTAATCTTTTTCCTTTCCTTCTTGCTTGTTTTTACCTCTGACTCTTTCGTTGTTTTCTTTTGCTTTTTGTTCGTCTTTCTTTGTTATTCTTTCTTCCTTTCTTCTGCTTGTTTTTATTCTCTCTTTCTTTCTTTCTTTCTTTCTTTCTCTCTTTCTTTCTATTTTTTCTTTCTTTCTTTCTTCCTTTCTTCTTTTTCTTTTTCTTTTCCTTTCTGTTTTTCTGTCTTTTTTCTTTCTTTTTCTCTCTTTCTCTTTCTTTCTTTCTTTCTTTCTTCTTTCTTTCTTTCTTTCTTTTCTTCTTTCTTTCTTTCTTTCTTTCTGTCTTTCTTTCTTTCTTTCTTCTTCTTCTGTCTGTCCTGTCTTCTGTTTTCTTTTTCTTATTTTTCTTTCTTTCTTTTCTTTCTTTCTGTCTGTCTGTTTTGTCTGTCTGTCTTTCTTTCTTTTCCTCTTTCTGTTCACAGATATCCCGTTCTTTCATTTTTGTGTGTTTTCTCTGTGTGCGATACTGCTCCGTATGCACATTTCCATCAGTCTTCTCTGCCTGTCTTTCTGTGCATGGGTTTTGGGCCTAATACACGGATTGCTTAACTGATCATATAGTGTACTTGTTTGTATTTGTATATCTCTTTCTGTGTCTTTTTCTCCTAACATGAAAACGTGTGTGTGTGTGTGTGGTGGTTGTGTGTGTGTGGTGTGTGTGGTGTGTGTGTGTGGTGTGTGTGTGTGTGTGTCTGTGTGTGTTGTGTGAGGGTCTGTTGTGTGTCTGTGTGTGTTGTGTGTGCCAATTCTTATCTCTATGTTCTACAGTGTGTACGGATGGGCAACATGGAAAAGTGAACACCTCAAACCACTAGGGGTGATGAAACATTCATTGTTTCCTAGAGAACAGTTTATCGTCTTCATCTCTCTCTTGGCCTAGCTGTGTTGACATTCTGATCTGAGATACTCTGTGTGTGTGTGTGTGTGTGTGTGTGTGTGTGTGTGTGTGTGTGTGTGTGTGTGTGTGTGTGTGTGTGTGTGTGTGTGTGTGTACTTTTAACTTTGTTAAAAATCTAAATTGTTATTATGTTGCATGCGTAAGAATTGGTTGAACGCAAGCGCTTTGACTTGTTTCTGCATGATATAGCGCTATATAAATTCCATTACTTCTTGTTCTTCTTCTTGTTCTTCTTCTTGTTCTTCTCTCTTGTTCTTCTTCTTGTTCTTCTTCTTGTTCTTCTTCTTGTTCTTCTTCTTCTTGTTCTTCTTCTTCTTGTTCTTGTTCTTGTTCTTGTTCTTCTTCTTCTTCTTCTTCTTCTTCTTCTCTTCTTCTTCTTCTTCTTCTTCTTCTTCTGTTCACATGTTTGTTGTTTTGTTCTACTGTTATGTCTGTTTGTCGGTTTGCCTGTCAGAATGCATATCTGTATGTTTGTCTGTGTCTTTGTGTGTCTTTCTTTTTTCTGTGCCTGCCTCTGTCTGTTTGTTTCTTCCTTGTCTATCTGCTTCTCTGCTTGTCTATCTTAATCTATCCCTGTCTTCGTCTGTCTGTCTCTTTCTTAGTCTGTTAGTCTGTGTCTCTGCTTGTCTATCTTTCCTATCCTCGTCTCTGTCTTCTGTCTCTTTCTCTGCCTGTGTCTCTGTTGTTTATCTTTCCTATCCTGTCTCTGTCTGTCTGTCTCTTTCTTTGTCTGTTTGTCTGTGTCTCTGCTTGTCGATCTTTTTCTATCGCTGTTTCTGTCTGTTATCTGTTTATATCTTTGTCTCTTTTGTTCTCTGTTTGTCTTCTGTCCTATCCTGTCTCTGTCTGTCTGTCTCTGTCTGTCTGTCTTGTCTCTCTCTTGTCTATCTACTCTATCCCTTTCTATCCTTCTCTCTTCTCTTTCTTGTTTGTAGTCTTTCGTCTTTTTTTTCTTTTTTTTTTTGTGCCCCGCTAGCTAGCGTGCTGTTAACCATGTTTGTCGGCTTTTATGTGGGATGAGTTTCAATCCTCTTGTCTATGTGTAATGTGATATTGCTGTCTCTCTGTCTGGTCTCGATGTCGCTATCTCTCTCCTGCTTCTCTTTTGTGTCTTGGTCTCGTCTGTTCTCTGTCTTAGCTTCTCTCTCTGTCTGTGTGTCTGTCTTCTGTCTGGTCTTGTCTGTCTGTCTGTCTTTTCTTCTTCTGCCTCTTCTGTCTGTCTGTCTGTCTGTCTCTCACTCTCTGTCTGTCTGTCTGTCTGTCTGTCTGTCTGTCTGTCTGTCTGTCTGTCTGTCTGTCTGTCTGTCTGTCTGTCTCTCCTCTCTCTCTCTCTCTCTCTCTCTCTCTCTCTCTCTCTCTCTCTCTCTCTCTCTCTCTCTCCTCTCATCTTCTCTCTCTGGTTTATTAATAATTATTGTTGTTAGTTAGAGGTGTTTTTATATTGATGTAATATATTAAAAAAAGGCGGGGACTGAATGCAAGAAAGCACATGGGTTCATATTCAATATCCTAACAATAAAATAATTTGACTTGCACATGACTTGACCTGACTTGACTCTTTCTCTCTATGTCTCTCTGTCTCTGTCTCTCTCTATCCTGTCTGTCGTTTGTCTGTCTGTCTGCATATTGTTTGCCTAACAATTTACCTTCTCTTAATCTATCGGTCATAAGCAAATAAATCAGTACACTTTGGTCTTGTCGTGCACTTGATATAAAAAATGGGTCTGTGCTCGACGTTAGTTCATCTGCATTCACATTACAGTTTTGAAAACAGGTAATTTTGTATCACACGGTATGACTTTTTTTGGTCTTTATCGAACACCTTCGTAGGAGTGATATTATGAATGCATACACTATTTGCTACATATAAAAAATGTTCTTTTTTTAGTTAAAGTCATAGAGACTTCCTGGGCAAACTGAATGAATTAGGTATGTGAGATGATCTATATAAATTAACAAAATACCTGATATGCGGTAAGGGAAAATAGGATTACTCTTTCTTATTTTGTTTCTTTTTTGGCTAGAGCTCCGACGTTTACCACTACTAAGACTTTGCGTAAACAGTAGTACAGAGTGTGCCAACCATTGATGTAGGCTACCTGCATTCTGACGTACAGGAAGACTGGTGTCTGAACACATGACCTGTATGGTTGCATTTGTTTACGGAGTTTTTCCATCCGTTCCAACCGGAACACCATAAACGTCTGTTATGAAAGGTGGAATGGATTTCAACGTGCACACAAGATATTTTGCGTGCGCTTGTAGACAGAAATTCGGCTTAAGGTGTCATCCACATGACGTTCAAGGGAATAGAGTTGGTACTGGTGCTCAAACCTGAGATTCGCATCCTTCGACACTGTTTTAGTTTTCAGTCAGCATTTCATTTGCTAAGTGGATCTGGTGGAGCCCATCATTCTACAGGTGGCAGGATGCATGCTGGGTATGTTTGTTCTACCTGACAGATCGGCCACACTTGGCCTATGCAGCTATAAAGCGGGCGGGATGTATCAGGTATGCAGGCTGTTCTTCGTGCATTTGTACACGAGTGTTTAATTTCTAACATCACCTGAAGGAAAACCATTAGAATGGAGCTAGAATCCGTGGTCAATATTTCCTTTTCCAGAAGAAAAAACCACACTTTAAACAGACATCTTGGAGAGAACCCGACACCGTATTTTCAGTTTCCGTCAGATCATGACGAAGACACTCAAACGACAAAGCCTGTGTTATGTCCGTTGCAGGTCTGTTAGCACTTAGATAAACAAACAAACAATGTTACTGTTTAGAATTTCAATGCCTGATTCTTGTCATTACTCAAGCCAGTTGCTGCTTTTTTTACGGCTTGGTGAGTGTAAGCCGCCCTCTGAATGAACCAACTTTGCTTCAATAATTCAGGTAGCGAGTTCTTGCGGTTTAACAAATTTGCTGTTCTTTGAATGTGAAATACTCTTATACGCTTTTCGTTCTACTCGCAAGTATGCCTTCTTTCTGAAATAATGTAATCCCGCCATCTTTATGGAATTTTATCATGCATTCACCTAACGTTTTATTTTTCTTGTTTGTTACAAAGCCTATATACATATTTCATGTTTCATTTTGTTACTTACCAAGTTCAAATTACTCCAGGTCGTAGAATAATGATATCCTTGTTTGTTTCACTTGACTCTATTTTATTTCTTCATTCGTTTTGTTTTGTAATAATGTAGCGTCTGCTTCTGTTAAAGGCGATTTTAATTTCAAATTTGATTCTGCTTCTCTTTTTGCTGTTAGCTCCATCTTTCTTTTAACGATCACCAAAATGGTTTTGTTTTACTTCTGGCTGTAATTTCCATAAGCAAAGACACCCGGAAGGGATTATACGAAACGAAGGCTTGATTTTTGTTTTCTATGCGGGGTTATTTATTGCTACGGGTAGTTTTTAATTAAACCAATTATGCATAATGTATTCTCGGTTTGTTCTTTTAGCAGCTTTGTGTATAAAATATGCATATCTGGGCTCCAGGAGATATAAGGACTGGCGTTCTTAAATCGTGTGTGTTGCCGCTTTTCTGTGCTTGGTTTCTTTTCATTCACTTTCCGTGCCTTTATATCCCTGCGTCTATGTCTGCCTGTCTGTCTTTCGGTCTGTCTGGCTGTCTGTATGTTCTTCTGTATGTCTGTATTTTTTTCTGTTTCTGTCTCTCTGCTTTTCTGTCTTTGTCTCTCTCTGTCTCTCTGTCTCTTTGTCTCTTTGTCTGTGTCTCTCTATGTCGCTCATGGTCTCTTGTCTGTGTCTGCTGTCTCTGTCTGTCTGTCTTCTCTTCTCTGTCTCTCTCTCTCTCTCTCTCTCTCTCTCTCTCTCTCTCTCTCTCTCTCTCTCTCTCTCTCTCTCTCTCTCTCTCTCTCTCTCTCTCTCTCCTCTCTCTCTCTCTCTCTCTCTCTCTCTCCTCTCTCTCTCTCTCTCTCTCTCTCTCCTCTCTCTCTCTCTCTCTCTCTCTCTCTCTCTCTCTCTCTCTCTCTCTCTCTCTCTCTCTCTCTCTCTCTCTCTCTCTCTCTCTCTCTCTCTCTCTCTCTCTCTCGCCAAACACAATTTTCATGAGTTAGCAATCCTTCTTGGCTTCATAAAAATCCATGGACCCACCTTCCAACCTCTGCCATAAATGAGTTAATGTGTTTGCCTGATACAAAAAAGACTCATTGTTTATTACATTAAAAATGATTCATACTTCCTCTGCTCCCTTTGCAGTTCTATAGCTCGTTTATCACATTCATTATTGTTTTGTTATTTGTATGTGACAATTAGCGGTGTGTAAATGTTTGATGAATGCTAGGGTGAAGAACAAAATCCATTTCCTTCTGCTATTATAACACTGAACAATCAGCTGCTATTCGTCTCTGTTTTTCACTTCATTTCAGTCTGGAAATCGACGGGCCCTTTAGTTAAGTGGGTAAGAGCATTCGAGTTAACACTGTGATTCCCGGGGGACAGGGTAGTCTTGTGGTTCGAACATTGCGCTCGGAATCTGACGACCAGGGTTCGAAATTCCTATTCAAGGGGATTTTTTCCTTGGAGTTGACATCAGTGCAGACTCCACTCTCCTCAAAAGTCCTTAGGATGAGATTATAGACCAATGTCTCGTGTGCGAACGTACACGGAACATCTTGCGCACACGTTAAATCCTGTTTCGCTTTTCGAAAGAGTGGGTCATTGTGAGCCCAAGGGATTGGATGATAAAATTAAAAGAAAATAACTTGCACACACAGGGACTGGATGCAAAAAAGCACACGGTTACTTATTACATCACCCTCGATATACATGAATCATCTGTTTGAGGGGTTAGAAAACAAACTCAATACACTTCCTTTTTAAAAGCTGTCATGTGAACTTTTGAACGGGGAAAGAAGTAAATCACTCAGTGATGTATATAGTAGCAAGGAATCTTTTTTTCCTTTCTCTGTCTTGCTGTCTCGTCTTCTGTGACGTTCCTGTACATGCAAAGACAGTAAAGCTGGTTTTATTTTCAGTTTTAATCTGTATAAAGCTGCCCAGTTTTAATCTGAGTTTATAATTTGACGAGGTGACAATCCGACACGGCCTGTGTGGTCAGCAGGGCTATAAACAGCAGGTTGATTGGATTGGATTGATCCTAGTTCCCATGCCACTCATATCAATCTCCCCGCCACACTTACAGCAAAGATCTCTACCCAAGAAGAACAGTTTCACACATCACTCTCATGAATGAATCAGCAGGAGAATGTTTCTTGTGTTTTGCCCGGAGTGTGGTATATCCGAGTCAAGCAGAAAAATGTGTGTGCTGTTTTAATCGCTGCCTAGGTGATCCCTCTATGGTCTCAGTAAATCAATCTCACATCTGTTGGTTTCATGCCTCTGTTTTTTGTGTGTAGATGCTAATTCTTTATTATGCACCAGGGGATTTCTTTGTGTGGCCCAAGAATTGATGGATGGGAGACAAGTGTGGTTTAACTCTAATTGTAAATTCACGTGGTGTATTTGTAAAAGATGGATAGATCCCTGGGGGGCTCTCTGTCTGATGTTTGCAGACAGGCAGAAAGACAGACAGAAAACAAAGCATAAAGCAAAAACAAAAACAACAAACAATGTACCCAAATCAAGGTATGCATGATCAAACACCGTGTGATAAGAAATCTCCGAACAATATCCATTGACAGCTTGTGCCACCAAAGGGTCTACTGAGAAAGCAGTAAAACCACCCACTGATGAGGATGAGGATGATGGTTGTTCCAGCACAAAACCTTACCTCTACCAAACGGACACACACACACACACACACACACAAAACACACACACACACACACACACACACACGCATGCACTCACGCACGCACGCACACACGCACACACACATACAAACACGCACACACACACACACGCGCACACACATAGACACACAGACACACAGACACAGACACAGACAAAGACTTACATACATACATGCATACATAGTAGTAGGCACCCATCAGTCTCGGAAGACTATGGAGTTGCGCTCTAATCTTTTGAGCGCAAAGCCTGGGCAAATATTATGGAGGGCAAGCTGTTACCCATGCAGCAGACCCCCCCCCTCTCCACGGCACTGGAATGATCCATTGGAAAGGCAATGACCGATACGAATGGTTCCAGTACCGTCGCAGGAGCCACCAGAATGTTGCCATATACCTACAGCCCCGAGCCGCTCTGCGACTCCAACTCCCCGATTTTTCCTCAGGGATGGTGTCTAAACACGACACCTGTGTGCATGCTGGTTTGTTATAATTGTGTCATCCGCTCCTACCGGCACACGATGGCCTACTCTTCCGAAAGGTGGAACGGGGTTTTAACGTGTGCGCAAGATGTTCTGGGTGCATTTGCACACGGGGCCTCGGTTTCGAGTCTCATCCGAGTGACGTTGACATTCAGTTCGATTTTTTGGTCAAACTGGGAAGAAAGGGCGAGGCTGGGTAGAACCCAGAAACTCACGATTTACATATTGGCAGGCGAACGTCTTAACCATTCTGCCACCGTCCTTCCTTACATGCATTACATACATACATACATCTATACATACATACATACATACATACATACATACATACATAACATACATAACTACATACATACATACATACATACATACATACATACAACATACATACAACATACAACCAACATACATACATCACATCAACATACACACACAACACACACACAACACAACACACACAACACACACACACACACACAAACACAACAAAACACACACACACACACAACACAACACAACACAACACAACACAACACAACACAACACAACACAACACAACACAACACAACACAACACAACACAACACAACACAACACAACACAACACAACACAACACAACACAACACAACACAACACAACACAACACAACACAACACAACACAACACAACACAACACAACACAACACAACACAACACAACACATCGGACCAAACACTATGGCTTCACAGTAGAGGGAGGACCTTATTGTAAAAATGGCCCAAGGTTAAAAACAGCAAACTATCCACTGAATCCTTCAGTGCAGTTCGGCCCTGCAGCCAGCCACTAGCCAGCCAGCAGCCAGCCAGTCAGTCAGCCAGCCAGCCACACACATCAGTCTCATCAATAAATCAGCAGACGAAAGCCTTCGGGTTGGAGTATAAATGCTCATGGCTTTTGACAAAAGCACTGTTCTTTGTTTAATAGCTACCAGTACCCACGGTAGTAGAATTCATTGCTTACTCCAAGTTAATAATAAGTCTCCTGCCTTTTAGAGTTATGCATTGACATAATATGTTTTTGTGTTTATTGGTTATTTTGTTTTGGCCAGTTAATCATTTCTATATGAAGCGCCAGCATTTTTTTTTTTATCTCAATGGGATATCTTGATTATTCATTCTTTATTAACGTGGTTTTATTTATGACTGCGCAGAATCATTTTTTGGGTTTTCATTGGATAATATTTTTGTGTTTGGTGTGTGTGTGTGTATGTGTGTGTTTGTGTGTGTGTGCGCGTTGTACGTGCGTATATGTGTGTTTGTTTGTGTGTGTGTGTGTGTCGTGTGTGTATGTTTGTGTGCGCATATATATATATATATATATATATATATATATATATATATATATATATATATATATATATATATATATGTGTGTGTGTGTGTGTGTGTGGTGTGTGTGTGGTGTGTGTGTGTGTGTGTGTGTGTGTGTGTGCGTGTGTGTGTGTATCTCTGTGCCTGTAAGTTTGTGTTGGATTTGATAGAGCTTTCCTCCGTTATCTGTGATATTAAACGGTGAAATCACATAGCTTACCTGCATATTTTCATTTGATCTTCATCTTTTTCTTCTCCTAGCTTATTTTTTTCTTAAAGTCTGTCTAGACTTGTGTCTACGCTTCAGCTCTAAAATCTCTGCTCTGTTAAACACTGTGCTCTGGAAATTTAAAAATAAACTAAGTAAAGAAAAAGATAAAAATCAGTTAGCCAAATTATTGCGGACCATTTTGCCAACACACACAAAAAGCTTAACTTAGCCAAGCAGCTACACACACACTACACGCATCGAGATAAATCAGCAGAATAAAATCAAGAATTGTGCCTGAAGCGCACAGCATCTAGTCACAGGACGGGATAGCCTAGTGTCAGAACATTGCGCTGGCAGTTTGACGACCCGAGCTCGATTCCGGTGGAGGGGATTTTTCTCCTGGATTTAACATCAGTGCTGACACCATTCTCAACAAAAGTCTTTCGGATGAGATTTAAACCGAGGCCCCGTGTGCGAACGCACGCAGAACATCTTGAGCACACGTTAAATCCTGTTCCGCTTTTCGTAAGAGTAGGCCATTGTGTGATGGGGAAACAGATGACAATACTTACACAACTGCATGCACGCGGACTGGATGAAAAGAAGCACATGAGTGCTTATCCCAGTATCCTCGATATAAAAGAATAAATTAAACAAAAAATAGCATGAACATGATGCTCTGGTTAAACTCATCTAGTTGTCATCCAGTCCTGTCCTGTCCTGACCTGACCTGACCTGACCTGACCCAGCTAAATTCAATACGCATTCATCTGGGCGGATGATGCATCACCCGGATGATTTGTGTGATGTCAGCTGCGCTGGTTTCCATACAAAAGGGCATTTGTTATCCTCAAAGCACTAGCATGAATAATTGACTGCCAGTGTGATTGCAGCTATATCTGACCGCCCAGTCAGTCAGCACTTCTCTTTTTTCTGCCACTGTCTCTCTGTCTATAGGTCTAGGTGCCTGATAGTCTATAATATGGGGGTTTCAGCAGGTTAAAAATGCGGAGTCCTTAATAACTCAAATGTATTTTCTATGAACGGAAAACAGGGTTCAAGGTCTCTACTTGCACAGTGTATATTTATGGTTGGTGGGTTGTATTTTTTCTTTACACAGGCACACGCACATACATTCACACACATGCGTCACACAATACACACACACACACACACGAATTCACACACAACACACACACACACACACCACACACACACACACACGCACGCACACACACACACACAACACACTAACACACACCACCACACACACACCACTAACACACACACATACACACAACACACATACGCACACACACACACATACGCACACACGCACACATTTGGTGACCATTCTTTTCACATACACAGGCCTTCCAAAAGTATGATTCTCTAATGTAAAACACCGCAAGGTTAGAGCAGCCAAATGATGCACTGATGTCAAATGTGCACAGCCTAGCCTGCCCAGCCAGACAGCTCCACACATCACTGGCATCAATAAATCATCAGCAGACAAAAGCCTCTGGCTCAAGTACGCGCCCCCACGCACGCATCCACGCATGCACGCACACACACACACACGCACACACACACACACCACACACACATACACACACACACACATACACACACCACATACACACACATACACACACACTACACACAACACACACGCACATACACACACACCACACACACACACACACACACACACACACACACACACACACACACACACACACACACACACATACACACACACACGTACACACACAATCGAGATAGCCTGTTTGGTTATAGCGTTGGGCATTGTGCTGGTGATCTGCCTACCAAAGATTTATGAACCCATCCAAGGGGGTACATTCCCCTGGAGTTCACATCACTGCCGACTCGTCCTCCCCCTAATGTCCTTCAGATGAGTCAAACAAATACTAGGTGTTGTGTGCGAAAGTACTTAGAACATCTTGTTAACATTTTAAACTTGTTCCACTTTCGGAACAGTAGGCCAAGATGTGCTGTTGGGAACGGATGACAATAAATACACATACGCATACACCCCTTAACGCCCCCCCCCCCCCCCCACCCACACACACATCACACACACACTCATACACACACACGCATATGCACGTATGCATGCACAATCACACCTTGCAAAGCCTCACACGTGCACGCATACACACCTAGTTTCTCTTTTCGAGAAGAAACTGTAAAACACCGACCACACACACACACATACTCACACAGACCACACGCACACACACACACACGCGCACACTCACCCAACCACAAAACACATACACACACACCCACACCTGCACACAGACATACACTCACACACACACACACACACACACACACACACACACACACACACACACACACACACACACACACACACACACACACACACACACACACACACACACACACACCGCAACACACACAAAGCATACACTTAACCAGATGTTACTGAAAACACTTGGTGTAAAACACGTCTCAAAGCTAAAGCCTCGAATCCCCGACTGACGATGTCTCTACCAGCCAACCCTATTGCCTTACTAGTCAGGCCCACACATCACTCTCATACATATCTCAACAGCAGAGAGCCTGGGACTAAAGTATTCTGCGTCTGGCGTGCCGGTGGCTGCAAGTTATGGGTTCTGTTGAATCTCTTTCACCACACAGGGGATTCTAATTCCTGTCTTGTGCCAGATGCTGGATCACTCACCCAGCTGTTTGGTATTAAATAAACAGAGGGATTTGTCTTTTATAGCAACGGTTCCTTGTGATACACTGCGTATTTTGTTTTCAGTGCCATGATTTTGAATAAAGAGTAGCAAATGTGTATTTTAATGAATGGCACACACATATACACACACGTGCGTACATACACACGCGCGCGCGCGCACGCGCGCACACACACGCACATACTCACAGAAACACACACAACACACACGCACCACACACACACACACACACACATATAATGATAGATAGAGAGAGAGAGAGAGAGAGAGAGAGAGAGAGAGAGAGAGAGAGAGAGAGAGAGAGAGAGAGAGAGAGAGAGAGAGAGAGAGAGAGAGAGAGAGAGAGAGAGAGAGAGATTTAGGAATTAAAGAAAGTGGCAGTATTTTCTCATACACTCATGAAAACATGTAGCAACTTTTATCGATAATATTTCTGATACAGTGATTTCTATATTTTCGGTGGCTGTTTACATGGGCTGTTTATCTTGCAATAAATCAAACATCAAAGCAGGTTCAACCACTTTCGTTCAATCAATCAATTTCCCCTTACATAAGAGTAAATCAATTTACAGAAGGCTTAAGAAGCTATATAGGACTGGCAATCTCACATGATGTCCCCCATTTCTGAAGAATGAAGGAGCAGATAAAGGGGATTTTATGACGTAAATAGGCAGAGATGCAGAGAAACCGTGTATTCTGGAATATGGGTACACAAACATCAATTCAGGATCCATTTGCCGGATCCTCTCATCATTTGCACATCCTTTCAGTTTTCTGTGAAGGATCCAAGGCATTTACGCTGAAAAACGCAGAAAACTGTTTCCTGAACAAGCTTACAAAGGTATTGAATGGGAGCCCGACACAGGCGATGTTTTTGCCTGCGTTTATACGTATCTGTCTATCTGTGTGTTCATGTGTCTCTCTGTCTGTCTTCTGTCTGTCTGTCTGTCTGCTTCTCTCTTACTTGACCAGACAAGCCATGTATAAACGGAATTAAAAACTTGCATACTGACGACAATGTTTTTTTATGAAAGTGTCCTCATATTTGAGATTGTGTACTTACTTTATCTAGCATCCAATTGTACCAGACAAAACCTTGGACCGAATCGACGCAAAGGGAAAATAAATAAAATCAGACTTAAAGAAACAGTTGAATTAAAAATCTAAACAAGCCAAAGGTAAACCTCAGGCATAATTATGTTCTTGGTCAACGTTGTTTGATACGTCGATCCTCAGTGTTAACTCTTTTCAAAAGGAGAATGTCAAGACTATAATTATTATTTCTGTTAAATCTCCTATGTATGTAATGCGCTTTGTTTGTATATCTTACAGACTACTTCTATCTATTATACAAGTAATATACCTTTTTACCTCCAAATTCCTTTAATGATAAATTCTCCTGAAAGAGATTCGAACCCGGATCAAAAGATCACGAGCACATCATTCTAACCACCAGGGTATCCCGTCCTCCCAAGGTAAGTATTGTGTGATTACTGACTGTTCGTGCGCCATAGCTTCAGTACAGTCCCCCAGTTCACCCAGCTGTCAATGGGTACCTCCTCAGGGTCAGGGAAGGTAAAGCAGCGAGGGAGAGGAGATGGGCGCCGCCCTCAATATGCTGGCCCCTAGAGAAGCTGAGGTCTCTGACACCTTGTTCCCCAACGACCGCAAAGGTTATAGAAGCATTTATCTTGACGTTCAAAACACTATGCAAGACGCAACAAGGAGACGTGGAAATATCAAGTCATGCCCTGTCCTGGTAGGGTTTGCGGGGTGTAGCCACTACTCCCTTTGACATATAAACTGGTACACAAACCAGCAAATTGGCGTTGTACTCGGCCTACTCATTGCAGTTGCTTTAGCCACACATAGGCTGAATCCTCGGTGTCCTTGCCTCTTTCCCTCACACACAGACATCTTTGCTGCCCCTGATTTATTGATGACTGACGCTTGGCGGGGACAACCGCTAATGGCGGCAACGCTCCTTGTCTGATTCTGTCCCTTTGTTCGTGTGATTCTCTCCCTGTGTATGTATGTCTCTGTCTGCATGTCTGTCTGTATGTCTATAATTATGCCTGTCTCTCTCTGTCTCTCTCTGTCTCTGCCTCTGTCTCTGTCTCCCCCTCTCTCTCTCTCACACACACACACAGAAATACACACACACACACACCACACACACACACACACACACACACACACACACACACACACACACACACACACACACACACATCATAGAGCCAATAAAAGAGACAGGCAGACAGACAGACGGACTGACAGAAAAGAAAATGAGAATCAGCAGAAGAGGAAGAGAGAAGAAGAAATCCCAGTAGATTCCTACATATTTTTTGCGGATGCATTCCGACTTTTGCCATTGTGTCTAAGCACGACACCGGTGTGCATAAATGTTTAATATGTGTTTAGGTCCTCCTTTCTAACAATTACGAATGAACTATTAAGCCGAAAGCAGAATGGGTTTTTAATAGGAACGCGAGATGCTTTGTGTGCATTTACACAGGGGACCTTGCTTGATAGTCTCATGGTAAGGACTCTCGGTGGAGTGGTGTCAGTACTGATTCCAACACCATGGAAGAAATCCTCATGAATGGATGTGTTGGTGTTGGGTCAAATTGGAGCTCAATATTGGGCCATTTTATTCCCCTTATGTATTTATTCTTTTTGAGGATAATTGTTCAAAAATGTATGTGCTTTTTTTTAACATCCGGTCCCCATGTGTATGCAGTTTTGTACGTTTTGTCATCCGTTTCCATCAAAACCGCGAGCACAACTTTATAATCACTAAGCTACCCTGCCTTGTATAATTGGCCTGCAAATACCAGATTCATGGTCTTTACTACGTCTAATTGCCCATTCATCCTCTGGATTAGTACATTCAGTCTGAGTTACCATGATTGTGTTGCAGCCATTGTGATGAAGACTGTATGCACGTGTTACCAAAGCATGGCTTATATCGATTATCGCCACTCTGCAAAGGTGTAGACAATACCCACACTATTACTGTCAGTCTGTCTGAATGACTGTCTTTCTGACTGACTGACTGACTGACTGACTGACTGACTGTCTGTCTGTCTATCTTGGTTTGTGTCTGATTTTATCTTTTCTAGCTCTTGCCCTTTCTCTCTGCCTGCCTCTCTTACTCTTTTCTGTGTATCTGTATTTGTGCTTCTGTTTCTCTGACTGTCTATATGTCTGTCTGTACATCTGTCTGACTGTACATTTTTGTGTCTGTCTTTTTGTCTGTTTGTCTGTCTTTTCTCTCTCTGTCTCCAAATTTGTCTCTCTTTGTCTCATAAATCATTGTATTATCAAGCTAGTCGCTGTGGAACTGCTAGTTTTCCCGAAGTTGAAGGAACAAAAGAGATAAAACAGACACAGATGTTCATCTCGTGTTAAAACCATTCAGCACAGAAGCAAAAGCACGAGTTTCTCTTTTTTCCTCTCTTGCTTTTCTGTTCATTCTTTTTGTTTTTAAACCACATAAATAACTCTATCATCAAAGACAGCAGCAGTTTGACCTTGTGCACCATTCTCATTCATTCTTTTATCTATGCTGAAATGATTTTTTTATATAGTTCTTTACTATCTCTATGTTTTTCGGTCTTCGTTTTTCTCTGTGTCGTTTTTCTCTTGCATTTCTTTGTCTGTCTATTCTCGCCCCTTGTCTTTTGTTTTAGTTTCTACTTTCTTCTTATATTGTCTACTCTTTCGGTTTTGAGACCTCTACCATTCTTTTCTTTACGTGTTGTGTAATGTGCCTGTCTATCTATCTATCTATCTATCTATCTATCTATCTATCTATCTATCTATCTATCTATCTATCTATCTATCTATCTATCTATCTATCTATCTATCTATCTATCTATCTATCTATCTATCTATCTATCTATCTATCTATTCTATCTATCTATCTATCTATCTATCTTATCTATCTTCTATCTATCTATCTATCTATCTATCTATCTATCTATTCTATCTTATCTATCTTTCTTTCTTTCTTTCTTTCTTTCTTTCTTTCTTGAGCAACATCTTGCGCACACGTTAAATCCTGTTCCGTTTTTCGTAAGAGTAGGCCATCGTGTGCCGGTGGGAACAGATGACAATATTTACAAAAACTGCATGCACACGAGGACCGGATGAAAAAAACACATGACTACTTATTCTGTTATCCTCGATATAAAAGAATAAATAAATACATAAATAAATAAATAAATAAATAAATAAATAAATAAATAAATAAATATCTATCTTTCTTTCTTTCTATCTATCTCGCTAGCTATCTGTCTATCTGTCTGTCTTTCTATCTGTCAGTCTCTCTTTCTCTCTGTCTCTGTCTCTGTCTCTCTATCTCTGTTTCTCTCTCTCATCTCTCTCTCTCTCTCTCTCTCTCTCTCTCTCTCTCTCTCTCTCTCTCTTCATCTCTCCTCTCTCTCTCTTCTCTCGCTCTCTTCATCTCTTTTCACAGTAATCATACTGCCATTGTACTAGTCAAAGATATACTGCTTACCTTTCAGCTTTTAAAAGAAAATTAATCAGAAAAGAAATCAAACAGTAAAGATGTTCATTTACCTAACAATACGCAAAAAAGTGCATGCTCTTTAATCTTTTCACAAGCCGAAATTAGATTGCCATTCTTTTTGTGACCTGTTATCCTATTCTGCCATTCTTTTGATTTTCATTTCGTTTCTGTTGTTGTGTAGCAGCTAGGTCATTCATCGCGTGTCAGAACCATTCTGTGAGAGGCAGCGGCACTTGATTTTCGTTTTCCCTTCTTTTTCTTGTTTTCTTCTTTTAAAGCAATGGGGATAGCTCTATTATCAATGGTAGCAGCGGGGTGTGACCTTGGCCCTGTTTTCATCCATTCCTTCTATATATGCTGACATGGTGCTCTATGTATTAGTTTTCCCTTGTCTTTGACCCTCTTTATCTCTGTATGGCTTTGTCTATCTGTCTGTCTCTTTGTGCCTCTGTCTCTCTGTTTCTCTCTTTGTCTCAGTTTTTGTGTGTATGTGTGTGTGTGTGTGTGTGTGTGTGTGTGTGTGTGTGTGTGTGTGTGTGTGTGTGTGTGTCTGTCTGTCTGTCTGTCTGTCTGTCTGTCTGTCTGTCTGTCCATCTGCATGTCTGTCTGTCTCTGTCTATGTCTCTGTCTGTCTGTCTGTCTGTCTGTCTGTCTCTGTCTGTCTGTCTGTCTGTCTGTCTGTCTGTCTGTCTGTCTGTCTGTCTGTCTCTGTCTCTGTCTCTGTCTCTGTCTCTGTCTCTCTCTCTCTCTCTCTCTCTCTCTCTCTCTCTCTCTCTCTCTCTCTCTCTCTCTCTCTCTCTCTCTCTCTCTCTCCTCCCAGAAGTCATACTGCAACTCAATATGCCATCGTAACTATGTAAACCCCTCTGCTTTAAAAAGGCAAAATCGGTCAGATCAGGAAAAAGACAAGTGGCCATTTATCTAACAACAGCAGTGAGGCACATGCTCCTCAATCTGGACACACACCAAATTAGACCAGGCTTCTCTTACTGGCTTACTTTCTAGTTCCCGCATCCTTTTCTTTTCCATCAGCAACAGTTACGTTCTCCTCCTGTTATAAGCACTCTCTGAGTCGAAATAGCCCCCACCCCACATTTATTTTGTTTAGTTTTTAGTGGAGATGGTATTGATTTGACCGTGGCACGATTTCTTATATATGTGTTTAACCCCTGATTTGATTGTTTGTTTGCGTTTTATTTATTTATATTTTTTTATATTTTATTCTTTTATATCGAGGATAATGGGACAAGCACGCATGTGCTTTTTGTCATCCAGTCCCCGTGTGTATGCAGTTGTGTAAATCTTGTCATCTGTTTCCACCGGCACATGATAGCCTACTCTTACGAAAAGTGGAACAGGATTTAACGTGTGCGCAAGATGTTCTGTGTGCTTTCGCACACGGGGCCTCGGTTTACAGTCTCATCCGAAAGACTTTTGGGGAGAGTGGAGTCAGCACTGATGTTAACTTCAGGGGGAAATTCCCTCCAACGGGAATCGAACTCGGGTCGTCAAATTGCCAGCGCAATGTTCTGACCACTTGGCTATCCCGTGCGTTTGTGTGAGTGTGTGTGTGTGTGTGTGTGTGTGTGTGTGTGTGTGTGTGTGTGTGTGTGTGTGTGTGCGTGCGCGCGCGCGCGCGCGCGCGGCGTGCGTGCGTGCGTGCGTGGTGTGTGTGTGTGTGCGTGAGTGTGTGTGCGCGGGGGGTTGTGGTTATGAATCATCACAGTGCGTACTGTGGTAAATATGATGACTTCACAGTCCTTAGAAATCCTCTGCGTCTAAACAGACAAGCCATGGACTATGATCACCGTCACATGACCTAAGTCACCATTTTCAGACTTGGTTAAATGTTTTAGTCACCCTTAAAATACACACCAGTATCTGAACCTATCTGTATCTACACGTAGCAGTGTCTCATTTAGCTTTGTATAATCACACAACCAAAAAGTACGCTATTCAAATTAGCAGCTTCTCCCCGTAGGAATACCAGGGCCTCTTGGTATGAATAGCTTCTGGAAGTTCTGTGCAAAATGCCCTCTTTTCTATCCCTTTTTGTTTTTACCGTGTCTGATTTCTTCCTGTTACCTCTTTATTGTCTATTTTTGTCTGCTTGGTCTATTATCCTTCTTTTTCCCAGAAAGACTTCAAAGCTTTTCTTCCTCACCGAGATCCTGTTTTTCTATCAGCCATGCAGCTTACTGGTCCTTCGATCATGTAAACTGCTTTTTTATTGCAGTACAGTGGTCAATAAGCTCTCAGCAGGACTTTCACACATGGACAAAAAGCCGCCTTTTCCCTATTGATAGACTTCTGAGGAAATAAATGAACGGTTTTTCATTGGTATACGGACTGTGGGGAGAATAAGACCCTTTCCATTGGGTATGGATCCTGTATTGATGGCAAGAGTTATCCAGATCATTCCATGGCTGTCGGTCTTTTAGTAAGCTTCGTTCAGCAGCCAGTTCAAACATCCATCCATCTTTTCTCACTCCTTTCAATATCCAAAAATAGTATCTCACCTTCACTATCACCTATCGCGTAGTCTAGTAGACCGTTGAGGTACCAGTGGATATTTTACAATCAGATTCCTCCACTCCTTGCAGTTTTCAGCTTTCTGCAGTGTGTCGTTCCACTCAGGCCTGTCCACTCTCTGATGCTGTCTTCCCATCGTTTTCTCTGTCTGCCTCTTCGTCTCCTTCCTTGTACTGTTACTTGTAGGACAGTGTTGGCGAGTCCAGATGTTCGTGTGACGTGCCCATACCACTTCAGTTTGCGGGTTGTGTGCGTATGTGTGTGTGTGTGTGTGTGTGTGTGTGTGTGTGTGTGTGTGTGTGTGTGTGTGTGTGTGTGTGTGGTGGGTGGGTGTGGTGTGTGGTGTGGTGTGTGTGTGTGTAGTGGAGAGAGAGAACTAAAATCAGGCGCTTTTCATATTATGTCCCGATGGTGTTTTTCAGTAGTGGTTTTGCTTCACCGTTAGTAATGTCCTCTCTCTCTCTCTGAGACATCAAAATGTGTGTGAACGCATCATTTCCACTGCCTGTGTCCTTCTTGTGATATCTACTTTCATGGTTCACGTCCCCAAAATTCACCACATGCTAAAATCACTCTCCATGAATAAGAAATATTGCTGGATACCTTTCCACATCAATAGCTTATTGATCTGCGATATTCTGCTTGTCAAAAGGCCTCAGTCACTGTGTGTACAAGCTCGCTGCTGTCTCGTTGTGCATATCTTAAGTTTTTTCTTTCTGTCTGTCTGTCTGTCTTCTGTCTGTCTGTCTGTCTGTCTGTCTCTCTGTCCCTATGTCTGTATGTAAGTCCGCCTGTCTGTCAGTCTGACTGTCCGTCACACCACCGGGCAATTCTTATATCTGTCTGCTTGAATCCGTGTCTGTATCAGTCTGTCTGCTTGTCATACCAATAGTAAGGCTTCTATTGGCTCAAAATCAGAATATTATTTCATGGATATTACAAGCCATCTTTAAGAACAATAAACATCAATATTTATTTACCGCAGATTCTAATAACATTTCAAGATTCGAAAACAGAATCTTTAAAATTCCACTCACGCATACACAAACATAAATATTGATTCATGCATACCAGCATAATCCATCTATTGATTGTGTGTTTGCATTAACTGCTTGTCAGCCTGTCTGCATGTCTGTCAGCCTGTCTGCATATCCGTCTTCATATCTGCATGCCTGCCTACATTTCTGCCTGCCAGTCTGTCTGTCTGCCTGCCTGCCTGCTTGTCCTCCTGCCTGCCTGCCTGCCTGCCTGTCTGCCTATCTGCATGCTTACCTGCCTGCCTTCTTGGCTGTGACACCCCATTAGTCTCTTAGCCCAGTGGTCAGTGAGAAAGAAAGCCCTGTGTCCGTGACCCGTGACTGAGGACTGGTCAATACACGGCCATCACTGCTCTCACAAAATAATGGACAAACAAAAGCCCTTTCTACTGGGCGGTGTTTTAGATGGCTGAACGAAATCAACATCTTTATTTTTCCTTCCTCTTCATGGTATGGACACTGAAGAACCTCAAGCTTTTTTCTTTGGGATATCGACTTTGGGGGGTAAAAAACCCTTTTATTGGGAAGTATAGACTTCGCATTGATGGGCGAAAGGTGAGCTGGTCACTCTGTGGTCAGTCAGTGGTCTTACAGTTATTCAGCCACGGTCTAATCATCCCCCATCTTTTCTTTGCTCCCCATCAACAGCCAATATTCCCACACGTCAGCCCCCTTCTGCATCAATCGTGGAAGGCTTAGTCCCCATAGCAATAACCTGATCGATTCCCCATGCTTTGGCTCCTCAACCCGCTTCATGCACTTTCTCTATGCATGATAATTCTTCAGAAATTTCTACTTCTGAATATTCTTTGTGCTGTTACATATCTACCCGTCTCTCTGTTTTCCGGTCTCGAATAATAATAATAATAATAATAATATAATAATAATAATAATAATAATAATAATAATAATAATAATAATAATATACATGAAGTTATATAGCGCTATATCTTGTAAAACAAATCAAAGCTTCTCTGTTTACCCATCTGCCTGTTTGTGTCTCTTCTTGTCTATCTATGTCTCTGTTTGTCTGTCTGTTTTTCTCTCTGTCTCCTCTCTGTCTGTCTCTCTCTGTCTGTCTGTCTGTCGTCTGTCCTGTCTGTCTGTCTGTCTGTCTGTCTGTCTGTCTGTCTGACTTCTCTCTCTCTCTCTCTCTCTCCTCTCTCTCTCTCTCTCTCTCTCTCTCTCTCTCTCTCTCTCTCTCTCCTCTCTCTCTCCCCTTCTAGCTGCTTTAGACAAATGTGATTTTATCTTTGTACCCAATTGGAGAGGTTTTAGTCCATCTACCAATTCACCCACCTACCCATTTATTCATCTATACATCCATTCATTTTTTTAACCTGTCCATCTATCCATACTTCCATCAACGTTTTATTTTGTTTTGCCTTACATACTAGCTCACTCACTGACTACCTGCCTGCCTGCCTGATAGCCTGCCTATCTGCCTGCCTGCCTATCTGCCTATCTGCCTGCCTGCCTGCCTGCCTGCCTGCCTGCCTGCCTGCCTGCCTGCCTGCCTGCCTGCCTGCCTGCCTGCCTGTCTGCTTGCATGCCTGCCTGCCTGTCTGCCTGCCTGTCTGCTTGCCTGCCTGCCTGCCTGCCTGCCTGCCTGCTTGCCTGCCTGCCTGCCTGCCTACCTGCCTGCCTTCCTGCATGCCTGCCTGCCTGCCTGCCTGCCTGCCTGAATAAATGACTGACTCACTGATGACTGAATTGGATCAAAGCTCCATCTGATTTCATTAATTTTTTTGACGTTTTGACAGGCGGCAGGACAGGGTGTGCATGCTGCTTGGCTGTCAGGGAGAGAGCCACAGATCCCCTCGTCTATCTGTCTGCTCCGTTTGTCAGGGCTATGCCGACAGTAGATGTCAGCATCAGCGCTCAATGGCTTTCAGCTATCTGCGGATTCTGATGGGAGGAAGTACACACTGATAGGCTGGTCAGTGCAGAGTTGAATACCCTCGGCAACAGTTAGTCTCTGCCTGTCTGCCTGTCACTATATGATTATGTGATGTCTGTCTGTCTGTATATCTGTAATGTCTGCCTGTCTGTCCGTCTCTGTCTCTTTCTGTCTATACCTCTGTCTGTCTGTCCGTCTGCCTAACTGTCTGTCTGTCTGTCTAACTGTCTGTCTGTCTGTCTGTCTGTCTGTCTGTCTGTCTGTCTGTCTGTCTGTCTGTCTGTCTGTCCTCTCTCTCTCTCTCTCTCTCTCTCTCTCTCTCTCTCTCTCTCTCTCTCTCTCTCTCTCTCTCTCTCTCTCTCTCTCTCTCTCTCTCTCTCTCTCTCTCTCTCTCTCTGTGTTCGTGTGCATGTGTGTATGTTGTCATGCCCGTGGTGTAGAGGATCAGTGTGCTATGTGTTGTTAGAGTTATTGTAGCATACGGACATGAACACATGTGCGTACTCACATGCTTGTGTGTCTGTGTGGACACTTAAAAATCCATGAGTAGGTATTGCGCAAACTGCATTTACAAGAGTTGATGTTTCCCCATTGCCATAATAGATAACCGGTTTAAACAATAAACCGAGGTCGCGTGTGCAAACGCATGCAAAACATTTTGCACACACGTTAAAACCCTTTCAACGTTTTGGAAGAGAAGGCCATTATGTGCCGTTGGGAACGGATGCCAAACTTTACAAAAGTACATACACAGGAGGACTGGAGGTAAAAAATGCACATACGTGCTTATTCCATTATCTACGAAATAAAAGAAGAAAAAAGAATAGATACATGAAATCATTACAACAACAATAGCAGCAAAAACACCCACAAACACAGACACAGGCATACATGCACACATTTAAGTAGATAAACACAGGCACAGACAGACACAGACACACGCACACACAGACGCAGACACACACACACACACACACGCACACACACCACACACACATACACACACACATAGAGACGCACACACAGACGCACACACACACATATAAACACACACACATGAACGCATTCATCAATTTATCCATTCATCCATCACTATACACATACACACACCTGTACTCACTATTTTGCCATCAGTCTTGCCTACTGCATACCAGACAGTGGCTGTTTCTTCAGCTGTTGCAGCTATCCATCCATCCGTTCTTCTTTTCTCGTCTGTTCAACATCAAGAAACACACGCATTATCAAAACAAGCTTGCTCCTAAATATTCACAAGACGTTTCAAAAATAATAAAACATACATCAGAATAGAGTCATGCATTTCCACACAGAAAAAAATGAAGCTACATTTCTTGGGACGTCTATATTCATAGTGAAACTTTTAACATTAAAAACACGAATGCTACATAGCAATGCCACTCAAAAGAAAGACAGACATATACCCCTGTTTGTTTGTTTCTGGAATGTCTATCTGTTACACTCCTGTGTTTCGTCAATGTCCCATAACCACGTAAGGTTATGCTTGCATCTTCGCGTCAGATTTTATCCTTTTTGTAAATTATTTTACTCTGGATATAAAACAACAAACGCAGACCCTTCAAAAGAGCACAGACAAAAGGTTGTTGTTACAAAAGAACTGTTATCCCTTTATAGCACAGCTAGTTCTATAGGAGCATAAAGAAGAAGAAGAAGAAGAAGAAGAAGAAGAAGAAGAAGAAGAAGAAAAGAAGAAGAAGAAGAAGAAGAAGAAGAAGAAGGATGATGATGATGATGATGATGATGATGATGAGTGATGATGATGATGATGATGATGATGATGATGATGATGATGATGATGATGATATGATGATAATTAATAATAATATAATAATGATAATAATAATAATAATAATGATAATAATAATAATAATAATATAATATAATAATAATAATAATAATAATAATAATAATAATAATAATAATAATAATAATAATAATAATACTATAAAAAGAAGTCGTGAACGTTTATACTGGCCACAACTGTCCTATAGGGCCAATAAAGGAAGGAGACGAAGAGGCAGACAGAGGAAACAATGAGAAGACATCAGAGAGTGGACTGGCTTTGAGTGGAGCGCCATACTACAGAAAGCTGAAAATTGTAAGGAGAGGAGGAAGCTGGATGTAATATATCCAGTGAAGTCTCAACTGTTAAACCAGACTACGAATTAAGTGACGTGATGGTGACGTGAAGTCTGAAGCTTTGTGGTATTTGCATGCCATTTTTCTGTTGATGTAAAAGCTTATTGATGTGTTGAGGAACACATCATTAAGCCTTTACATCAACAGAAAAATGGCATGCAAATACCACAAAGCTTCAGACTTAAAGACGTATTCAAGGAATGTCTCGTTCTCCTTACACACGTCGTTAGGCAAGTACGTTAACAGAATATTCATAGCATGAGTCGTAACAACAACTCATGAGGAAGCATACTTTACGCATTAAAGCATCGCAAAACATTTCGCTTTGGACAAAATGCGTAAGCTCAAAGCCTGGATAATCCTTACAAAGGACCATTCAGAGACTGCTCTTAAGGAGATATGTACGGCGTTTATTTCTCAACGCTGTTCCTTTCTAAATGGCGCTTTTCTTCTTTTGCTCACCAGTACCTACCAGACACAATGATCATAAATCCAATAAGTTTTCTACTAAAACCTGTAGAGTTTTGAAAAAACAAAAGAGCAAAACACATTCATTTGTCATTGTCCTATACAAAGCACACATCGAGACTTACATAAAGGCATTATTGCATACGTTTTAAAAGGATTAGCATCAAACATTCACCAGAGGCAAACTAGCGAAAAAAATCTTAATAATATAAGTGAACAGAAACAAATTCCCTACCCTTATACGCGCGTGCACACACCTACCACCCGCCCCCCCACCCAACCCACACACCACACACACACACGCGCACACAACACACACACACACACATACACACACACACACACACACACACACACACACACACACACACACACACACACACACACACACACACACACACACACACACACACTCCTCCTCTCTCTCTACTCTCTCTCTCTATCTCTCTCTCCTGCAAATGAATCTTGATTATTTATTGAATTGATTTGATTGTTGTCGCCTTCCTGATCTTGTCTGTCTTGTCTGTCTGTCTGTCTCACGTCTGTCTGTCTGTCTGTCGGGTCTGTCTGTCTGTCTGTCTGTCTGTCTGTCTGTCTGTCTGTCTGTCTGCTGCTGTCTGCTGTCGTCTCTCTCTCTCTCCTCTCTCTCTCTCTCTCTCTCTCTCTCTCTCTCTCTCTCTCTCTCTCTCTCTCTCTCTCTCTCTCTCTCTCTCTCTCTCTCTCCTTTTCACTTCACTTCACTAAATGAGTGTGTAAAGGCAATACACTATCACCGTCAGACCATGTTTCGCATGGCTGAATTCGATATAGCGAATCGGAAATTCACGGCCATTAAAACGCCATGCCTCATCTAGTCATTTGTGGCGCAGGACCTTGGCGATTGATCATCTGTCAGCCAACACCGGTGCTCAAAACCATCCGGTAGCGCCGCATAGGGGAATCCCCCTCTCTCATTTCCCCCTCATCAATTTCAGTCCCCAGGGTATGTATGGCAGGGAAGGGAGCGCACAAACAAACCCGCAAATAAGGCCATTTTATTCTCCTGAGTAAACCTGCTAATAAAGAAAGAGCGGAAACAAAGCAAACACAACACAGCGTGTGTTTTCAGATTTCTCAGTGGCACTTGGTCACTGGGCTGCTTGGACATAAAGCCTATGTTGTTTTCAATTGTTTTACAGGGTGTTCAACTTTTCTAATTAAGGGAGGAATCAATCAGGGAAATATTGGATGTTGAACGAAAACGGCTGGATGTGGGTTGTAGATGATGAGATGAGAATGACGAGCGTGTGAGTAGAGGGAGGACATGGACAGGAGGAGGCAGGCACTATGGGAAAGGAAACAGACAATCTTATCAAACATTTCTTATTTCAGGATCTAGACTGCTACCGAACTGACCTTCGAGGGGACTTTCGACTGGAGTTAACATCAATGCTGACTCCACTCTCCCCCAAAGTCCTTCGGATGAGACTATAAACCGAGGCCCCGTGTATCACGCACGCTGAACATCTTGCGCACACGTTAAATCCTATTCCGCTTTTCGTGAGAGTAGGTTATTGTGTGCTGGTGTGAAAAGATGACAGGATTTATAAAACTGCTTACACAGGGGGACTGGATATAAAAGACACATGAGTGCTTATTCCATTACCCTTGATATAAAATAAAAAAAGAACAAACGTTAAGTTGGAGATAGATATATCTTAGTAAGAAGGACTACTTAATGGATCAAAACCTTTTTCGAAATTTGTATGGAAAGAAAACAATTGTAAAGGCTAAACTGAGCTCCTCTTGTAAAATTGAAGCCCTTTGATAAGGAAATCATTCATAATTCTCCTGTTTGTCTCGAAAGGACCACAAAACCAGTAGTTCGTTTGGCCAGAGGTTATTTTAAAACAACTGCGGCCATGAATTGCTTCTTGTTGTGTATAAGGGAGACAATTAGCTGGTTTGGTTCATTCACACATCACAGCAATCTACCAAGATTGTCATATAGAGTGAATTTGGAAAAAAAAGAAAACGCAAGGGCAGACAAATCGAAGAAAAGTGAGAAAGAAAGTCAAAGAATAGAGAGGTCTCTACATGGTGACAAATAGACAGGCTGAAGACAGAAGCGCTAAGAAAAAATGTCTTCCCACATATCTGACGACGGACGGACAACGACGACGACGACGACGACGACGACGACGACGACGACGATGATGATGATGATGATGATGATGATGATGATGATGATGATGATGATGATGATGATGATGATGATGATGATGATGATCATTTTGATGGTGCAGTATCAAGGGAATGGCCAAACATTGGATTAAAAAAGCAGTCTAATATTTGGGTATAAAATACACAACAGCGGGGCTACCCTTTCAAACGACACCAGTAAATAAGCCCGATTGATTACAGATATTGTTTTATGACCATTGATCGTAATGAATGGCAGCAACAAACAATCACGCATCGTGCCATATCACTGCATGATCAAGAGGTGTGAACTTGCGTGGTGACTTCAATACCATTCGTGATTATAGCATCTTCTCTTCTCTCTCTCTCTCTCTCTCTCTCTTCTCGTTTTTTTTTTCTTTCTGTCTGTCTGTCTGTCTGTCTGTCTGTCTGTCTGTCTCTGTCTTCTCTCTCTCTCTCTCCTCTCTCTCTCTCTCTCTCTCCTCTCTCTCTCTCTCTCTCTCTCTCTCTCTTCTCTTTGTTTGTGTGTATGTGCATGTGCATATGTACTTGATCTTCTGAAACATGCACATGCATATATAATGGGCTGCTTCAGAGTGTATGCAATCACACTCAAGTGATAGCGAACAATTGTATATCATATACACACCATCCCATTTGCTCACTTGCTGATTTGGTGGCTGCTACAATTCATAGCAGAACTTCATAAAACTGTCCAAGTCCTGCGGCCTGCCTTTGGTGTTTGTGTTCACTGACCTTGCAGCCATGCAATATATCTGATGCTGGCTGTTTTTTGTGCCTGGAAAACCTTGACCTCAGAAAAGGGGGGAGGGGGGAGGGAGGCGGTATAGCCTAGTGGCTAAGGTGTTGCAATGGGGATCTGACTGCTTCAGATCAAGCCACACAAGAGATGCACGTTTTAGTACCTTTTCACCTGGACATAACACTAGTACTGACCTCAATTCCACAGAAGTCTTTTCAAT
>CM060331.1:2785765-2790765 GCA_030674155.1 Stramonita haemastoma
TCTTTAAGCTCTTTCATGAAAATGTTATCGGAGCCACATCCAAACAACCACACTTGTTCAAAACCATTTTCACACAAAATATTCTTAATGTAGGATACCCATGTCACATGGCCTTTCTCGTGCATAGCAAATAACATTTTATATGCTTTTTTGGAATACCTTTCTTCAGATTGCTTTAACAGTCGTAGCCAGTACTTAACACATCTCATAATAGCTGTAATCCAAAGTGGGAAACGACCTAATTCGCCATATACCACATCATTAGCTGTTTTATTTCGAACATGCAGGAATCTTTTACATGCATAAAGATGTACTTGTTCGACTTGGCGATAGACTTTATATCCCCATACTTCAGAAGCATACAGAACAATTGGGACGACTTGAGTGTCAAAAAGTTTAAAGAAAACATCAGGAGAATTACATCCAATTTTTCCCAGAGTGCACATGATATCATTCACACATCTTTTACCTTTAAGTTTCACTTCTTCCATGGCAGCTGAAAAACTATTTTTAGTAGAAAAGGTACGGCCTAAATACTTATACAAGTTCACAACTTCTAATGGACTACCATTCAAAAACCATTTTTCTCTAGCACCAAGAAAGCCACCTTTCCTAAAAACAATGATTTTGGATTTGTCTATGTTTACTGTTAGTTTCAGTCTCTCTGTTTCCTTCTGTAGGTTGTTAAGTTGATGCTGTAGGCCTACAGCAGTCGAGGCCAACAAGGTCAAATCGTCAGCAAATAACATCAAATATAGTTCAATCTCACTCGATTCAAGAGTCACACCATGTTTACATTTAAGATTAGTTCATTAGCTAGTTCGTTAATCAATAACGAAAATAAGATTGGGCTTACAATGCAACCCTGCTTCAACCCCTGTAAACATTCAAAGAAACTAGAATAGCCTGTCTTACTCTGGCACATTACACATGCTTTAACATTAGAATACATAGCCCTAATCATCTTGAACATTCTACCCTTAATACCTGCACGAAACAGCACGGACCACAAAACATTACGATTAACAGTATCATACGCTTTCTTAAAATCAATGAATGCTACATATAGTTTTCTGTGTTTAAGCAAGTAGGTTTCTATCAGTGCGTTTAAAGTAAATATATGGTCTATTGTTGAACGGCCTTTTCTGAATCCAGCCTGGGCTTCACAAATAGAACCAAAAAATCACAAACACCCCCCTCCTCCACACACACACACACACACACACACACACACACACACACACACACACACACACACACACACACACACACACACACACACACACCACACACACACGCACACACACACGCACACACACCCATACATACATACACAACGCACGCACACGCCCTCAAGTGCGTTTGTGTTCCACCTTTTGTAGCACTTCTGGTCATTTGAGCGTTAGTCTCTCATTTACAATAATCAGCAGAAGTCATGCATACAACTACAATTAAGCACACGTTAAAGAACAGCTTAGCGCGGTAGGAGAAAATGGTCCCTGGTAAAATTCTGAAATATAGCACCTACTCGTAAAGAGCCAAAACGAAATACATTGAAACACGGAACAGTGCTATAGCAGTAAGTTTTATTTCCTTTTCTTTTGACAAAAGCAAACTCAATATCATTCAAACAAATTTGCTGTGGCAATGAACACAATGCTGGTGTAACTTGTTTGTTGTCGTCATTTGTCGACATTATAGAGCATTAACCACAATAACACAAGCAGTATTTGTTGAAGTAATTGTCGTCGCAGTGATTGTAGTGATAGCAGTAATAGTAGTAGTTGTAACAGTAGCAGCAACAGTAGCAGCAGCAGAATTAACTAAGGCGGTAGCAGCAGCAACAGCAGCATCAGCAACAGTAACAACAACAACAGCTGCAGCACCAACAGTAACAACAACGACAGCATCAGCAGCAGTAACAACAACAGCTGCAGCAGCAACAATAACAACAACAGCAGCGGTAGCAACAGCAACAGCAGCAGCAACAGTAACAACAACAGCAGCGGTAGCAACAGCAGCAGCAACGGAGGCAGCAGTAGGTATAGAAGGATGAAAAAAGTGGACAAAGTTGTAGTGGTGGAGATCTCAAAACGATAGCCCTTTTTATCTAGATCTCAAAACGATAGCCCTTTTTATTTAGATCTCAAAACGATAGTCTTTTTATCTAGATCTCAAAACGATAGTCTTTTTATCTAGATCTAAAAACGATAGTCTTTTTATCTAGATCTAAAAACGATAGTCTTTTTATCTAGATCTCAAAACGATAGTCTTTTTATCTAGATCTCAAAACGATAGTATTTTTATCTAGATCTCAAAACGATAGTCTTTTTATCTAGATCTCAAAACGATAGCCCTTTTCATCTAGATCTCAAAACGATAGCCCTTTTGGTCTAGATCTCAAAACGATAGTCTTTTTATCTAGATCTCAAAACGATAGTCCTTTTGATCTAGATCTCAAAAGGATAGTCTTTTGATCTAGATCTCAAAACGATAGTCTTTTGATCTAGATCCCAAAACGATAGCCCTTTTGATCTAGATCTCAAAACGATAGCCCTTTTGATCTAGATCTCAAAACGATAGCCCTTTTGATCTAGATCTCAAAACGATAGCCCTTTTTATCTAGATCTCAAAACGATAGTCTTTTTATCTAGATCTCAAAACGATAGTCTTTTGATCTAGATCTCAGAACGATAGTCTTTTGATCTAGATCTCAGAACGATAGTCTTTTGATCTAGATCTCAAAACGATAGCCCTTTTGATCTAGATCTCAAAACGATAGTCTTTTGATCTAGATCTCAAAACGATAGCCCTTTTGATCTAGATCTCAAAACGATAGCCCTTTTGATCTAGATCTCAAAACGATAGCCCTTTTGATCTAGATCTCAAAACGATAGCCCTTTTGATCTAGATCTCAAAACGATAGCCCTTTTGATCTAGATCTCAGAACGATAGTCTTTTGATCTAGATCTCAGAACGATAGTCTTTTTATCTAGATCTCAAAACCATAGCCCTTTTTATCTAGATCTCAAAACCATAGCCCTTTTGATCTAGATCTCAAAACGATAGCCCTTTTGATCTAGATCTCAAAACGATAGCCCTTTTTATCTAGATCTCAAAACGATAGCCCTTTTTATCTAGATCTCAAAACCATAGCCCTTTTTATCTAGATCTCAAAACCATAGCCCTTTTTATCTAGATCTCAAAACCATAGCCCTTTTTATCTAGATCTCAAAACCATAGCCCTTTTGATCTAGATCTCAAAACTAGAGTTTTTTAAATCTTAAGTCGTCGTTCTTCCTTTCCTAGATAAAGAATTGCGTTTAAAAAAAATCTTCTGCAAAATTCCAACTTTTTTCCTATTCAGGAAACAAACACAAACGGAAACAGAAGATTATACCCTGAGCCCAAATGAAAACGAAATGATGATTGATTGGAGTTAGCAAAAAGACAAATGTAAACGCAACAAAACAACAAAAATATAACTTTTTTGGTGTTTCAAGATTGATGAAGAAATTTGTGAAAGTGTTCATTTCTGAAAAGAAAGAAATGTACATCTGTATACAGAGAAGAAAAAAATAAACAGACAGAGAACCCACTCCCTAAAAAAAAAAGAAATTGACAGAAGGAAGCAAAGGTGAATTAAAAAAAAAAAGAGAATAAAGAAAGAATGGCAGTTGAAATTAGGAAACGACTAAATGACGAAGGGGCACAGGGATAAAATTACCAAAGAAAAAGAAACTTAAAAGAAAGAGAACGTTGAATGAAAAAAGAAATAAATAAATAGAGAAATATCAAAAAAGATATAAATACAAAAAGAAAGAAAGAAAGAAAGAAAGAAAGAAAGAAAAGAAAAGAAAGAAAGAAGGAAGGAATGAGTGGATAAATGAAAAACGACAAAAAGACCATTACCAGTGGCACAAACCTAGATAAATGCCCTACGTGGCTCTAACAGGATGTTACCTAAGGTATGATTCATGAGGCAACAAGGAAATATCTGAAACATTGCACATACATAGCATTATCGTCTTCTTGCTTAGAAGCTTGCAGTCTCTGCTCGTGTCATTGATCATGCTGATTATTATTTTGTTTTTCGTTTTTTGAGGTCTAGCTATCCGTTTCTCTATGAATTGATGTAATTGTTGCTGCAGCTGGCGTTGTAGCTGTCTTTGTAGTGTTAAAGATGACGACAACAATCTCTTATTTTGATGTTGCAATTTTGTCATCTACTGCCCGCATCCTCTACACTCCTTTCTTGGTTTCCACAATCCAGAAGATTAGGATTTCTTCGGCTGAAAACTCAGGAAGCAGCTGCAGGCTAGTTTTTCACCGACACATTAAAAAAAACATACATCCTTCTGCGTTTTTGTCTGTCAATTTCTGTTAGTCTCTTTCTGTCTCTGTTCCTCTGTCTCCGTCTAGGTGTCTCTGTTTTTTTTAATCTTGTGTTCTGCTTTATGCTATTACCACTTTATGTCACTGCAGATCTCTCTGCGTGGAATTCGGACTGTATCCCCAGGGATAGCGTGTCGCCACAAGTGCAGCGCCTACGCTACCCATTATTTGTTTTCCATTTTCTTGCCTGCAAATGTATTTGTTTTCCTATCAGAGTGGCTTTTTTCTACAGAATTTTGTCAGAGACAGCCCTCTTGTTGCCGTGGGTTCTTTTACGTGCTCAAAATAATGATGTGTAACACACAGGACCTAAGTTTCTCGTCTCATCCGAAAGACTAGCACCCGGACCACGACTCGTGGTTTTATGGATGGGGGAAACGTTTCAGGCCCAAACGGGATTGGAACCACCGCACACACCGACCTGGACTTTTCGCTTTCTAGACAGGGGCGTTACCTCCAGACCACCACCTCTTTTCTGTCTCTCTAATTGAATGGTTATCATTGTAGGGTCCAGTACATGAACAAATACACACACACACACACACACACACACACACACACACAAAGTCGGGTATGATGAAATAGATATGATAAGTAGAAAATGG
>CM060331.1:2795765-2805765 GCA_030674155.1 Stramonita haemastoma
CTCTTCAACGCCCAGCTGCGCTGTGTATGGCCGCAATCTCCTGTTACGTTGTTGGAATCGTGTTCATCAAAGTGTTCCACGTCCATTTCTCTGTCCAGCCGAAGCTATTGACCTTTTTTGATTTCCTTGAGGGCCCTGACCGACCCCTGGGGCTTAGTGGCGATTAGAATTACAGCATCAAAGTGTCACAAAGCCCCAAAATGTGTGTAGAGAAACGAAGTCTTGTTTGTTGTGTCTTTTGCTAGCAATCTCTTTTTTTTTCAAACGAGTTCGTCAAGCCAGATTTCATCAAGCCAGATCGTTTTTAAAAAAAGAGAATGAGCAATATGAGGGATTAGTGTTCCACGTTGGATGACAACTTTCTTCTGCTCTCTTTGTCTCAGTGATTACACGTTTCAGGATGATTGGGAAGGTTTTTGTGGGCCCTTGTTATGACCCCCTTGGTTGTGATGATGAGACAAGGGCTGGGGAAGCAGACTGAGAGAACTGGGGACAAGCAGAGGGAATGTGGACACATAATGAACGCTGCGTGTGGCTGAAGGAAACATGCCGCTGGTGTAATGAGACATTCGGCTTTCTTTAACTGTTTCTGTTGAGTTTCTAATTCTTCTTTGAGTTTTTATTTTCATGCCAGTTTTGTTTTAATGGGCATAACCAGCAGTGTTCCTTTCTAAACTGCAGTGTCCCGATACAAGTTCGATGATGGATTCGTCAAAACTGGAGGCGCACAGGTTAAAAACATTTTGTCATATAATCCGTCTTTGTATTTTCTTTCAAAATGTTGATTGCTGTATTTTTCTTTCATGTTGCTGCTAGTGATGCTTCTGACATTGATGTCGTTGGTAGTGGTGTTCCTGTGATGCTGCTACTGCAACTGCTTCAGCCATTGCATCTGGTTTACATATACAATTTTTGTCTTCTTTTTATTACAACCAGCGTTCAGGCAAGGATCTATTGTACATTGAGCTTTCCATGCTTTAGAAAATATTGCCAGCTAGAAAAGCCACATTTGAAGAAGAAGGTCTCAGAAATAAGAATAAGTGAAGGAAACCGGGATGCAGGAAGCGATCGATACTTTATAATTCTCTATTTATTATCGATTATTATCGAATAACTTTGCTTGTGCTGGATGCGTGATACCCTTGATTTGTTTTATAGGTTTTCAACTCTAGATTTGTTTTATGTCTAAGTTAAAGTTTGAAGCTTTAGCACTTGTTTTCCATATGACTATTGTTTTTATTTTATCTAATCAGAATATTTGTTTTTGTTGCTTTTTAGTTTCTTTGTTTGTCTGTTACACACACACACACACACACACACACACACACACACACACACACACACACACACACACACACACACACACACACACACACACACACACAAACACACACACATACACTCACACACAACGCACACACACACAAACATGCGCACACACATACACACACAAACATGCACACGCATACACACACATGTGCGCGCGCGCGCGCGAGTTCACTTCCCCTCCTTTTCCAGCTCACACACACACACACACACACACACACACACACACACACACACACACACACACACACACACACACACACACCACACACATATATATATATATATTATATATATATATATATATATTTATATATATATATATATATATATATATTATATCTACATATGTATATATATCTCTATATATGTATACATATATATACACATAATTTATATATATATATATGTCTATATATATATATATGTCTATATATATATGTTATATATATATATATATATATATATATATATATATATATATATATATATATATATATAAGACTGTGTGTGCCTATATGTGTGTCTGTGTGTGTTAGTGAGTGTGTAGATACAATGTGAAAGAATGAGAGAGAGGGATTGAGAGAGATGGGTGGATAAATGAATAGATGGATGGATGGACAGATAAATGTTTTATGTAGCTGTATTTAGCACATTTACAGACCTATATTTATGTTATGACTCTTACACAGAGCAATCCAACCGCAGTCTATACCTTACAAACTAGGACTAAGCATTGTTAACAATAATTTTCAGTAGATTGGGTACTAATACACAAATTCTTTTGTTTACGGTGACAAAGTCTGATATAATGTATGTAATACCAAGTTACTTCATTCGGTGATTATTCTCAAAACAGAACTTGGGTAGATTGTAGACAATAAAGTATTGTACTTTAGTGTTTGTATTACACAATGTTGGTGTTCTTAATCTCGTGCACACAGAAAGCGTAACCTTTGAAATAAAAGTGTTCGATTGTAACCAAGAAAAAGCTGTGGGGTTGTTGTCTGTTTTAAGAACTCTTATTTTCAGCGTTCATTTTCTTTAGAAAGCAAATCTTTTTACTCTTTCAAATGAAGCACGAATTTCAATGAAAGGTTGTCCCGAATAATTTGCCGATACTTTGGTTAAAATAGCCCACACTCAAAGTTAAAATCGTACTAGATGACCTCTCTGGTCTAATATGGTCATGGGTTAACTCTTTAGCGCCCAGCTGTGTATTAGATTACCCCAATTTCCGTTGCACTCTAAGAACTCCTTTCATCAACAATGTCCTTTGTCCACAACTCTGTCCAGCTAAATTGCCTACACTTTGTTGCCCCCACGAGGTATTCACCGACTCCTGTTGCTTAGTGGGGATTTAAACAGTGGCATCAAAGTGTCTTGAAACTGAAAATGCCTGTCTGGAAACAAGATCATACCATGTCATGTCATTGCTGTTGGTAGAGATCAGAAGCCAATCAAGTCAAGTCAAGTCAAAAGCACTTTAATCATCCCAGTAAGATCATTTACAATCTAAAACCTGAAAAAAAGTTTATACACGATGACATCTTATCCCATATTTGAAATGAATAACCCCAAAACTAATCATAGGAAAGCGAGTAGAATCGGTACTTAATGTTCGACATCTACCGGACCTTTCAAAGTCTAGTTCTGACAACTCAAATACCGCTTAGGATAATTATGCTAGGTCTTGCACTTTGTAGCACCAGCTCATTGTTTTGCTGTTTTAAAAATAACAACAAAAAAGAAATGAAGAACTTCGAACAAAGAGGAGAAATTTTGAAACGTACGAAACCTGGAGTGTGGTTCAGAAAGAGAGACAGGTTTAAGGCAATACTCCATTTTCATGAATCATCATGTGTGCAATGTCTGGACATCTTTCTAGTGGATATGATTTGTGTTAAACAGTTTTCTGATCGGAAATCATATTTTGCAAGCAAACTGTCTAGGTGAATTTATTTTTTTGATTATTTTGAATACTTTTGCTGCTGCTGCTGCAATTGTTACTGCTGCTACTGCTGTTGTTAATGCTGCTGCTGCTGCTACTGCTGCTGATACTATTACTACTACTGCTATTGCGGCTGCTGCTGCTGCTACTAATGCTGCTGCTACTGCTGCTACTACTACTGCTGTTGCTGCTGCCGCTTTTGTAGATATTGTTTTTACAGCCAGTGATGAAAGTGTAGCTGTTGCGGCAAGTGTGGCTGCTATGAAACGTTGCTGTGTTTCGTTCTCTCTTTACGCTAACCTCTCATACCTTCACCCTTACTTCTCTCAAAGTGTGGACACCTACACATTACCAGATTAAGCCTCTGGCAGTGGTGCTGGCTTCAAAACTAGACTCAAAGGAAGCTGTCTTTGAAAACAGGAGGTAAATCAAAGGATCAATAACACTGAATGCCTCAAAGAACCCATATATTTTAATGCTTTTATGTTAATGGTTTCTGTTGAAAGAATATATCGATTCAGGGACACGTTCCGTTTTGGCTTTGGTTTGGAGGCTATTGCCCTTAAACTCGTTTAACCCAGTGATCAAAGAATGGGGTCTCGAGAGAATTACACAACACACACACACACACACACACACACACACACACACACACACACACACACACACACACACACACACACACACACACACACACACACCACACAACACACACACACCACACACCACACACACATATATATATATATATATATATAATATATATATATATATATATAATATATATAGATATATATATATATATAATATTATATATATATATATATATATATTTATAAAACTTCCAACTTCTTCAAACAGTGTTCTAGCAATTCCTTTTTTTCTACTCCTTTTCTTGTTACTACATTTTCTTTTCTTCCTGTCACATCTTTCTTGTCTATCTTCTGCCTTCCTGGTCCGTTCAGCTCGTTTATTTTCAAAACACATGAAACATAATTTTCTCCAATGCCGGAGTCGGATGTGCTTGGCGTTACATATCAGGCGTTTAACGGCAAGCACGACGCATTGTTGTTCATATTGCTGACAATAGTTACTGTATGAGCGTTCGGGGCAGCAAAGTTTACATTCGTTGTATCTTTCAGAAGAGAATTCTCAAATGATTCATTTTTGGTAACTATTATTTATGTGATTTTAGTGAAAGCTATATTGCCACTGTCAATACGGCTGCCGCTACTGTTGTTGCCGTCGCTGCGACTGCTGCTGGTAGTGATGCCATTGTATAAATGTACTGTTGTTGCTGGTTGCTGGCTAACCTTTCAGCTGCCGCCATCTTATCCATTCTACTGCTTTTTCATTGTCATCCATACCACCAGTCAAGCAGCAGTCAGTAGCATATGTGCACATTCTGGCAATCCACTTTATGTGAAAAACAGTGTCAAGGTAAGCAGTCATACACAGTAGGACCTAAACCAACAAATCAATGTAACTCATCTGGCACAAACATTCAATATGCTAATGCGTATATCCATTAAAAGGCAAAGGGGAAGGTGCATTCAGAACCACTTCAGTCTTTCGGGGGCAATATGACAGAGATCTCAGCTTCTCCAGGAGCTAGGATATTGAGGGCGGCGCCCATCTTCTCTCCTTTGCGGCTATATTTTCCCTGACTCTAAAGAGGGTAGGTACCCATTTACAGCTGGGTGAACTGGGGGACTGCACTGAAGCTAAGGCACGCAGACGGTCAGCCATCTACCTAGTAATCACACTCAATGCTGCTTAACCTTAGCCTCTGGAAAACGTGTGCTCAGACCACTGATATACCTCGTCCAACAACTTCTTTTAAAGAAAATTGTTTTCCTTTATTTTCTTTACACTCTGTCACGTTAACTTGCTTGGAGGATTTACTTTTGCAAACTTTATCTCTGTATTTTGAAAAAGGCTGAGGCTTTTAAGAAATCGTTAATACGTAACATATCTTTCATCTGTAGATTTGGAGTGCGTCTCTCAGTAGGGCGAATCGCGACAAGTTTTTATTCTCTAGTTTACTTGATGTGCATTTCAAGAGAAGTAATTTGACTTCTATTTTTTCTGTATGAAATTTTAGCTGATTCTAGAAAGCTTGTCATGGACATTGAATCCTAATGACTGGTTCACCATTATCAGTTTGTAGGATTGTTAACAAGAGTAAGTGTAATCCGTTGCCATGTGAATGTTGGTTTTCCCTTAGACCGTAATACAAGCTGCTTGCGTGTTGTTGCTGTGCTGATTAAGTTCATCATGAAATGCTTACTCCATGCTTATAAATGAATAAACCTTATTTGAACAAAAAAAATACTCTACTTTGAAGGCATACTTTGCTGATAAAGCCAATTTGCCTGAGGGTGGAATATCACTGACTATACAGCAAAGTGCTTGCAAACAGTCATGCACGCAAACTTCTCATTTACTGTGTACGTGCAATCTCATAGTTGTTCCCAGGTGGGATGTGTGAACCAGTGCATATTCTGGATGGCCTTCATAGCGTTAAGCTGGGGAACACCCAACAATAAATGCTTATTTCAATGCTGCTCGGTGAAGAAGAGAGTTTATTTATATTTAGGAGCCTGGGAAGGAAAAAAAAGTCTGAATATATTCTCACGGTATACTGGATAGGAAGACAAGTTTCGGGCTCAAACGGGGATCAAGCCACTACACATCTGATACCCGGACTATTGGTTTTCTAGGAGGTAGGTAGGCCACCTCTAAACCACCGCTCCACCGCGTCTGATCTTCTCCGAAGAAGTCAGGTCAAATTCTTTTTCTTTTCGAGGATAATGATAATGTTTACATTCAGTCCCCGTCCTTATAAGGTTTGCATCTATACAAACATCTCTCACTAACAACAATAATAAACCAAATAACAAAAACAAGACAAGAAGAAAAGCACACAGAAAACAAGAAACAAGGACAGAAGACAATAATAAAATTAAAAATCGCAAACACAGAGAACTAATATAAGAAATAAACAATCAAATGATCGCTATGATCGAAAACAAAAACCAAAACAAAACCAGAAAACCGATAATAAGTCAGTAGTAAAGAAAACATAACAAGTTAACAACTGAAAACATCATCCCACCACCACCTGTCAACAAAGTTAGTCATATAAATCATAATATTTGGGTAAAAAGAGGACCCCCAAAAAACTTAACCAACATCCTCATTATGGGGAAAGTAAATAACAAACAAAATACATACAGATTTTTAATAAAAAGCAAGAAAGAAAGAAAAAAGAAGAAACACACACACACACACACACACACACACACACACACACACACACACACACACACACACACACACACACACACACACACACACACACACAAAAGAAGAAGAAGAAGACCAGACACGATACCTTTCTACCTAATGTAACCAAACCAAACCTTACATATGCACAGGCAAGCAGCAGTCATTTGTGTTCCGCTGTCTCTCTCCACTACACTTCCCCAAGGAGTTTGTTGGAAACTTATTAGTGTTGTGAATTATTGAGGCAGCAGTGCGTAAGACAGGTCAGTATTCCGACCCTGGAGAGCAGACTGAGGACTGCTGGAGAGAGGAGTGTTGAGGGGGAATATGTAACAGTGGTAAATAACAGTGCCAAACCATGCAGGGTGGCTGTGTACATGCTAGTGAATAATTGATCCACCTGTACGGAGAATATTTATGAGAAAGTATTCCGATACGGGAAAAAAATCATATGGAGACAAATAAGAGTAGTCAGTGGAATTGTTTTGAAAAAAAACTTGACAATAGTCATTGCACTCACACAAAAACATAAGCACACACGCATAGAGCTCCTACCGACAACAGAGGTGATGAAACAGTTGAGTTAGTAGCATGTATTTTATATTTATTCTAGATTTACTCTTTAATTTTGAGGATAATGTAACACGCATGTATGCGTTTTTTTACAACTAGTCCCGTTAACCAACAAGAGAGCCAAAAAATCACTTCATTTTCGTTCTTTGTATTGTTTTTAACTTTGATTTATTCGTTTGAATTATGGATTTGTTCATATTTCTGTGAAATATTCTCGTGTATCAAGTTCCTAAAAATCAAACTTGATAAACTTGGTTTGCTCTGACAAAAGAAAAATCCCAGAAAATGTAAGAGGCTCGTTAAAGAAATTTTAGGATTCTACTTGTGCTTTTCTTATATAAATGTCAATAGAGGACCAGAGAAATTAGCATCTTTATTCTGTAAAAGATCAATACATGACGACCGCAGATAACCATCCTTTTGAATCGCTTTGCGTGTGACCAGGGTCAGGTTTATTCTTCCCGGAATGGCCAGAGTTGGGTCTCTTGAAAAGAAGTGGTTAAATGTCAACGTTATTGTCATTTATTTCTAGAGGTTTGGGAAAATGGCAGCTGCAGCTGAACAGTGTGTGTGTGTGTGTGTGTGTGTGTGTGTGTGTGTGTGTGTGTGTGTGTGTGTGTGTGTGTGTGTGTGTGTGTGTGTGTTTTGTGTGTGTGTGTTTGTGTGTGTGTATTGTGTGTGTGTGTGTGTTTGTGTGTGTGTGTGTGTGTGTGTGTGTGTGTGTGTGTGGTGTGTGTGTGTGTGTGTTTGTGTGTGTGTGTTTGTGTTGTTTTTGTGAATTTGTTTGTTGTCCGCCTGTATGGGCTTGTATGTGGCTGTGTGTATGTATGCCTTTGTGCGACACGCAGAAACATAGATGAACAGATAGACCGACAGAAGAAAAAAGCAGGCAAACAAAGGTGAGGACTGCCACATAGAAAATCCGAGAATATAGATTTTGAAAGAAACCTTTCCTGATTTCAGTAATGTCAAAGCCATAGAAAAATCGTTATAACTGTCGTTAGAGGTCAACACAACTGAGAAAACAGAGAGAGGGGAGAAACTGAGAGAGAGACAGGGATAGAGAGACAGAGAGAGAGTGTGGGGGAGGAAAGAGACAGAGAGACAGAAAAAGACAGAGTGAGAGAAGGAGACAGACACAGAGACACAGAGAGATAAAGAAACAGAGACAGGTAGACAGAGAGAGAGAGAAAAAAAGATAGCGATGGACATATATACAGAGACAAAATGAAAGGCATACATTCAAAGAGACAGAGAGATACAGACAGACGGACAAACAGACATACATACAGATACAGATATAGACAGATAGACACACAATTACACCGTCAAAGTTTTAATAGAAGAGGCATAAAAATTTGGAGATAAAGAGATACAGACACAGAAACCACAGAGGTAGAGAGAGAGAGAGACTTGGGCTGAAACAAAGACAAAATGAAAGACAATACGATGCACGTGCCCCACACAACACACACACACACACACACACACACACACACACACACACACACACACACACACACACACACACACACCACACACACATAAATATATATAACACACACCGCGCGCGCGCGCGAGCGCGCTAAACACAATTATTAAACCAACATACATAAACGGACATTAGGCACACAAAGAGTGACGACAATCGCCAGAATGATTTTGTCGTAATTTTAAAGCGGCATCTCATTTCTACGATTAAAGGATTGAGGTAATCGGAGAGTTACGTAAAAGGTCTGGACAAAACAGAAAAAAATTTTCAATGAATTAAATATCGAAAAAAAAGGTGATCACCGGTTTTTAAAGCTTTGGCCTTAAAAATTCAGAAGACATGTATAAACAACTGTGTTTTTTTTTTTACATTGTTAAAGTATTTGAAAAGTCACCTACTGGTGCCTTCTTCTTCCTTTTTGTTGCTGCTGCTTAATGTTTTTGTGGTTTTTTTCCTCCTCCTCCTCCTTCTCTCTCCTTCTCCTCCTTCTCCTCCTCTCCTCCTCCTCCTCCTCCTCCTCCTCTCCTCCTCCTTCCTCTCTCCTCCTTCTCTCCTTCTTCTTCTTCTTCTTCTTCTTCTTCTTCTTCTTCTTCTTCTCTTCTTCTTCTTCTTCTTCTTCTTCTTCTTTCTTCTTCTTCTTCTTCTTCTTAATGATCAAGCAAAAAGACAGACTGTCCGACAGAAAAAGACAGACAGAAAGTCAGGAAAACATACATAGAATAGATAGACACAGACACAACAATACACATCGATGGACAGACAATCAAACAGACGCACAAACAGATAAATAACCACACGAATGCACGATTATAGATACAATAAATTATAGAGATAGGTAAAAGAAATGCAGGCTGGAGAGTATGACAAATCCACAAAATCTTGCCCTAAATAGCCAGTAACCTTAAAACACCCAGAATTACAAATACAACAATAATCACACGTACGCAAATAAAGAAACAAAAACCAAAGACAAAGGCAAAAGAAACAGGCAGGAAATTATTTATGAGAAAAAAAACACAAAATGTCCATTACTTTTGTCCTTTATACAAAAAAATGCACTAATTCAGACAGGAAACAGATATAGATATAAAAAGAAAGGCTTAAAATTCTTTAGGAAAAGCACAACACGTTCAATGCTTTTGTCCTTTATAGACAGTGGCCCTGAAACAGATACACAACTAGACAAATAATCTTTAAAAAGCACAAAATTAATACAGATTAAAAAACAGAGACAGAGGCAAAATAGACAGGCTGGAAATTCTTTATGAAAAGAACACCACGGAACGCCAACACTTTTGACTTGTTCAGGCAGTGACAGTAAAGCAAACAGACATACAAACATTTAAAAATGATGTACGAGCGGATCAACA
>CM060331.1:2818265-2828265 GCA_030674155.1 Stramonita haemastoma
TGACCCTCCTCTCTCACTTCACCAAAAGCCTACATTTGATACTTTTAAATCCAGCCTTAAAATGTTTTTTATTTCCTACCCGATGTCTTCCCATCATGTCTTTTCCTTCTTTTCAACAGCCACCTTCATCCTCACCACCCCACCTAAACCTATGCTTTTCGCTGCTTCTCGTTTTCTAGGCAGGTATGTTACTGTAGACAACCGATCCACGAGCGTGTGTGTGAACATAAATTTGATATTATGTAAGTTCTAATATTTTGTGGACGGTTATATAAGTGATAATGATTTGAATGCAAACGCTTCGATTTGTATGCTTTACAAGATTCAGCGCTACATGAATTCTACACAACATTATTATGATGATGATGATGATGATGATGGTGATTATCATTATTATCATTATTTTCTGATCTTCTAAACAACTTAGAAATTTCCACCTGAGCTACCACCAGCCTTTATTGCAGCTAATGTAACCACTAACATACCTGTATAGAAACAGACAGGTTTTCTCTGTCTCCCGGTGTACTGGCTTTCTTACGAGAGTGCTCTTTCTCACATCTCTTGTTATTGGAGGGTGTGGGGGCTTTGTTTGTTTGTTTCCTTGGGTGAACGTTTATTTTTCCAAATAATTCATGCGTTCGGGATATCATTGATTGTATAATAGGAAAATTTGTAGTACCTTTACATGTCTACTCGTGGTTTACCTCGGGAGAGAAAACTCTGGCTACAAATAGGAGCTGAACGCTATATCTCTCACGATTTAGACAGTTGAGTTAGAGAGAGAGAGGGGGGGGGGGGGAATCTAGTAGTTAGAACCTTCAGCTTGGGATTTGATGGCTGGGAATCGAGCTTTCACGGAGACGCCAGTGAGAGGGGATTTTCTCCTGTAGTTAATACATGTAATGACTCCACTACCCGAAATGTCCGTCTGTCGAGACTAAAAAAGCGGTCCGTTGTACGTATCTGTATGCGTTGTGTGTCGTTAAGAACAGGTGACAACATTTCTTTTAAAGATTTGCATTTACATGGGTGCTAGAGTTGGAGACTGTCCCCAAAGCCGGCTTGTGCCTACTTCAATGGTGGACAAAAAAAACCCTGTTGCATGCGCAAAAATCTCACCATTGGCGACACTCGGGCTTCTAACCGTTTCAGGGTATTTTTACCCTGAAGATGACATCAGTGTTGTCCCCACTCTCCCCAAAAGTCCTTCGGATGAGACTATAAACCAAGGCCCCGTGTGAGAACGCACGCAGAACATCTTGCGCACACAACAAATCCTGTTACGCTTTTCGTAAATGTAGACCATTGTGTGCCGGGGGTAACAGATGACAAGATTTGCAAAACTACATACATACGGGAACCGAATGTTAAAAAGCACATGATTGCTTATTCCATTACTCTTGATATAAAAGAATAGATAAATAAAATAGATAGATAAATAAATAAATAAAACAAAAAATCGAAAAACAAAAGAAAACAAAACAAAAAGCAATAAGCCCCGAAAATGATGTACATTACCCCCGAACCACTTATCCACACTACAGAACATTCGGAACCTTAAAAAGTGAGGAGAGGAAGGAAGGCGGGGGGAGGCTTTGTATCTGAAGCCAGAGAAAATGATGTGTGTAGAGAGCACTAGGTCTACAAACCATGCCAGTTGTGTGCTGTCTGTTGCTGCAACTGCTCATCGCAAAACAAGGGAACTGTGGTGTCAACTCAGATGAAAGTCCTGTGAGAGGAACGTTGAATGTGCTACCTCTTCTATTGTGGTGTATACTCCTTTCAGACATGGCAGATTTCTCTCCCTTTTAATGTTTCCATCGTTATGATTCCTAATGAGTGGGTTTTTCACTTAATTTTGTCCAAAGACTATTCTGTCGTAGTCGTGGCTTCTTTTATGTGTGCTGTTAATTGTTACATCAGAAAAAAAATACACGTATCAAGATGTAAAAGATGGTGAACAAGTCTGACTTTATAATAATTATGGCAACAACTTTTTTTCTCGTTTTCTAGGCGGGTGTGCTACTTGTGAATAGATGATCTACAAAAAAGGCAAAACCTCCATTCTTTGTTAAAAAAAAAAGCCTTAAAGACACAAAACCCCACAACAATAACAACAACGAAATCGAAAAAAAGAAAACTTTGTTGTTCGTGCATTTATCGTAAAAAAGCTTTAATTAATCATGATTTTGCTGTTCTGTTTGTTGTTTCCTGGTTTGTTTATCTAGTTGAGAAGACTGAAACTAAGTGAAGATATTGTATTTGATGTTTTGTGTACATCCATTGTTTATATCATCACGGCACAATACATCGGTGTGGAATTCGGTGTGGTCTATCTGAGATAATGGATCACTAGTTGTGCAAAGCCACCCTTTGGAAAATCAAATCAAAGAAAACGAAACTAAAAAAAGCAAAACAAAACAAAACAAACACCGCTTAAGTTGTTTATGTAATCTTTTAAAGATATCATTGCCAGCAGAGAAGTTTAGTTATGTTTAGATGTATTTATGGGTTTTTTTTTCAAACACAACTTTCCTATTCCTTTCTAAAGATTTTAAAGGTTGTACCATCACTAGATTTGTGGCTTAGGCAGAAAGGTAACATTATTTACTATGCTAAATGTTGCAAGTTTTTCTTTTCATACTTGTTTGTTTGCTTGTTTTGCATAGTTTCATTAATTGTAATCTTTAATGTTTGAACTGCATACATTGAAATGAAAAGACATGGGTTTAAACTTAAAGTGCTGAACACAAGACTGGTTTGTTTTTTGCCAGTATCAATGTACATTGTAACAGTAGTGTAGAGGAAAAAAAACAGCTCTCTACCCTGCCCTGTACGCTAAAAAATTATCATTTTCGATACTTACCAAACGACTACATAGACTAGCGTTACACTTCAACAGGCGGAAGCATGGCTGACGGTCTGGTATGTTCTTTACTTTACTTTAATTACCAAAATAAATTGTCTTTCGCCTGGTGCTCTGAATGTCACCTACGGTGAGATTTGTATGCATGCGACTTTTTTGCCCTAAATGTTCTTTATAAAAATCTAAAAGTCTTGCCTAGCCTGATTCAGTTATGCCGAAGATGTTCTGAATTATTGTTAATACTGTTTCAATGACCATTTGGATGTATAAAGGACAATGCTGAATGGATCGCTCGATATGGTTTCTATGTCCAACACAATGTCGTGTTGCTGTTGTTCTCAGCATTTAGTACAGTATGGAAAAGGTATGAGGCTCCATGATAAAGTGAAGTTTGTACAGGAGTGAGTCTGTCTGTTTATTTCCTCTCTCCCGAAAGTCCTACTTCACATTTTGTTTTCTCATTCCCAAAGGTCTTACTTCATGCTTAACACACACACACACACACATACACACACGCTCGCACACATACACACACATACCCACACACACACACACACACACACACACACACACACACACACACACACACACACACACACACACACACACACAAACACAAACACACACACACGCTTGCATAATTGCATGCATGCATAAACACATTTGTGTCTATATGTCTGTCTCTCTCTCTCTATCTCTCTCTCACTCACTCACACACTCACTCACTCACTCACTCACTAACTCACTCACTCACTCACTCACCAACTTACTCACTCACTCACTCGTTGGAGTTTGTTTTATCTATAATCTTTGTAATGACACAGACACACATATGCATACAGGCACACACACATACACATACACATACATTCACAGACACAGACGCGCGCGCGCACACACACACACACACACACACACACACACACACACACACACACACACACTTACACTTACACACACACACACACACACACACACACACACACACACACACACACACACACACACACACACACACACACACACACATGCGCGAAATGTGGTATGAGTGTACACGCACGCATGTGTGTACAAAGGATAAGCGAGGAGGGAAATCCCTTTTACTTACTGATAATTAGGTTTGCACATCACCAAAGATAACCTGGGCAACAGTTGGCTTGAAGGAAAAATGACTGACACTTGAGAGAGAGAGAGAGAGAGAGAGAGAGAGAGAGAGAGAGAAGAGAGAGAGAGAGAGAGAGAGAGAGAGAGAGAGAGAGAGAGAGAGAGAGAGAGAGACAGACAGACAGACAGACAGACAGACAGACAGACAGACAGACAGACAGACAGACAGACAGACAAACAGACAGAGAGTGAGAGTGAGAGTGAGAGAGAAAGCAAGAGATACAGACAGACAGACAGACAAAGACATAGAGACAGACAGACAGACAGACAGACAGACAGACAGACAGACAGGCAGACCAACAGGAGAAAGAAACGGCAATATTGATATTGATATTTACAGTCTGGTAGACAGAAGGATAGTTATCATTTAAAAGTAGTAATGATATATCTGAAGCCGCCTTGCAAATTTTGTTTTTAAACAAAGCAGAAACAATCTATCACATAAAAAACCCAAAGCAAAAAGGAAAAGTCTACAAACTCTTGAAAAAAAAGATGAAAATTCCACACTTACCTGTTTTGGTAAATTAAAAAAAAGAGTTGAAATATCTGTTACAACATGTGCACTCCTTGAAAATTTTTTTTCTCCACAGTTGAACCATGAATAGCGTAGGTCATATGTTGAAGGGTTGTTGTTTTTTCAAACAGAGAACAAGCACACAAAACTGAAGTAAAAAGCGCGTAGCACATGTGTTCTTGTGCTCAAACAACTATACAGGTATAAAAACCACTATGTCAATTGTTTCTCAGGTACACGGTTGTGTTAAACACTGATGTGTCACAATGAAATGTATCAAGGTGGCCCTTTTGATGAAGAAATGTCCTCACATTACACCTCACATTGTATGTATCTCGGAATTTGTCATTGAAAAATGTAATAGCATGTATGTAACCTGTGATTAAAGAAGCACATGTGCATGAAGCAGAAATTTGCCAGAAATTGAACCACTTAGTGGTAGAGATTTCTGAGAGTATAGATGCTGCTTGTCATTCACACTCACAAATCGATTTCTTTGTTGCGCTCATGTAAGTTCAGCAAGCTTAAATGTAAAGGGACAAAGTGGAAGAAATGTCAAGGGGAAGAGAGGGGGGGTTGTTAAAAAAACCCCAAAACCTATCGTTGATTGATGTATCTTCGATTACCTGGAATTGTTCAGATAAAAATTCAATTGCGTCTAGGGGAAAAAATCTGTTGAAAAAAATAGGGGACAAGAGATGCTTGAAACGCTGAGAGAATGCCCCCCAAGGAAATCAGACGTAAGAGGGAAATGAAACTTTAATCAGCAGAGGTCTTGAAGCAGAAGCAAACTTGCTTATTTGCAAAATGTTCACTTCCTCTCGTTCTTCCTTCTTTCCAGCACCACAGCTTTTAACGACCTCCACACCCCTCCCCACACCCCCTCCTCCCTCCCCGACAATCAGTACGGTGCTTGTACCCGCTCTTTTACACGACACTGCACGCTTCCTCATTCCCAGCGGAGTCACAAGCCCAGGGAAATACGCGTGGCACAGAAATTGCACTGGTGCACGTGAAACTGCCCATCTCGTAAAGCGCGCGCTCTCCTGTCGCCCTCAGCCTCCTCGCTCCCCTCCACTGCCGCACGGCTGTCGGATGGATGAAGCCACCGCGGCGAGATGCCGGGCTTTTTAACGGAGGACACGGCACCAGCATCCAGCAAGGACGGCGCAGCCTTCGTCAGCTCAGCAGCACAGCACGGCACAGTACGGCATTGCAGCGGCTCACAGCTCATCGATTCTCCTTAGAGGGGAGGGAAGGAAGAGAGAGGTAGAGAGAGAGAGCGAAAATGCGTGGTGGGTGAGTGACCGATAGATGTTGGGGAGGAGATGATTGGTTAAGTGTCGGGTGGCGATGATGTAAGTGATAGGTTGAAAAGTCAGCAGAAGAAGGATGGGTCCTAGGCTGGGCTTTTTTGGCTGTTTTGGCTTTGAGCTTTGTGCAGTTTAAGTTACTACAGGCAGTCTAGTAGGATAGGGACATGGTTGTAGGCTGTTGTAAAAAAAAAAAAGAAGTAAAAGTCATTTGCTAGAAATAGTGTTGTGTGCACGTGCCCACGCATGCAGGCTCACACACGCGCGCACGCGCGTACACACACACACACACACACACACACACACACACACACACACACACACGCACACACACACGCCCTATGTACAGATAAATGTGTCTTTATTACTCAAATCAAAAGGGAGTCAGGCAAGGATGCACACCATCACCACAGCTGTTCAGTTCGTCCACAGAATAACAGGTCATGAAATAGGCTGAGATTGAAGAACTGGGTGTGAAGACTTGCAGGAGAGAAATGACAAACGTGAGGAACACAGAACACCACCTACCTAGTCGCTGTCAATGACAGTTTTAGCTCAGTCGCGGAGCCAGTATGAGAGAGACATCTACCCTGGGTAGCAATCCTCGCAACGCTCTTCTAACGACCATCTCCCGTGAACCTCCAGTCTCAAAGCCTTTGACACAAACTCACCACAGAACAAACAGAAGTATGATGAAACACAACTGAGATCACCATGAGACCAGACCAACTGGGTCCACAAAATTGGAGAACTTTTTCCTTTACTGCAAGGTGCTTACGAGTATGATTTTACAATGATGTTGTTTGAAGACTAAGAGACTGTGCTTCTTATCATAATATATCCCTGCATCAACCTAGCTGGAGAGATAGAGACATCCGCAGTGCTGGTGAGGTAATTTGAGTCCCATTCTCCTAATTGCATCCTTAAAATGGATCAAGCTCTCCTGTGTGGTCCCAGTCTTCCCAAAGAGCCTGCAGCAAACTCACTCTGAGCAGGAGCCAGATGGTGTCCAAAAAGCCCTATGAAACTCGAACCTGCAACCTTGCTCTCTGTATTTTAAGACGATAATCATCATTCCAATATGCCTGGTGTGTGCGTGCGTGCGTGCGTGCGTGCGTGCGAGCGTTTGTGTGTGTGTGTGTGTGTGTGTGTGTGTGTGTGTGTGTGTGTGTGTGTGTGTGTGTGTGTGTGTGTGTATGCAGATTTCGTAAATTTGGTCATATGTTCCCAGCGGCACACAATGGCCTACTCTTACGAAAAGGGGGACAGGATTTAACGTGTGCACAAGATGTTTTACGTGCGTTTGCACACGGGACCTCGGTTCAAAGTCTCATCCGAAGGAATTTTAGGGAGAGTGGAGTCAGCACTGATGTTAACTCCAGGGGTAAAATCCCCTTGAACTGGAGTTGAACTCGCGTCGTCAAATTGCGAGCGCAATGTTCTGACCACTAGGCTCTCCCGTCCCCTAATATGTAGGTATTGGTGATGAGCTTACATCAAAAATTGAATCGGTGATATAGAGGTAGTGCGCCTGCATAGAAAGTGAAAAGTCCGGGCCCGAAGTGTGCGGTGGTTTTACCCATGTTTGAACCCAAGTCCCCCCCCCCCTATCCAAGAGATCATGAGTGGTAGTCTGGGCACTAGTCATTCGGTTGAGACGATAAAATGATTATCCCGTGTGTTACAAAACATGGTTTAACGGATGTAAAAGAACATATGACAAGGAGAATGTTGTCCCTGGCAAGATTGTGTAGAAAAAGTCACTGTGATAGGGTACCAAATACAGTTGCAGAAAGAAAAAAAACATGGGTGGCGCTCCTCTTGTGTTGATGCGCTTTCACCGAAGAGAGTAGCCCAAATTTCATGCAGAGAAATTTGCTTTGGCTTAAGGTGATGTAAAATGTGATTTTAAAAAATATAAATGACAGCGTTTGGCCTTGGTCAGGGGCTTTTACTGTGTACACTTGTTTTTTGTCTTAGCGGAATAAGTGATGCTTGGCGCATTGGCTTTCTTTCCATCAGCATTCCAGTATACTTTAACTTCTTAAATGATTCGCATGCATATATTTTGTCCTTTCGTTTATCCTATACGATAAGAAGTACAAATTCATTCACATTTTCCTCTCTACACACATACACACACACGCACACAAACACACACACGCACGTTAACACACACACACACGCACGTAAACACGCACACACACACATAAAATCAAAGAAAGTTTTACAAACGCACTGACACACATACACACAAAAACACCACACACACACACACACACACACCACACACACACACACACACACACACACACACACACACACACACGCGCTCGCGCGCACGCGCGCACGCACGCACGAATACCACCTCCTCCCCTACACACATATATACACACATATCACAAACAACCCTGAACCCAGCCTCCACTTCCAAATGTTCACTCCAAACTACATTCATTCATTCATTCCTTCAAACACAACACTTCAAAAACACCACTGATTCAATCTACAAGAACTACCCCACACGCACTGAATAAGTCAATCCACGGGTTAAAGATGATGATATATCTCTACACCATCAGAGCCTCATGCCACACAAAATGAATCCAGAATCATGAATGTCAAACACACACGTTGATAGAAAAGTCCCAGGTGGCCTGTGTCTTTGAGTAGGTTGTGTGAAGAAAACGATCCTCCGATTCTTGATAGAAAGTGCATAATGTAAGCTATGATAACAGGCAGGAAAATGTACGTGATAAATCGCTCTACGATCACATGGTTATGGCACAAGCAGATTGATCTGCAGCTCTAGAATAACAGTTACCTGTCTGATTTGGTTAGTGCTTTTTACCTGCAACGTGACTTGCCACTAGTGTAGTTGCGGTTTACAAAAAGTCAGGGTTTTTTTTGGTTTTTAAAGATATTTTTTGTTTTATATTTTAAACAACAGTGCTCGGTATTGGCCAATGCGATGTTTGTAAAGTCACTATCTAGCGCATTAGCTTTTTTCTGTATTCAAATAAATTTTTTCTGGATTTTTTATGTCTTAGCGCTACTGTTTTTTTTTCTCTTTCTTTGTATGTGCGTGTTTGTCTCTGTCGTCATCTCTCTCTCTCTGTCTCTCACTATCTCTCTGTCTCTCTGTCTCTCCCAAGGCTCAATACTAGGCCCACTTCTATTTTGTATATATGTCAATGACCTTCCACTCCATATCAAAGACCCATGTCAGCTTTTTTGTGATGATACAACAATACATACTAGCCACACCAACATAGATAGAATATCAGTTTCATTACAAAAAAGTATTGACTCTCTTGAGAAATGGTGTCAACAAAACCATATGTCCCTCAATCCACAAAAAACCAAACTAATGCTTATCACCACAAGACAAAAAAGACAAAATCTGACAACTCCACTCCCCCCTGTATTCATAAACAAAACCCTAGTTGAAGAAGTGGACAATCACAAAGTCCTAGGTATTACAATAGACAATAATCTCTCATGGACAGCACATGTAACCAAATTAAGCAACACTGTGTCCACACAAGTCTACCAGCTTTGTAGAATAAAACACTTCTTAAACTTACATGCTAGAAAACTATTTTTACAGGCTTATATTTTGTCATCAATTAATTATTGCTCTACACTCTTTGACACTGCCAGTGCAAATACGTTAAAACCTCTTATTAGTAACTATAAACGAGCCCTCAAGGCAGTACTCTTAAAGTCCTCAAGTTTAGTTGAATCTGACTACACAAAATTGGGAGTCTTTCCATTACGAGAAATGCTTTCTATAAATAAAGCTATGTTTATAAATAAAATCCTCTATGGGCAAGCTCATACAACATTGAAATCAACATTTCACTTGAATTCTCGAGATTCAACAAAACTTCAGCGACCCATCCCAAGAATTGATCTATTCAAATCAAGCCTCTCCTACTCTGGTAGTATGCTCTGGAACATGCTACCATTGAACTTGAAGTGCTCCCAAAGTAGAGAGGTCTTCAAACGACATATTCATATCCACTTTAATTCCAACAGACTTTAACCCTATCCCTCAACCCCCCCCCCCCCCCCCCTTAAAAAAAATAAAAATAAAAAATAAAAAATAAACATCTTACTCAATGCCCTTTAATCCATTGC
>CM060331.1:2833265-2838265 GCA_030674155.1 Stramonita haemastoma
GGGACAAAATAGCCTGCTCTTTATAAGGTGGAACGGGTTTTTTAACGTGTGCGCAAGTTGTTCTGTGTGCACGGGGCCTCGGTTTATAGTCTTATCCGAATATAGAACAGACACATTTACTCAGCGGCTTATCTCAGCCACCACACTTTAACTACCAGTCTGAATCAGTGACATTTTTCCTCCCAAAGTCTACACTGAGGCCAGCACAGCACATCCCTGTACATAACGGGGCTGGCACGGTGGCTGAAGCAGAGACAGAGACCAACCGGTGATTACCAAAGGTTGTGGCCACGGTGCCCAGAAAGGCCACGGGTTGGGAAAGAGACAATGGCGGCCAGCGGTCTTTTGTGGTGGGCAGTAACTGTCATGGCCCCCAGACGTGGTAAGGTAAGTATGGCTTAGCTGCCTCACGCAGAGAGAGAGAGAGCGGGGAATGGAGAAGCTTCGCCTAGTATCTGGACAATGGTCTTGGGGGGGGGGGGGGGGGGGGAGGCAGGAGACTGACGTAAAAGAGAGAGTATCTTCTCTGTTCTTTTCTTGTTCTTGATTCTACCTTCCTTAACCAGGTGAGTTGCGGGGTGTCTGGTATTCTCCTGTGTTTGTATGTGGAGGATGTTTTCCCGGTGGCCTCAGCCCGCGCATATATATATAGATATAAATATATATATATATATATATATATATATATCTATATATATATATATATATATATATATATATATATATATATATATATATAGATAGATAGATATATAGATATATTACAGAGCAGCTTATTGATCGGTGGTCTAGAGGTAACGCACCCGCCTAAAAAGGGAAAAGTCTGGGTCGGAGTGTGCAGTGGTTCGAATCCCGTTTGGACCCCTATATTTATCCTCATCTATGAGACAGTGAGTGGTATTCTGGGTGCTAGTCTTTCGGATGAGACGATGAAACGAGGTCCCGTGTGCTACTCATCAATATTTAGCGCGCGTGAAAGGACCAACGGCAACAAAAGAGCTGTCCCTGGCAACATTCTGTAGAAAAGAGCCAATTTGATAGGGAAACATATACAGTTGCAGATAGGAAAAAGAAAAAGAATATATGGGTGGCACTGCACTTGTGGCGAGACTCTCTCCCCGGGGGGGGGGGGGGGGGGGGAGGAGGGAGGGAGAAATCCGAATTTTATGCTGAGAAATCTGCTTGTCACATAAAGTGCTCCAAAAAAAAATGATAGCACATATCGCATGATAGGCATACTTGCAATTCTTTAACCCTCAAAACATTAAAATCAATTACAGGAGTTTTAATGTAAGTGTATAGTTTGATGCCAAACTTGTAGACAATACACAAAGACAACTCTGGCACTGGCATGTCTGCACTTGAAGTTAACCTGGGAAATGCTTTCTTTTTTGTCTTATCGCGTGCTTGTTTTCGGTTTCTTCATATTATTTTCACTTATCGTTTTCTTATCAATTGTTTTTTCTTATGTTTCGTCTACTTCGGGAGAGAGAGAGAGATAGATAGATAGAGAGAGAGAGGGAGAGACAGAGACAGAGACAGAGAGACAGAGAAGCAGAGAAACAGAGAGAGGGAGATAGAGAGAAACAGACAGCATAGAGACAAACAGACAAAAATATAGAGACAGAGACATAGAGAAAGGGGGGGGGGGGAAGAAAGTGAGATAGAGAGAGCAAAGACAGAGATACCCGTGCATACACACATGCATAATCTGATATGTGTAATCATTTTACATAATATGTATAGATACATATATACACACACTTATATGTATGTATATATGTGTGTGTGTAAGTGTGTGTGTATGTATAAACATGAGACAGAACAAAGACGAAATGTGCGCAGGCAGAGAGAAAAGACAAAAATGAAAGAAAAACCACATAAAAAGAGGACCAAATGCTAACACCACACAGTAGTGGAGACAAAAACAGACTGACAATGATGTTACAGGCTGGCACACAAGCAACACACACACACACACACACACACACACACACACACACACACACCACACACACACTCACAACACACACACACACACACACACACCACACACACACACACACACACACACACACACACACACACACACACACACACACACACACACACACACACACTACGCTCAGCACACACACACACTCACACACACACACACAACCTACACACACACACACACACACCTACACACACACACACACACACACACACACACACACACACACACACACACACACATACACAAACACACACACACACATACACACTCACCACACACACACTTACACACAGCATTATATTTTATCATTGGCTATATATGCTGACAATTCGTGTCGTTGATGTGTTTATGACTCCCTAGACGAGCATTCTGTCATCATTGCACATCTATGGTGTGCAGCCTTGTTGGCTGAGTTCCCCATTAACATGATTAAGCTGTACAATAAAATGCAGATGTGCTGTTTGCACATGTATAGTTTTTTCAACCTCACTGCTGCTCGGATTTAAAACTGTGAACGATTTTGACAGATACTTTAAACAATTTGTAAATATGATACTAGTGTAAAGTTATTAGAACAAACACACAGACACACACACCTATTCACACAATCACACACAGAGACACGCACGCACGCACACACACACAGGCACGCACGCACACACATAGGCACGCACACACGCACGTACGTACGCACACATACAGACGCACACACACACACACACACACACACACACACACACACACACACACACACACACACACACACACACACACACATACAAAAACACATTCACCACACACACACACACACACGCGCGCGCGCGCGCGCGCGCGCGCGCGCACACAACACACACACACACACACACACCACACACACACACACACACACACACACACACACACACACACACACACACACACACACACACACACACACACACACACACAACACTCACGATCGGGCGAGAACGCATGCATGCAAACATACAGGGTTCATGCACACATACACCAACACATTCCATTATCTTTATCTCTCTGTATCTGTCACGCTCCTTAAGGGAGTGTGAAGAAAACCCTACCCATACCCACTCTATCTAACTTCCCGACAACAACAAACGCAGAACACAGAGGAGAAATTTCCAATCTTTACTATTCAATTTCAATGATAATGAAAATCAACAATCAAAAAAATAACAAGGCAAAACCAACGCACCAAAATACACTTCCTCACGCTCACAAAAATCTTATATAGTAAACAACAACAACAAAAATAATAACAATGCAAAAATCACACGCAAAAAATGTACAAGTTTTCACACCCACATGCCACCGCACTCTAATCTAAGTATTAAATATATTAACTCTAATTTAAGGTCCTGTATTTCTTACTCTTTTCCTTTTTCTCTAACACAGTTTTTGAAGTCCAAAAATGAACAACAACAAAAAAACACACACAAAAAAAACCACACACCAAAAGAATCACTTTCCTGACAATACGATGGAGAAGACGAAGCAGACGAAGGAGACGTGCTGGAGACGAGGTACAAGGTAGGACTTGACTTGACGACTGGAGGTAAACAGGAACTGGTGGCGAACGGAAACTGGTGGTAAATGGGAACTGGTGGTAAACAGGAACTGGTGGTAAACAGGAACTGGTGGTAGACGGAAACCTGTAAAAGGCGATACTTACTAATCCTCCACATACACTGGTAACTAAAGTTATCTCTTGATTCTTTTTAGGTTGGCAAAATACTTGTCTCTCCACACTCAAAGATTCCACTCAGTACTCGGGGAAAATATATATATATATCTATATACCTTAATCTAATCCACATTCAACACTTCATAATAACTATCAACATCCAAATGGGCTTAATTCAAAAACATTCGAAAGACTCTGTCATAAAGCATATTTATAACAAAACAATATCAATCCATACTTACCATCAAACACACTCAACTGCACTGTATCGCACATAACTCAAAAATTTCCATATCAATTCCAACATAAAAAAATGCCGAGTATTACAAAACACAATGAAAACCCTTTCCACACGAACCCTTGATATTAAAAAACAACAACACATAACTAAGGATAAATACCCCTACGTTCGCTATACACCAATACTAGTGTTACTTCACGAAAAATAAATATAATTCAGAACAAAACGCTCATGATATGCTTATATTTCTTCAGTCCAAATGTTTAATTAACAACAAGAACCAATGCCCATTATCAGAACCAAAACAACAACACACCAAAACCACACGGAACCAGACATAACTACGACAAGTACAAACTCTCACCTGTCACTGGAACTGATATAGCGCACTCCTGCACCCCAACTGACGTGACTAGACGAACAAGTGACAAACAGTGACGAAGAACAAAGAACGAAGGCAGGAACTGGAGAGTGAAACCTCCTACGAGGCGTAGGCTCTCTCCTGCTTCTCGAACGGAGCCAAAACTAGATCTACGTGGCGCCCAACAGCTAAAAAAACTGGCACGGCGACCACGTCCTCCTGCTCAGCCTAAGCCTGCAGCCGCTCCGCTGATCTGACCGTTAGATCTACTCTCGCTGCGGAACTTCTCGAGAGATCTGCCTAAGCCTAGATCTATACGAAGAGAAAAGGAAACGAACATAGACAGCTATACACAGAGAATTAAGTGCAGACAAATGCGCGCACTGGACAACTAGCCACTATACACGTAAAACGATCTATTTAAAAAATATGCGAACCGTGACAGTATCTGTCTCTGTTTCTTTCTCTTTGTCATTCTGTCTTTGTCGGTTTGTCATCTATCTGTATCTCTCCTTCTCTCTTTCTGTCTCTCTGTCCTGTGTCTCTCTGTCTCTCTGTCCCTGTGTCTCTGTCTCTGTCTCTCTGTCTCTGCCTCCGTCTCTGTGTCTGTCTGTCTCTCTCTGTGTCTGTCTGTGTGTCTGTGTGTTGTGTGTCTGTCTGTCTGTCTGTCTGTCTGTCTGTCTGTCTGTCTGTCTGT
>CM060331.1:2843265-2863265 GCA_030674155.1 Stramonita haemastoma
CGGATCAAACACGCATGTACAATTAGTACGCATACAGTAGGGAACTCTCTTGGTATGGTGTCCGTGCGTGCGTGTACATCTGTGTGTGTGTGTGTGTGTGTGTGTGTGTGTGTGTGTGTGTGTGTGTGTGTGTGTGTGTGTGTGAGTGTGTGTGTGAGTGTGGAAGTAGTGTGTGTGTGTGTGTTTGTGTGTGTGAGTGTGAAGGTGTGTGAGTGTGAAGGTGTGTGTGAGTGTGTGTGTGTGCGCGTGTGTGTGAGTAAGAATATGCGAATATGTACGTGTGTGTGTGTGTGTGTGTGTGTGTGTGTGTGTGTGTGTTGTGTGTGTGTGTGTGTGTGTGTGTGTGTGGTGTGCATGTGTTTGTATGTGTGTATGTGTGTTAAAGACACAGAGAGAGAGAGAGGGAGAGAGAGGGGGGGGAGAGAGAGAGAGAGGGGGGGGGGGGGGAGAAGAGAGAGAGAGAGGGAGGGAGGAGAGAGAGAGAGAGAGAGAGAGAGGGAGAGAGGAGAGAGGGAGAGGGAGAGAGAGAGAGAGGAGAGAGAGAGGAGGGAGAGAGAGAGAGAGGAGAGAGGAGAGAGAGAGAGAGAGAGAGGAGGAGAGAGAGAAGAGGGGAGAGAGAGAGAGAGAGAGAGAGAGAGAAGAGAGAGAGAGAGAGGAGAGAGGAAGAGAGAGAGAGGAAAGAGATGAGATAGAATGAAAATGAATGAATGATGAACAACAATAAACGAATGAAAGAATAACCATTCTTTATTTCTCAAGGGTTACAGAGGAAAAATCCACGGTCACTGCCGTGTTTCGGGAATATTTGAAGAACACAAGAACAACCAAAATCTAAATAAGTACAACCCCTCCAAAAAAACCTCCAAGAACACAATTTGAAACAACGAAAAGAAACAAAAAAACCCACCCCAAAGTCAAAACAATACAAATCTTTAAAAAAGACAATAATGACCCCCTCCCCACAAAATCCACTATCGACAATAACAAAGTTCAACGGATGAATTAAAAAAAACATCGGTTTACATTCAACAAAAGCATAACCCTCGACTGGATTTTTGATAACGAGTTGGAAAAAGAGAGATGTATTAAAAAAATAACAGTCACCAACTAACCAGCTTATTAATGTCAAGACAAATGTATTATAGCATAACTAAAACGAACAAAATCAAACAAGCAAGCAGAAATAGCCACCCCCGAAACAGACAGAGAGACAGACAGAGACAGACAGACAGACAGACAGACAGACAGACACACACACACACACACACACACACACACACACACACACACACACACACACACACACACACACACACACACACACACTCTCAAAAACCCAAACCAAAGCAAAACATATACAAACTGTCCTATTAACACGACATGAATATAATTATTTCACGACATTTAAGAATCAAAGCTTTTCTCTCTGAGAGAGAGAGAGACGATGAGAGGATGAAGTAGAGAGAGAGAGAGAGGAGATAAAGTAGAGAGAGAGAGAGGAGAGGAGAGAGAGAGAGAGAGAGAGAATGTAGGAGGATTGCGAGAGAGGAAGAGATGAGAGAGAGAGATCAAATTATTTATTCCGATGATAATGAATAACAGTTATGTGCTTTTTAACACCTGTCCCACCCTTATCAGCGATATCATTGTATAAAATCCTCTAAATGAACAAGCAAAACCCCAACAAAACAGACAAACAAAGAAAAAACATGAAGATAATATGAAAACTACCCCCCCCCAAAAAAAAAAAAAAAAAGTAAAGAGAAAACTATAATAAGGCATACGCACATAGATAAAACTGAAATGAGCAATTCATCAAATGATGATTATGATAAAAAGACAAATTATGAGCTAGCAAACAAGAAAACATAGGTTAAACAATTGGAACACATAATCCCACCACCATTAGTTTTCTCAAAAATAAGTCTATTCATCATGATACTTTGATAAACGGCATAAGACACTTAACAAATATCCTCATTATAAAAAATTCTTGTCAATAACTAATCAAATAAAACATGTGTCCCCAAACAAATAACAACAACAAAAAGCATCCACATAGCATTGAAAATAAAGAAAAAACATGGTTGATGATTTATGCGCGCACACACACACACACACACACACACGCACACACACGCACACGCACGCACACACACGCACACACATACACACACACACACACACATTCACAGGTTTCATGCTAAAGGAAATGCATGCCTTAAATCTAAAGTAAAATTATATAACGGAACACATGAGGAATCTATCCGCTGGGTGCGGGGGAGAATGAACAATAATCTTTATCTTTATTTTTCAAGGGTTAACAGAGTAAGTACTACACACTTTTTTTTCACCGACCCTTGCCCTGATCAGGGAATGAAGCTACCCCCCCTACCCCTACCCCTACAAACCAGCGTGACCAAACATCAGTTCAACCTATATTTTAAAGGCAGAAAATGGGATGTACCCAACAAACGCGTAATTTCTAACTGGTTACATTGGTTATTATTTAAAGAAAAAGTTATGTATTCAGAAATACGGAGTCCACAGCTGACTCGAACATTAGACAGACGCACTGAATATATTTATGTCAATCAAGTATATTAAAACCGAGAGGGGAAAGAACTAAAGAAAAAAAGGACCAGACTAAAGCAAACAAAAATAAGAGAGAGAGAGACAGACAGACAGACAGAGAAGAGAGAGAGAGAGAGAGAGAGAGAGAGAGAGAGAGGAGAGAGAGAGGAGAGGAGAGAGAGAGAGGAGAGAGAGAGAGAGAGAGAGTCTTCAAATTGCATCATCGAAACAAACCAGTCACAAAAGTGTTTCAAACACCCACAAAAAACACTTTTTAGACAATAATTATCATCAATGAAACCTATAAGCTCACAATGTGGCCAAACGTCATAATAGAAATGAAAAAGAAAAACAGGAAAAGTGAATAAATACCCCTCCCCCGGACCCCCACCCCCTCAAAATAGAAAGACTAACCAAAAAAACAAAAAAATAATACAAAAAAACAGAAAAAAAAACATAACAGAGAAAAAACAGACAAAACCCAAAACAGAACTGTATTTAAAAACATTCAAAATAGCAACGAAACAATATTTAAAGTTATACAAACCGGTTTTCAAAAACTCAATGTATCAAAAAATAGTATCTACACTAATGAAAAAGAAAAGAAAGATTGCAGTTATTCAAGAGGATGGTACACAAATGGTATGAATGCAGTTAAATACAACATAAGAATCAAACACTCAATCCAATGATAAGACTAGGATAGCATATGTGGAAGTGGAAGATGGGAAGGAAAAAAAGAAAGAAAAGAAAAGAAAAGAAAAGAAAAGAAAAGGAGAGAGAGAGAGAGAGGAGAGAGAGAGAGAGAGAGAGAGAGAGAGAGAGAGAGAGAGAGAGAGATGAGAGAGAGAGAGAGAGAGAGAGAGAGAGAGAGAGAGAGAGAATATTCAAATCATATCGTCATCAAAACAAACCAGTCAACAAAGTATTTCAAAACACCCACAAAACACTTCTGTAAACAATAATTATCATAAATAAAACCTATAAGCTTACAATGTGGCCAAGCCTACAATGAAAAGAAAAACCCCGGAAAGCAAAACATACAAACAAAAGAGCAAAGTTGTATAAAAGGATATCAAAATTTAATAGGATAGCAAATGGGAGCGAAACAACATTTAAAGTTAAACAAACCAGTTTTAAAACAATCTCAATACATAAAAAAGATATACTAATGAAAATGAAGAAGAAAATTGCAATTATTCAGGACGATGATACATAAGAAATTCAAGTCTTTAAGCAAAACATGCATATGAAAACAAAAACATGCATATGAAAAACAAACATTACATGTGCGCACGTTGAGTGTGTGTGTGTGTGTGTGTGTGTGTGTGTGTGTGTGTGTGTGTGTGTGTGTGTGTGTGTGTGTGTGTGTGTCTGTCTGTTGTTGTCTGTCTGTGTCTGTCTGTGTGTCTGTGTGTGTCTGTGTCTGTGTCTAGGTGTGAGGGGGAAAAACAAGCAAAGGAGACATAAAGGAAAAAGCTACTCACACACTAACTTCAACGTAAAACTCAAAGAGAAAGAGAGAAACATAAGAGAGGAGAGAGAGAGAGAGGAGAGAGAGAGAGAGAGAGAGAGAGAGAGGAGAGAAGAGAGAGAGAGAGAGAGAGAGAAGAGAGAGAAGACAGACGACAGACAGACAGGACAGACAGACAGACAGACAGACAGACAGACAGACAGACAGACAGACAGACAGAGAGAGACAGAGAGAGACAGAGAGAGAGAGACAGAGAATTAATGGTCTTTACTTTTCAAGGGTAACAGAGAAGTATCCGAGTGCCTCTTTTTTATCCAACTTAATAAACCAATACACACAAAACACAAAAAAACAATCATCAACAACCAAAAAATAAAACAAAAGATAAACAAAATAGCCATCACCTAACAATAAATTTCAACCTATGATTTTAAAAAGGAGTAGGTATACATTATACAAAAGTATAATCTCAACTGGATACATTGATAATTATTCAAACAGGTATCCCTAACTGGTGTACATATTAATGCCAAGACAGATACACTAGTCATAGTTAAATCAAATGCATTAAATGCAAATAAAAAAATATATATCAAAATATTTTGACAATTCTTTATTACTTAACAATTTAATTATGAAGAAAAGGAAACAAAAAAAACTTACCAAAAAACCCAAATAGCAATCATTTAAGAAATCAACAGCATTATGCTTTAACGCCATCACCTGAGAAATTTTCAATCTGCTCTTGTTACAGAACACGAATTAAAAACACGTCAAAAAGGTGTAACATACATGAAAAGAAAACAAACAAACAAGTGGGGAAAAAAAATACTAGCAAAGCTAAACACAGCCTATTCTTATTTAGAAGTCATGGACACAGTTTCAAATTCAACATAAGCAAAATATATCTATCTTATGATACATTTAGGATATTATTCATATGACAAAAACGAGAGAGAGAGAGAGAGAGAGAGAGAGAGAGAGAGAGAGAGAGAGAGAGAGAGAGAGAGAGACAGAGAAGAGGACAGAGACAGAAGAGAGACAGAGAGACAGAGAGAAGAGACAGAGACAGAGACAGACAGAGAAGAGACAAGACAGAGACAGAGACAGAGACAGAGAGAGACAGAGACAGAGACAGAGACAGAGGACAGAAGACACAGACAGAGACACAGAACAGACGAGACAAGAAGAGAGACACCAGATCTAGCGCACAAACTACACTTGCAAACACCCAAGTCATCTGTGAATAGAACTTCAAACAAAGACCTTGCTGACATTTTTGTTTTTACTTTTGGTCAAGTTCCCACTTGTAGTACTTATCGTTTGACAATATTTTCTAGTCACGCTGATTTTAGAAATTTATTTTGCTATAGCTGCGAGCGGCTACCCAACCCCAACTCCAGATTTTTTGTTTGTGGCTGAAGGGGGAGGTAGGGGGAGGTAGGCTTTTCCCAATGCTCTGACCAGCAGTGACAGTAACCAAACCACTGACATTTTGTTCTATTGTCCATTCTCACACCATCATTTGACATATCTCAGACCACAAATAAAGTGTTCATTTTGATCTGCTTTCTAAAACACACAAATGACAAAAATTTAATTCAAGTCATGCTTTCTCTACAGCCAGAAAATACTGTTACCTTAGATATCATGTCAATATGCTTTTAAAACACACGAGTGATCGAAAGCTTATTTCCAGCCACATTATCTTTACAGCCAGAAAAACGCCAAACAAATTAGTACAATGCATCATCTTGTAAGATTTAAAGAAGAGGGAGTTGTACAAAGTGTATATCTTTCTCAGAGAAAAAGTCAGTTGGGTAGTCAAGTGCCAGTGGTGTGTGCTCACCAACTAATTTCTATAAAAAGAGCATAAAAACAAACAAACAAAATTATCAAATTTATCTAAGGTTGTTACAAACTACATGAAAAATGGAAGCGATCCTTGTTACCAAAAAAAAAACAAAAAAAACTTTTCGGTATCTAAAAACAAGTAGTTTTTTCTTCACTCATTCAGATGAACAAGTATTGGTTTTATCTGAGATAAGTATGGTATCAGTAAAATAAATGCGTTGCAATTTTATCCATCCCATTGTACATTTTCAGTTGATCTTCTAGAACATCTTTGTCTTGTTGTGGAGCAAAACTGGATTTTTGGTTTTAATGAAGTGTACTACCAGAGCAAAAAACACTAATTAATACTTAGAACCAAGAAATAAAAACAAAACAAAAAACTAAACATACATGCAAGCTTAAATGCTACTGACAAATTGAGCTTCCAATTCACCATTTTACAGAAGTAAAGTCAATATATGTCATACTTTGGCAAAAAAAAGTTTTCTTCTGCCAGAATAGATAAAAGAACTAATGTGAAAGGTTGCTAAACGAAATATGTACACATTTTTAAAAATCATATTGCAATTTTAGATGGAAAATTCAGTGTTTTATCTCCGTCAATTAAAAAAAAAAATGAGTGATGGGAATTTTTCAAAAGTCAAATTTTGATTACAGATTCAAATCAAGCAATATTACAGATACTTGTAAGCCACATACACACAAACTTGATTTGCCATAACTTGAAAATAACTTAGCTATAAATAAAATATGATTCTGATTCCTGCCATTATCATGGGCCACTATATGACTACATTTCATTTTTGCAATGGTAGTTGATTCAATAATTACAAAGAAAGAAAACTTACAAGCCCTCCACACAGGCAAACTTCAAGGACTACTATACTATGGCAGAAATCTTTCACATACAATTTTTCATAAGTTGCATTGGAGTAAAATCCGTTATCTATCTTTAGCGGGAAATCAATACACAGATCTGCCACCAATAGACACTTACGTCATTTCAATGCAAAGGCAGTCATAGAAACTAGTCTGTTATATATTGCATTGGTCGCTCTTTTAAAAAAATAAAAGACCAAAAACTAGAGAAAAACACTATCTCCCATATAAACTTCACACACCAGTATATAAACTAATAACAATCCTGTCAAAATTGAAGGCTATTGAATGCTGCAATTTTTTTCAACTGACACTTCTTAAACAAAAAGAACTTGCCCAGCTTAAACAAAATAAGGAATTAGATTATATTTCTTGCATTCAATCTCATTAAGAAAACGAAAGATAAACTGGTATATTTGTGCATTCATAAAAAACCCGAAAAGTATACTAATGCATTTTTTAGATTCAATCTCATAAAGATCCGAAAAATGTACTTCTGTATTTTTGCCTTCAATCTTCTAAATAATATAAAAATACAGATTGTATTTCTTACATATAATTTATTATATTTCAAAAAAAAAAATCGGTATTATATTAATGTTTTGCATTCAATCTAATATAAAAACCCGAATATGTTCTATTTAAGGAAAAACAAGGAAAAAAACAAACCACACAATGTTTTCTCATCATCATCATCATCATCATCTCATCATCTCTCTCCTCTCTCTCTCTCTCTCTCTCTCTCTCTCTCTCTCTCTCTCTCTCTCTCTCTCTCTCTCTCTCTCTCTCTCTCCAATTCATTCTCAGATGTGAACATGGAATACCATTCCTCCTAAACATTGAAATTACCCTCCTCCTCCTTTCTCTTCTGCACCTTAAAAAAAACTTTTAAGAAGACAACCACGCATCTCAACCATTTACGCAGACACAAGCATGCATATGTGCATACAAAATACGCTCATGTCTATTTTGCACCACCACACTGACAGTATTCCTTTCAATTCTGAAAACTTCAATAAAAAATTATTTACAAATGTACCAACATGCAATCACATTTCTCCATTTTTCTTCACATAAAGATAATTTTGACAGCCTCCTGCATAAAAATATAAAAAAGAAAAACTGCCATTCTCTTGGTAGTCACAATATCAGGTCATTTTTCTCCGAGTTTTCCGAATCAATGTAACAAGATAAGGTTAAAAAACAAAAGAAAAACTCCAAACCAAGACATCAATGGTCGACCATACACCAGACATTCGTCCAAAACTAGCATTTAGCAATCATCATATTTTAACTTTTTTTCTACTTAATGAAATTAGACAAAAACCATTCCCCAGCACGTGCGTGCACTCACACACACACACACACACACAACACACACACACACACCACACACACAACACACACACACACACACACACACAGTTCTTCACTCCTACTTACCTAAACATATTTCTGCTCCCTTTAAACACCCTATCCTATTATACATTCCCCCACCACCCTCCCCACCCCTCCCTCACCCCTCAATTCCATCACTCCACCATTCCCGATTTTTAAAATCTGCTCCCCATGTTTTTGTATTTGAAAAAAAAGGCTTCCAAAACTGGCCCGCTCCCCCTCCCCCAACTTCTGATAACTATCGTTGACTACCTATCCTTTGTTGATGACTATCACCTATTGACTACCTATCTCCTTTCGATGAGCACCTGTACCATGTCAGCAATCACACATTCAGTCCCCATACGTATACCCAAAGACCTAAACATCCTAACACCCCCTCCTAGCATCTCTTTCCATGATATTCTAAGCCCAAATTGTCTCCTCCCCCTATGGGGACTTGGGGGGATGGGGGCTGTCAATACAGATAGTATCTCCACCCTCAGGAAAATCTGGGTTAAGAGATTCCCTTACGTCTCTTTTTAACTCGGAATTGTTACTTTTCCTGTTATCTTCCAATCTACTTTCTACCTTTTGGTCCAAATTTTCCTGCTATTTTTTTTTTTTAAACCATAATGATTCTCCCCTACGCCGAAATATATGCGCTGGGCCTGCCTTCTCAGGCGCTTACCAGCAGCGGAGCGCATTTTCGCTCATATGAAAAACAGTGGTTGCTGTCAGAGTACTGCGAAGACGAAAAAGATTTAAAGTTCTACAACCACCCCAAGTATATGAGGAAAAAATGTTTTGCCATGGTGGTAGCATGTACCAAGGAATCTACCTGCCATCTGTGTCCACATGGCGGGCCAGGGTTAGAGTAACTGTAAAGGTTAGTTGTAAAGGGTTAGGACTAGTGTTAAAGGTTAATATTGGGGTAAGGTTTGTCAGTCTATTAGCTGGTCTGCATGCATGCATGTGGACACAAGAACAGGTAGTCACTATGGTACAGAACGTTTTTATCACCAGATTAAAATTTAGCATAGCCAGGGAACGCAGAAATTGTATCAAACTATTCTACTTTCCGGTCCTGTTAACACCCACATTTTTTGTTGGATTTCGTTGTTCGGATATTGTATAATAGTTTTCAGTTCCCAGGCAAGTCATTGGAGATCTTACATTTTAAGCATTTTTTCTCCATCTTTAAAAAGAAAAGGTTCACGCCCAAAATAACCCTTGGCAAGAATTAAAGGAATACGCGGACACTGAACCCTGTCAAAGCTATTAGCTCCCTCCCTTTTCCCTACCCCCACTGATCCAAACATGTGTATTCAACCCCCGCCTCCCAAAACATCTTTCTCTGAAAACACATCTACAAAAAGTTATATCTCCTGTTCACTACCACCCTTTCCCTCCTCTCCCCCCCAAACACATACATGACTTGAAACGACGCAAAACCACACACACACACCGCACACACAACACCACACACACACACACACACACACACACACAACACACACACACCACACACACACCGCGCACGCACGCACGCAACGCACACACAACATACACACACACACACCCGCACGCATGATACTTTGCGCACAAAACTTGCTCCCCTTTTTCGGACGAGTATGCCATTGTAAACTAGTGCGAACAGATGAAAGAAAATGGAAAAAAATCCGCATACACTGGGATACCGGATGTATAGAAGTAAACGAGCGCTTATTCCATTATCCTCGAAATAAAGAAGAAAGAAAATACATACTCGTATTTTGTAATGTACACGTAAAAGTATTTTACTGAGAACTATATAAACGGTCATTTAACTTGTGCATTTTCGTTTACTACGCGCATTTCTTAATGACATATCAAGGGGAGATCATCCCACAGCCCTGTTCATAATGTGACACTTGATTCTACTATCATAACCCTCTGTGTCTGTGTTTGTGTTCCAATCTCTCTCACTGTGCGTGTCTGCGTGTGTGTGTGTTGTGTGTGTGTGTGTGTGTGTGTGTGTGTGTGTGTGTGTGTGTGTGTGTGTGATGTGTGTGTGTGTGTGTCTGCGTGTATGTGTGTGTGTGTTGTGTGTGTGTGTCTGCGTGTATGTGTGTGTGTGTGTGTGTGTGTCTGTCTGTTGCAGTCAATCCCTCACACCGCTACTACTACTGTTACTGTAACTGTTGTTACTACTACCACAACAAAAAGTATTGTTTATGCATCCATCGTCTATGTTTATGTATTTTCTAAAAAGCAAAGCAAAGAACCCCCAAAACTAAATAAAACAAACAAAAATGTCAGAAAAGACGACTTCTTCAAACCTTACAAAATTTGTGCCCTACAAGGATTGATGGGGCATCATAGGGTGCATAACAAGTGTTTGTTTTTACTAAACCAAAATTGATCTGAGTCATGAATTAAAAAGAAAAACTACAAAAAAACCCGAAAGACACAGGTTGTCACAAGTCATACAATGTTGAAGACTAGCGCATTTTTCTCAACACATGAAATCTGATTCATTATATAAAAAAAATCCTGTAAAAAAAATCAAATCCGGTTTTACGCGCAAGAACAATGTTGCCCTCGATGTCCTCAATGATTTGCCGTGTTGCCCTTGATATTGTCCTCAATGTCTTCGACGTTGTCATTGATGATTTGCCGTGTTGTCTGCGATGTTTTCATTGATGAACTGCCGTGTTGTCTTCGAGGTTACACGCAATGTTGTCCTCGGTTTTGCACTCAATGTTGTCCTCCATGTTGTCTTTGATGAGTTTCCGTGCTGTCTTCGATGTTGGTTCTCACTGATTTGGCGTATTGTCTTTGATGTTTTTGATGTTGTCATCAAAGATTTACCGAGTTGTCCTTGATGCTGTCCTCTATGTTCTCATCTTCGTTTGGTGTTTTCCGATGTTTTTTCTTCGATGTTGTTCTTGATCATTTGTCGTGTGGCGTCCCGTATGTCCACCCTGACAAACATCTTGGTTATGGGCCTTGCTGATACTGATGCTCTCCCCTTGTAGAAAAGGCAGGTCGATATAGTTGCCCTCACACATGCCAGGTCAGGTCACTGGCCCTTGATTCCAGACCACAGCCCCTGCAAGCAAAAAGTTATAAATAAGACTTACTACATGTGCACGCGTATGTGCGTGCGTGCGTGCATGCGTGCCGCCCGCCGCTATGTTTGTGTGTGTGTGTGTGTGTGTGTGTGTGTGTGTGTGTGTGTGTGTGTGTGTGTGTGTGTGTGTGTGTGTGTGTGATGACGCACTATATTTTTTGTTTCTCAGCCAGAGTTCCGAGGTTCACTAATGTGGCACTTTGCATAATCATGGGATCGTTTGCCAACCAGCAAGGTTGTCGCATTCTGACATCGGGGATGATAAACGAAACACTAATGGGCGTGCTTTTTAAAATAAAAATTCGTCTGAAGTTCCTAAAGGCACGCAATGGCCTACTCTTCGTAACATGTACCCAATATGTTCTGCGTGTGTTTGCAGGTGTGATCTTGGCTTTAGTCTCATTCAGGAAGACTGAGGAGGGTGCAGATGGAACTGATGTTAATCTAGAGGAAACTTATCGAATTGAATTTTTAATAATGAATCAAACCCTGGCCGTAAGCTCATGAGCTCAAACTCTAACCACTAGGCTATCTCGGCTCCCGATAGAAAGAGTTAATGACCAGTGATTTAAATAAATTTTGAAGTGAAATTACCTACACTATTCTTGCACATCTTTGTAAGTGAATAAACTCACTTAATAAATTTATCGAGTACACAATTTCATACAATTCTTTCTGAATAAATTGCAAAAAAGAAGTTAACTATAATTTTCCTGCACAGTTTTTTCTCTGAAAAATTTACAAGCATAGAGGCATGCTTTCAATACAATAAGTAGGAAACAAAGCAAACACATACAAAGTCGTTACAATAAAAAAAACGTATTGACACATCGTGCTCACCAGAAGCAAACATTTTTTTCATCAAAGATTAAATTTTAAGAGCTAAACACCCTATGCCTGAATCATATATAATAAAGCGCTCCGCTATTGCTGTACACTTCTTATACACTCACACATCCCAAGCATTTGATGAAGTCAGTTTTCCTCACAGCTGTACACTTCTTATATACTTACATGTTCTGGGCATATTTTGATATGTCAGCTTTCCAGACGATGGCCTCATGTCTTAGGAGATCGGCTACCAGGTTCCACATGATGACTCACCACAGAAGAGACACTCACATGATCCACACGACTACTCACCAGATTAGGAGCCGCGTGAATAAGAATGGAAGGAAGAAGCCTAAAGGAAATGCTGTGAACATGTGAGAGATGAAGAGTCCCAATCCCTGTGACCCCGTTCCAAGCCTGGTAGGTGTGGTGAATGGTCATTAGGGACACACCAGGATCACTGTAGGTGTGGTGTTCACAGACAAAAAATAACTGTAGAAGGTATTGTTTTCGGACACCGGGATCACTGTAGGTAGTGGTGTTTACGGACACCGGGATCACTGTAGGTAGTGGTGTTTACGGACACCAGGATCGCTGTAGTCAGTGGTGTTTACGGACACCAGGATCGCTGTTGTCAGTGGTGTTTACGGACACCAGGAATCGCTGTAGTCAGTGGTGTTTACGGACACCAGGATCGCTGTAGCCAGATTGTCGCCCTGATCCTTGATTTAGATTTTTTCCCATCCTTTTAGTGTTTTACGTCACAGATCGCTTTTTCATTTTTTACGAACATGAGTTCGCTATTATGTCTGGGGTTTAGACACAATGCTCGATTTTGAGGTTTTATTTTTCATTTATTTTTTTATTCACTAGTTCTCTCTATGTTGTTTTTATGGTTTTTCTACTATTCTAGTTTTATCTATATTTTATTACATATTTAGCAAGGACAGGATGCAATCAGTGTGTGCCAGTGATCCTTTGTCGTAAACCACTGACCGGGCAGTCAGTCCGAAAGTCCAGCAAACGAACGCGACGGAGTGGACTGGACTAGCCTCGAAGCACAGAGAGCGAGAAAGAGGGAGAGGGAGGGGGGAGGAGAGAGAGAAGAGAGGAGAGAGAGAGAGAGAGAGAGAGAGAGAGAGGAGAGAGAGAGAGAGAGAGAGACAGACAGACAGACAGACAGACAGACAGACAGACAGACAGAAGAAGAAGAACAGACAGAGAAGAGAGAGAGAGACAGACAGACAGCAGACGAGACAGACAGAAGAGAAGAGAGAGAGAGGAGACAGACAGACAGACAGACAGAGACAGAGAGACAGAGAGAAGAAGAGACAGAGAAGGGGGAGAGAGAGAGAGAGAAGAGAGAGAGAGAGAGAGAAGAGAGAGAGAGAGAGAGGAGGAGAGAGAGAGAGGAGAGAGAGAGAAGAGAGAGAGAGAGAGAGAGAGAGAGAGAGAGGAGAGAGAGAGAGAGAGAGAGAGAGAGAGAGAGAGAGAGAGAGAGAGAGACGGGCTTGAGAAGGAAGAAGAACCGTAGCGTAATAGAAAAGGCGCAATGAAATAACTGACTCCAAAACTTTTACAATGACGAAAAACAAAATTCCAAAATACGGACGTGGGTTACGAAACGGGCAAAACAATAGATGAGAGAGAGAGAGAGAGAGAGAGAGAGAGAGAGAGAGAGAGAAGAGAGAGAGAGAGAGAGAGAGAGAGAGAGAGGAGAGAGAGAGAGACGACAGACAGCAGACAGACAGACAGACAGACAGCAGACAGAGGGCAGACAGACAGACGACAGGACAGACAGACAGCAACAGACAACAACACACACACACACACACACACAACACACAGACAGAAAGACAGACAGACAGAAGACAGACAGACAGACACGACACGACAACACACACACACACACACACACACACACACACACACACACACACACACACACACACACACACGATGCTAAATGTATGAAGTATCTGCAAAATATAATAAACTTCATCGTACTCACATTCAGTTGATGGTTGAAGTCCTGCTTTTCTTTGCAGTCCCTCAGTGAACAGACAGCTCAGTCTCTACAGTGAAGGCAGCAGTACGCTGCAGGTCCTCCCAAGTCGCCGTATAGATTCTCGGCCACTGGGGGGGATGTTGGGGTCAGGCCAGATGCTTCTTTCGGAGTGTATTGGAGCAGGGCTGTTGCACATCTTCTCTAGTCTGGCTGCCAGTCTTGTAAGGGCAATGTTCTGTGTGGCCTATGCGGAGTTTCATCGTGTTTTCTCTTCAAGTCTTTTTGTTGATTACACATCTTCATGTCATGTCATACCCTAGCACTGACATCTGCATGGGCACTTCAGGTCGTTTCTGCCTACTGTCTTTTCAGGAGAACAAAGATCTTTGGCGGCGGCTGTAGTAGTAGTGATGGTGGCGGCGGTCGAAGTGGTAGTGGTGGTGGTGGTGGTCTGCTGTTTGTCAGCTATCTTGTTGACACAAGGCTCTTCTGTAAAAAACAAACAAAGATTTAATATTCTAGCAATGATTAGCTAGGTGCACACAGCCTCTAAAAAGGAAAAAAGAATTCTTGAATTTTTTGGGGGTACAAAAATGCAAAATAAACACGTTTATTCTCTTTTACTGCTATTGCTATGAGTATTTTTGAATGTACAATTCTGTCATTCTTAATGACGCGTCTATGGGAAGAAGCCAGTAGATGACATTGTACTTCATAAACAGCAGCAGGTGGTCAGTTGTGTAGTGATCAATTATTCATAGTTCAACATTGGACACTAGGAATGACTCAGTGGTGAGGGAGGTAACGTTGTATTCTTTTTTTCTTCTGTTTCGCACAGGTAGTTTTTAGTATGTAAAATACTTCACTGAAGCTCGCAGGTGTTCTGTTTAGGCACTCATCCTCAAAGTCGGAATGTGCCTAACCTTTAGGATGGAAACAATGGTCCCATATGCAAGAATCTCACCATTGGTAAACCACAGAGCTCTAGCGCGGGAACAAATCCACCCCATCCCCCCACCTCCCCGCTCCCGAAAAAAAAACCACAACACACACACACACACACACACACACACACACACACACACACACACACACACACACACACACACACACATATGATGAAGGCAGGATGAAAAAATGTTGTGCAAACTTAATCTCTGACACCACTTAAGATCATTTTGACTTGGTTTTACACACATCCCCCTCTCCAAAAAAAAACAACCGCAGCAATATTAATAAGCAACAAGATCACCCCCTCCCCCGAAACCCCTTAAGTACTGCACAAAAACAACCATCACTTTTACCTGTAGCTTCAGGTCAACACTGTCAGAAAATAATGGCGACGCTGATGCTGCGAAGTACTGGGGTTTTAACTATTGTCCCTGCTGAGGCACCAAGTGGTGTTAGCCCTGGTCGATGTGTAGCGAAGTGAAGTGAAGCGAGGTGCCTACAACACGTTCACTGCTTCTCTCCTCACCTGATCTCTGTGTGAGGGTGAAAACAATATGGTTCAGGTTTCACGTGCATCAGGGAACGAAGCCACTTGCACTGATGGTGATAGAACAACCTGTTGCACACCACACCTAAGGAGTTTACTGCTCTTTCTTCCTTTCTCGTTTGTCTGTTTATGTTGATTTTAATAGTTTGTTATTTGATTTCAAGGATAATGGTATAAAGTGCTGGTTTGAGGCCCACAGCACCAAAAGCGTCTTAAAGTGTATGGGTGCACTCTTTTCTAGCATCCCTCATATGGGTTGCGCCATTCTTGTGGTCACAGAAGATGACAGTTTGGCTTGAATATAGCAAGCCTGTCAGAAAGAAAGCTGGGACAGTGTATGCAACGACACATAATATTACACATAATGATGATGATAATATAAAATATGATGTACCACAACACAGTGACGCACCGCTGCTGCATGTACACAGTAAATGCACACACAAAAACGAGCGCGCGCATGCATGTATGCACGATTAACCACCTCCCAAATAAGACGTATTTCAAAAAGATGTGACAAAGTGCCTGAATGAGACTCATTCTACTTTGACTTTTGCACAGTAACAGAGCCCAGGGCACCAAGAAAGGGCTGTACTGTAAGCATACACACTATACGTGAATCTGTTCTGTTCTAGTGGCAAAACCACAGCCCCCAAATGCTAGCCTGGCTCAAACGTAGCAAGTCTGTCGGAACAAATGCTTAAACAGTATACATAACAGTACGCAGTAGTACACAAACAATATACTTATAATATACAACATGATACACTAAAGCACAATGCAGGGCTGCTGGAACATGCATACACTAAAAACAAAATGCAGAAACAAACAAGAGCTCTGCTAAGCATGCGCAAACATACATACCGCACAGAATAAAGTGTATTTCGAGATGATGTTCGTCGAATTTCGAACACAATGTTCTGACCACTAGGCTATCCCCCCGCCCTTCATTCGATCAGTTAATGCCAGTTTCTTTGTTTGGGTTTAACCTACATTTTCGTACCTTCTTTGTTTCTTCGTCTGGCTGGTCAATGTTATCCAGTCACCGCTATCCTATTTGTGGTAACCCCTTCTTTTTGCATAGCTGCTTAACTTTTTTGCATAGTTGCTAAACTAATATCTACATATGTTACATGAACCTACTTGAAGCAACAATTTTTTTAAAGATGAACAGAATGTTCTGAAGGTCCATTGTTATGCAGTCACTACTACGTTTCTGCTGTCAAGGAGATTTGTTTCTCTTCAAGGTAATTAGATGCCACAAATTACGCAAAAAAACCCTCCCCCCAAACCATTGTCACTCTTGACAACTACATTACATTACATAAGCACCGCATTGTAAAGCGGCTGGTATTCATGACTCTATGCCAGGCTAAAGCACAAGTATTCGTATGCATAGCATGTGACCCTTAGTAGAAACCTAAACCAGCTGATAGATATCTCCACGCATTATGGTAAGTAAGTAGGAACTAAGGCACCTATGTATGTTTTGTAAGCAGTGTGGCTTGTGGAAGTTGAGTAGCTTTTATATGTAATATGTATATACTGTCAGTAAAACCACGACTGTTTGCTTTTGGTAACTATGCACGTCCTTCAGAACTGTTATGGGCAGTTTGGCTCTCCTCAATAGCTATGCAGATGTTTTTTTCAGTGGCTGTATGCTATGGGGTTTGGGTTAAGCAGTGGTACACGTGGTCATTGCTAATAGCATGGAACATTTACATGTAAATCTGATGGCATTTTGAAATAAACTTGCCCTTGCCTTGCCTCAACTTTCCTTGTGCTGCCTTTTCCTGTCTTGCCTTGCCTTGCTCTGATTAGCCATGGTTTGATATGCCTTGCCTTACTTAGTGGAATCTTCCTTGTCTTGCCTTGGCTTGTGCATCTTTACTTTGCCTAACCTTGCATTCCATTGTACTGCCTCATACAACCTTGCCTTGCCTTGCTTTACATTGTCTTCCTTGCCTTGCTTTGTCTTGTGCAACCTTGCTTTGCCTTGCCTTGCCTTGCTTTGCTTTGTGCAACCTTGCTTTGCCTTGCCTTGCCTTGCTTTGCTTTGTGCAACCTTGCTTTGCCTTGCCTTGCCTTGCTTTGTCTTGTGCAACCTTGCTTTGCCTTGCCATGCCCTGCCCTGCCTTACTTTTTGGAGCTTCTCCTTGCCTCGCACAGCCTTACCTAGCCTTGCATTTTTGTTTTGCCGTACCTTGCTTTTAGTTACTGAAGTAGGTCTATCTTAATCATTTTCTTTTTCGTAAAGACACACAGCGTACATGTACGTTATGTTATGTACCCTATTAGAGGGTTCTTTGCTTACTTAAATTTGCCAGGAACAAATCTGCAGTTGCCCTGGAATATTTTACCTGTACTACGTTTCTGTTGAACACGGGTCTTCGGTGTATTGCTCCATCCAGAAGATTAGTACCCAGATCTGCACTCAAGGTCAAGTGAATGAAACGTGAGGAGGGGTGTGTGTGTGTGTGTGTGTGGGGGGGGGGCTCAAAATGAGATCGAACCCACACTTATAGTGTCTATGCAGGTGCGTTACATCTTGACTATCAACTGACTTGACCTGCCTATTTCCCTAGCTATTTGCTTTTTGAATCGTTAGAAAAATACTGCATTTTTGTATCTCTCTCTCTCTCTCTCTCTCTCTCTCTCTCTCCTCTCTCTCTCTCTCTCTCTCTCTCTCTCTCTCTCTCTCTCTCTCTCTCTCTCTCTCTCTCCTCCTCTCTCTCTCTCTCTCTCTCTCTCTCTTCTCTCTCTCTCTCTCTCTCTCTCTCTCTCTCTCCCCCCCCCCCCCCCCCTCTCTCTCTCTCTCTCTCTCTCTGGTTTCTATAGATATGTATAGATATGGTGTCCAATCGCAATGATTTGATGTAAATTGTTTATGGTTCGATTTTGATTATTTGATTCCTTCCCTATGTGAATGGGCTGTAAAGCTTACACATTAAAATCAATTGTCATTGTCATTGTCTCTCTCTCATATTTCCGATAATCATCTCTCTGCAGTTAAAATATACTGTGTATTTGCGGTTTTCCCAGCAGAACCGGTGGTAATAACGATCAGAATCTAGTCTGAAAGTGAAGCCAGACAACATCACTATAAAAGCCAGGTTTCGATAATGAAGGCTACTCGCATCCTCGTAACAATCTTTTGTGAATGTGCCCTTTTATGATTGTAAGTTACAAAAACAAATTCAACTTATGTATACTTAGAAGAGAGAGAGAGAGAGAGAGAGAGAGAGAGGGAGAGAGAGGAGAGGAGAGAGAGAGAGAGAGAGAGAGAGAGAGAGAGAGAGAGAGAGAGAGAGAGAGAGAGAGAGAGAGAGAGAGAGAGAGATCTGAATTCTGAAATGATTTATATGACACTAGCCTAGGGCCACAGTACATTTGTTGGGCTTGGATGAGAACAATGGGTTTATTCATATCATTGACGAAGCAGATGTATTAACACGTAGTGGCTATTAACTGATCAATGAAGAAAAACTCACATTATTTTATTTCATTATTTAACCCGTAATCAACCATAATTCGATAACAGGAAGAATATGATTTCTAAAAAAGTCATGTAATTAGAATATGGTATATTAAATTGCAACAATTATTGAATAAAATGTCTGGATGTTGTCTTCCTTTTGTTAATAGAAAAAATATTATATATATATATATATATATATATATATATATATATATATATATATTATATATATATATAAACAAACTCTACCTATACTAATCGTTTGTCACATTGACCAGATCTAGCAAGGGTACGTTGACCAATACATAAGCTTAAACAATATCTTATTGCTCAAACTTGTATAAAGATAATATTCTAAGAGGAATTGAGCTTTACTTTCAACTTTCGTTTTACTAAATGGACGCAGTTTGTCTTGACCTCTGTATTGTATTACCACTATAACTATACACATTATTATTAAGATGTATAATATTGAATCTCGCTTGTTTTATTGTGACGCAAAAGCAATATACATCAAAAGAGTTTAAATAATGCATTTTTTTTAATGTATTTTAAAACATTATATAAATCTCATACATGTTTTTTTCTCTTGTAGTCCCATCCCATTCTTGAATAAACATATCCACTAATCTTTGTTGAGAGAGAGAAAGAGAAAGAGAGACAGAGAAAGAAAAGAGAAAGAAGGAGAGAGACAAAGACAGAAACAGAGATAAAGACAGACCTGAGGGAGAGAGCTGTGAGAGAGAGAGAGAGAGAGAGAGAGAGAGAGGAGAGAGAGAGAGAGAGAGAGAGAGAGAGAGAGAGAGAGAGAGAGAGAGAGAGAGAGAGAGAGAGGAGAGAGAGGGGAGAGAGAGAGAGATAGAGAGAGAGAGAGAGAGAGAGAGAGAGAGAGAGAGAGAGAGAAGATTCGTC
>CM060331.1:2870765-2895746 GCA_030674155.1 Stramonita haemastoma
ACAAAACAGCCCATAAAAAACGGAATTGGCTTCCGTGAACATGTTGGTTCATGGCTGGTCATTATGGAAATGTAATCCCCTGCACTGAAAGGACGGCAGAGAGAGAGAGAAGAGAAGAGAGAAGAGAGGAGAGAGAGGAGAGGAGAAGAGAGAGGAGGAGAGAGAGAGAGAGAGAGAGAGAGAGAGAGAGAGAAGAGAGAGAGAGAGAACAGAGAAGAACAGACAGACAGAGACAGAGAGAAGACAGACAGACAGAGACAAGACAGGCAGACGAGAGAGACAAACAGAGACAGACAGACGACAGACAGATAGAGAGAGAGAGAGACAGACAGACAGAGCTAGAGACTGAGGCAAGACGAGACAAGATAGACAAAAAGAGACAGACAAGCAGATGGAAAGATAGAAGCAGATAGACAGACGAACAGATAAAGAAGAGATAAACAGAAGGACAGAGAAACATGAAAGACAGGACACAGACAGACAGACAACAGACAGACCAAGATGTGGAGAGAAAAGAAGAGAGAGAGAGAGGAGAAGAAGAGAGAGAGAAGAAAGAGGAGAGAGAGAGAGGAGAGAGAGAGGAGGGAGAGAGAGAGACAGAAGACAGCAGACAGACAGAAGACAGACAGAGACAGACAGACAGACAGACAGAGCAGACAGACAGACAGAGACAGAGACAGAGACAGAAGAGACAGAGACAGAGAGACAGAGAGAGAGACAGAACACAGACAACGGGACACACAGACACACAGGCACAAACAGAGCCAAGGGTCACAGACAATGACAGACACAAAGACAGAATCCAAAACACAGAAAATAGATGATTAAAACCCAGACATTTTAATCACGTTTACTCTTCTTTGATTTGTAGTGAATCGAGAGAAAATAAAGAGACTTCTTTAAGAGGCACAAAGAGATCAATCATGTGGAAATCATTTTTTAAAACGAGTTTTTTTAATATGGCAAATGTTGTCAGTTATTGTCGTAGCCAAAGCATCAGGGTTTATTTAGAATGTTGCTTTGCCTTCGACAATATTACGTTGGGATTGTAATTATTCACATCAAACTCTTATCTCTCATTCAGATGAGACTATAAACGAGGTCCTGTGTGCGAACGCACGCAAAACATCTTGCGTACACGTTGAAATCCCGTTCCACTTTTGGGAAGAGCAGGCCATCGTGTGCCAGTAGGAGCGGATGACAAATTTATTTTTAAAAAAACAACACAGCATGCACACAGGTGTCGTGTTTAGACACCATCCCTGAGGGGAAAAAAATAATGGGTAGGCGTGCACTTGTGGCGACGCGCTCTCCCGGGGGAGAGCAGCCCGAATTTCACGCAGAGAAATCTGCTGTGACATAAAGTGGTATAAAATAAAAATAATAAATAAATACATTAATTTAAAAAAATTCACTGCTGTTATGAGTAGAAACAAATCCTATAAGGTCAGAATATGGCTGCCCACATGGCAAAAGTCTTGAACATAGCTGTCCGCGAAAGGATTCGATCTTGTGTGTACTGACAGTGTCATAGTAATTCCCAGGTCCATTGGGATATAGTCAACACACATATTATTTATGTGTGTGACCCCTAGAATGTTAAGCTAGGATATGTCTAAAGTGACAACAGGGACAACAAGAACAATATCAACTACTACTACTACTACTACTACTACTACTACTACTACTACTACTACTACTACTACTACTACTACTACTACTATACTACTGCTGCTGCTGCTGCTGCTGCTGCTGCTGTTGCTGCTGCTGCTGCTGCTGCTGCTGCTGCTACTATTACTACTTCTACTACTACTGCTACTGCTGCTGCTGCTGCTGGACTACAAGCTATATTTTATACTATAAAATACTCTACTCTAAGAGCAAGTGGTAAAATTGATGACTTTCAAAAAGCGTGGATGCAATTGTACCAACTGTACTCGAAATTGTTCAGACTTAGGTATGAGAAAATCTGTTACAAAAAGAATATATCAAACGGATTAAGTGTTTTTTATTGCAATCATAGCCGTTAACATCAACATGTCTGTTTAAAGGTTAAGGTAAAGATGTCCCAGGGGATGTAAATGTCGTAGGGGAGCGAGGCATCAGAGACTTCAGCTTCTCTAGGGGCCAGTATATTGAGGACGGCACCCGTCTCCTCTCCCTCGCTGCTTTACCTTCCCTGACCCTAAAGAGGGCAGGTACCCATTTACAGCTGGGTGAACTGGGGGGACTGTACTGAAGCCAAGGCGCGCAAACGGTCACCCATCCAACTGGTGAACACGCTCGACGCTGCTTAACTTGACTTGGGGAAAGCGAGCGCTCTGACTACTTAGCTATTCCAGCAAACAACAAAAAAAAACACACAAAAAACAGAGAAGCAGGTACACTTCCCAGAGACCTTGGACAGCAGAGAGTGTGCATGTAGCAGTGGATGATCCATGGTGTCAGAGACTTCACACCATCTGTCATCATTTTTAACCTCTCCTCCTGCAATCTGGTTTCTACTTCTGTTCCTGTTGTGCTTTTGTGTATGTCTGCTTGTCTGTCTGGTTGTCATTTTTTTTTTCTCTCTCTTTATTTGTATGTCTGTCTCTCTGATTTCTCCTACATTCTTCTAGTTGTTTGTTTGTATGACGGTGCATTTGTGTTGTTTTCTTGTCTGTTTCTGTCTCTCTGCCTGCGTGACTACCTTTCTGTCTGTCTGTCTGCCTCTGTCTCTGTCTCTCTCTCCCCCAAAGAAAATGGCAGCACACATATATAATTGCATCCTATCTTGACTGTGCTCCGCTTTCCACGCATGTGAGTAGTTTAAATGGTAACAATATCCCTAAACTCGGAATGTGGCTGCCTAAATTGTTGAAAAAACCAGTAACATACGCAAAATCTCACCTAAATATTTCATCGGTCATATTAAACGGTAATACGTAAAATCGAAGAAACAAATTTGATGACTCTTGGACCTCTAGCCAGGAAACGAAGTAAAGGAAAAAATCCCTGGCCAAACCCAATCGCCAATGGTGACCATAAAATGCTACTTATGTTCGTGGGAGGCTGAGGAGAGTGATGTGCTGTACATAACTGTCAGTGATTCAGTGGCTGCGTTAGTGTGATGAGATTGGGCCGCGGTTGAGCAAAGGCTGATCATATCATGGACTGCAAGGACACCGGACCAGAGGCAGACAGGGAGAGGTGGAGTAGGATGGATGGCAGGAGGAAACAGAGAAAAAAAGAGAGACAGAGAGAGAGAGAGACAGAGACATAGATGCACAGAGAGAGACAGAAAAGAGACAGAGCGAGAGGGATAGAGAGAGACAGAGGCAGATGGAGAGGCAGACAGACAGACAGACAGACAGACAGACAGACAGACAGAGACACAGAGAAGACAGACAGAGAGAGAAGAGAGAGAGAGAGAGAGAGAGAGAGAGAGAGAGAGAGAGAGAGAGAGAGAGAGAGAGAGAGAGAGAGAGAGAGAGAGAGAGATACAGAGACAGAGACAGATAGAGACAGAGACAGATAGAGAAAGAGAGAAAGAGAGAAAGAGACAGACAGAGAGACATAGAGAGACAGACAGAGACAGAGACAGACAGACAAAGAGAATGAGAGCCAGAGCCAGAGAGGGAGGGATAGAGAGAGACAGACAGATAAAGAGAGGCAGATAGACAGATAGACATAGACAGAGACAGAAGAAAGATAGAGAAAGAAAGTGAGAGACAAACAGACAGACAGACAGGCCGGCAGATTGACAGACAAAAAACAGAGAGAGGAGAGAGAGAGAGAGAGAGAGAGAGAGAGAGAGAGAGGAGAGAGAGAGAGAGAGAGAGAGAGAGAGAGAGAGAGAGAGAGAGAGCCTTAAATGGAGATGTGAATGAAAGAGAAGAGGAAAAAGCAGTTCCTTAAATGGTCGGTACCTGATTGAACACTGACAAACACAATGCACGGGAAACAAAGCAGTTTGTCCTGTGGGAAATCACACTTGATAAAATAGTGAGCAAACCACACCAATGCTAAACACGATAAGGCGGTTGCACGCTTTGCCTAGTCAACGGGTGTCCCTTTATCATACTTTGTAAATTGTGTAGCCAATACTGTTCTACAGGGACATAGCTTGATAACTTATTGGAAGTGCGCGCGCGTCGCGCGGCGCGCGCGCGCGTGTGTGTGTGTGTGTGTGTGTGTGTGTGTGTGTGTGTGTGTGCGCGCCAGATCTGTTTGCTACGCTTTGTATCAGTGGTCAGAGCATTCGCTTTCCCCAAGCTAAGTTTGAGCATCATTAAGCGTGGTTCAGATTGGATGAGGGGCCATTTGAACACCTTGGTTTCATTACAGTCTCTCAGTTCACCCAGCTCTAAATGGGTACTTGCCTTCATTAGGGACAGGGAAGGTAAAGCAGCAACGGAGAGGAGATGGGTGCCACCCTTAACATGCTAACCCCTAGAAAAACTGATGTCTCTGATGCCTTGCTCACCATATAGGTTATGGAAAACTTCTACCTTTTCAACCTTTGTCTCACAAAATGAAAAATAAGTTTTGCTAAACAAAAGGCGAAGATGAGAATATTATGCTTTCCACCACCCGCATGTTCTTATCACACATTTACCTGGCTTGAACAGTATCCCCCTTCCCTCCCTAGACAATACAAACAAGAAATGCTCTATACGTACAAAAAACCACTTTCGGATGAGACAAAAACCGAGGCCCTGTGTTGGAACGCACGCGAATGCACACAGAACATGTTGCCCACACGTAAAAATCCGTTACACTTTTACGAAGATCAGGCTATTGTGTTCTGGTAGGAGAGGATTACAACAAAGTAATGAAACAAAATTCAGCATGTACACAAACTTCATATTTAGATACCACCCCTGAGGAAAAAAACGGGGAATTTTGGGTCCCCAGTGTGGTTCAGGGCTTAATATGGCAACGTTCTGGCGGTTCCTGCGACGACGCTGGAACCATTCGTATTGGCGATTGCCTTTCCAATGGATCATTCCAGGGACGTGGAGATGGGAGGGAGGTTTGCTGCACTGCATGGGTACCATCTTGCCCTCCATACTTACTTACCCAGGCTTTTCGCTCTACAACCTAAAGCGCTACCCCACAGTCTTCTGAGACTGACAGATGCCTACCGTTTAAGTTTGCTGATTTGGAGGAAGTGGGAATGCGACTTTTTTATGTGAACAAAAACGGATACATGCCCAAAATATCGCCAGTAGTGAACCTGGGAGCTGTACGTTAAGAACGGGAAAAACTCAATCATTAGAATGAATGGTCTTTGGTCTTTAGTTCTTTTTTCCCGCCCACTTCAAGAGCTCATGGTTGACCAATGGTGAGATCTTTCGTACATGACCGTTTATGCCCACATGAAAGTAACCGCATTCCGACTTCAGGAAATGTTAGTATAAATTTTTGCGTGAGGAAAAGAGAGAGTGGACAATATTTTACACAAACATGCATTTACACCGAGATATCCTGTCCTCTGAAGGACAGACAAACATGCATTTCACTGACCACCGATGATAATTATCCTGTACTCTGAAGGACAGCAAACATGCATTACTGACACGATGATATTCCTGTACTCTGAGGACAGACAACATGCATTTCACTGACCACCGATGATAATTATCCTGTACTCTGAAGGACAGACAAACATGCATTTAACTGACCACCGATGTTTAAATTATGCTGTACTCTGAAGGACAGACAAACATGCATTTAACTGACCCCGTGATTATCCTGTACTCTAAAGGACAGACAAACATGCATTCAACTGACCACCGATGATATCCTGTACTCTGAAGGACAGACAAACATGCATTTCACTGACCACCGAGATAATTATCCTGTACTCTGAAGGACAGACAAACATGCATTTCACTAAATCCACCTGAGGATTCAAATATATCCTGTACTCTGAGGACAGACAAACATGCATTTCACTGACCACCGTAGGATTAATTGATCCTGTACTCTGAAGGACAGACAAACTCCAGCAGGCATGTAATCACATTTCCCAGCTTGTCGATAGTTTGCCACCTCAATGCCCGGCACTTAGGCAGAAAATCCAATCACCCATCGTCACTGGGAAATGTTGTTAACCATAAGAGGGGGAGGGGGGTTGATATGAAAGTATCGTACATAGTCGTAATCGGCTCGCTTGATTGGGTCTCTGTGATGAGGTTTACGCCTTTACTCTGTGTGTGTGTATGTGTGTGTGTGTGGTGTGTGTGTGTGTGTGTGTGTGTGTGTGTTGTGTGTGTGTGTGTGTGTGTGTGTATGTATGTATGTATGTTGTTGTGCGTGTCTGTGCGTGTGTGTGTGTGAGGCACTTTAAGCCCAGTGCATCCAACTTCGGCGTGGGAGTGAATCGTTTTCTTTTAAGCCTTTCTGAAAATAGAGGCAAGGAAATTGACCAAGGAAACAGAAAACAGACGGTGATGGAAAGATGGAGGTGACAGAAATGAAAGGCACAGGCCAAAATAAGAGGGATAAAAAGCGGGAATTGCTAGTACAGAATATCCAGACAGTAAAGATGCTGTTCATACTTACAGACCCCTGCAGTCCTTCAGGGGATAATTGTTTTTTTTCTATTTGTCAACTATTTCTTTTTCTCTTTATCATTTTTAGTTTTGACACTCATAAAGACACGTCATATCTAAAAATGGTCAGCATTGCAGGCAGTGTGGATTCCTGTAAAAGGAGAACACAGTCTGTTATCTGTTGAGTTGCTGTAAGGAGATTTCTTTGAGATGAAGTAGACAGTGATGATTCACTTTGTTACAATAACTTCAAAGCCCGTTAGAGGATGAAGAGAAGGGAAACACAGCCATCACAAGTGCAATGGTACCATGTCATAAGACCTTGACATCGCCGAACATTATACTGTGGCCGTAGAAAGACACTACTGTCCACTTATGCTGCTGAAAGCAAAACGAAACTGTCGCAGATGTTTTCAAACCAATTGTGACGTGTTACCAGAAAGGTATATTAAGTTGGAGGGAGAGTTTCACCTGAAGACTTGAAAAGTTATATTCCAATGCATCAGAGCCGTAGTTGGCTTATAAGCTTAAAAGCAATTATGCTAAGATCTTCAATCACAAGTATACATTTTAAGAAACTTCAAACCCACATTTCTCAAAAAGGCCGCCTCACCACTTCATGAATTTAAACAACTGTAACTTTGCTGTTATTTAAGCTACAGCAAAAACTAGTAGATCATTCTAAAGCTAAATGACTAAACTTTCTCACTGTATCAAAATCTGAAAAATGATGGAAAGGCACTTAATTAATGCACCTTTTGTGAAATTGCATCACCATTGATGTCTTACACAACAAGCGAAGTCCAAAGAGCAGAATAGACCACTGATAACCTTTACAGGGTGAATCAAAGGACTACAGAATACATAGCCACAGGAGGTGGTTCAGAGTGCTAAGGAGGAGATAAAAAAGGAAGGAGGGAATAGATCAGTGCAACACACTGCACAGGGGGGATTGGGGGCGGAATAGGGGTGTAGAATGGAGCAAGACTACTCATCAAGAATGTAAAGACATACAGAAAATTAATCCTTTACAATAAAATTTACAGTTTCACGGGATTACATCCCTGATATAGCCTTTCATGGTTGGCGGGGTTATATACACCATCACTGTCCTGAATCTAACAAACCTACTCAATGCATGCATGTCCTGATTCCTCTTCTCCGCTAACATAATATTGGAGAAAGTCCGAGTTTCTCTCCGTGAACTGTCTAGCTCAGAATTCTACACATAAATCCCTCGGCGTCCGAAAAGGCTTGAACCATTGAGTTTGGTAATCCGGGTGTCGAAAGTTAAACGCTTCATCTCAGTGACAGCATTTCCATCAGACTTTTTTACGTTGTGTTTGCTGGTTGCTGCAGATGACTTGTCTGCAATATATTCCATCGCTTTGTCCATTTGTAAGACGGCTGATGGGGCATAATCCTGCCAAAGCCTTTCCCTCCCATGTTAGTGTTCATCCAGGCCTAAAATGAAATAAACAGGGTCGATAGTTTTGCTTGGATGCGTCATTGTTAAAAGTCAATGTTGCTTGAAATTGAATGCCCCATGTCTGGCTTAGTTACAGCAGACTGTCACTTTGTTTACATTAAAAGTTGCGTTTGTTGTTCTTCGTTGTTGTTACTGTTGTTGTTGTTGTTTTGTTGTTGTTGTGTTTGGTGGTGGTGGTGGTGGTTAGTTAATACAGTTGCTGTTGTTCTTATGACTCTTTGAGGTGATGATAGTGGCATCGGCGGTGGTAGTAATTATTCAGAACATGCTTGTGGCTAGCGCTCGTTTAAGTCTCAGGAGATAAGGGAAGAGAGAGAGAGGAAGAGAGAGAGAGAGAGAGAGAGAGAGAGAGAGAGAGAGAGAGAGAGAGAGAGAGAGAGAGAGAGAGAGAGAGAGAGAGAGAGAAGAGAGAGAGAGAGAGAGAGAGAGAGAGAGAGAGAGAGAGAAGAGAGGAGAGAGAGAAAAGAAGACAGACAGACAGACAGACAGACAGACAGACAGACAGACAGACGGGACAGAGCCCAGACGACGACCGACCGACGACCGAACGACGACGACAGACAGACAGACAGACAGACAGACAGACAGACAGACAGACACAGACAAATAACCACCAGCAACAACAAACAGACAGACAGATAGAGACAGAGACAGCTCTCCCGATTAAATCAATTCCACTAAAACGCAAAATGACAAGGGAAATAATTGCAGTGTGTTGTTTCCCATCGATTGCTTCGGCCAAGCTTTTTAGTTTAACAGAAAGACGATCGCTCTCTAACCAACTGCAACTTGGAAGAATTATTTGATTAAACAAGCATTCTAATCAACATTTGTTGAGAATTTTATTCTAAGCTCTAGGGGATGCCAGGAAAACGATAAACTGAAAGAGCATGTTTTCATCTGCTGCAGTTCATTCATATATAAATTTGATTGAAGCTATTCTTGAGGACAATTGACATTACCTTTATTGATATCGAAGTAAATCGAAATATCAAAGACGTCTTGAATCATAGCTACATGTTTCGTACTTCTTTATATATATATATATATATATATATACTATATATATATATATATATATATAATATATATATATATATATATTATATTATATATATTGTGTGTGTGTGTTGTGTGTGTGTGTGTGTGTGTGTGTGTGTGTGTGTGTGTGTGTGTGTGTGTGTTGTGTGTGTTGTTAGTTGTTTGTTTTGATGGTGTGGTTCATATAGAATAAAAAACAGTTTAACATGATGAGCTATTTCAAACAAATTTCGCCAAACCAAAAAATGTTAATGACAATATAACACAGAAAGCACAATAATAGACCAACAATGTTTTAGATGTGTGTGTGTGTGTGTGTGTGTGTGTGTGTGTGTGTGTGTGTGTGTGTGTGTGTGTGTGTGTGTGTGTTGCGCGCGGTGTTGTGGGATCATTACACACTATAACAAGTATACAAAATGAACTTGAATGTACTTCTACTTGGAGGACGGGATGGTCTAGTGGTCAGAACATTCTCTTGCAATTTGACAACCCGAGTTCGATCATGTTCGAGGGGAAGTTTACCCTAGATTTAACATCAGTGCTGACTCCATTCTCCCGACATGTTCTTGGGATGAGACTATAAATTGAGGCCCTGTGTTTATACGCACGCAGAACATCTTGCCCACATGTAAAGTCATGTTCTGCTTTTCTTGAAAGAGTATGCCATTGTGTGCCGGTGGAAACAGATGACAAGATTTACAAAAAATGCATACTCATGGGGTCAGGATGTAAAAAAAAAATGATGACCTATTCCATTGTTCGCTTTATAAAAGAATAAATAAATGAATAAATATATCAATACAAAAATTAATGAATAATAAATACATATGCCCCACAAAATAATGTACACGTGCATATGCAAGGGATGTATGTAAACTAGGTGGAGGCAGGGTGGTAGGGCTTACGCGTTGTATGCGCTCATACATTGAAATGTGCAAAATTGGTCTGACAACGCGTGCCTTTGCTTGTACGTAGATGCATACTTATGTACGTGTGTAAGCAAGTAAAACACACTCACTCTGCATGTGTGTAAAGTTGTTTGTCGGAATGACCATGTGTGGGCAACTGTGTCCATATCTGTTGAGTTACACGATCCTGAAACGTCTTTAAAAGTTATCGCTAGTTTCTTTGTCCACTTTCTTCATTAAGCATTTATTTATTTTATTTCTCCTCTTGTATATGAGGATAACTGAATAAGCGCTCATGTGCTTTTTTCAGCCAGTCCCCGTGTGTATGCAGTTTTGGAAATATTGTCATCTGTTCCCATCGGCACACAATGACCTATCTTTCGAAAAGCGGATCAGGATTTAACGTATGCGCAAGATGTTCTGTGTGCGCTTGCACACATGACCTCGGTTTTCTGTCTCATCCGAAAGACTTTTGGGGAGACTGTAAGGAGAGAAGAGAGAGAGAGAGAGGAGAGAGAGAGAGAGAGAGAGAGAGAGAGAGAGAGAGAGAGAGAGAGAGAGAGAGACGAGAAGAGAGAAGAGAAGACAGACAGACAGACAGACAGACTTCTCCATTTAATCAATCTCACCAGAACGCACAATGACAAGGGAAATGATTGCAGTGTGTTGTTTCCCATTGATTGCATTGACCAATATTTTTGATTGACAGAAAGACGATGGCTCTGTAATCAGCTGCAACTTGGAAAAGATATCAAATTAAAGGAATATTCTAACTGACATTGTGGAGAGTTTTATTCTAAGCTCTGGATGATACCAGGAAACGATAAAATGAAAGAGAATAATAATTATTATTTTGATTTGGTTTCATGCATAAGATATAAAACTGAATGAAACGGTTCGTAAGAACAATGGATAATATTTGTTTTTGCAATGGAGAAAATCAAATACATAAGGATTTTTCTTCTTTTTTGTCGAACTATTGTTGTATGTTATATCGGTGAAAGTGCATTATAGTGTTACTAAGCACCTGATATGTCCGGCTCAGCGCATCCGACTTTGACATGGGAGAGAATTGTTATCTTTTAAGTCTCTCCGGAAAAAGGCAGGAGAATGTAGTAAGAAGGCAAACAGTATACAAGGAGGGGGTGACAGAATTACAGGCAAAGAACAAAGTATCAGCAAAGGCAGGGACAGAAAAGAGGGAATATTTAGCAGGTGATGTTCAGAAGGAGTGGATGCTTTTTATGCTGAGCAGCTCTCCGGATTCCGCACGGGGTAAACCATACCGATTGACAAGGTATGTATGTGCTTAGCTTTCATATTGATTTCAGGTGGAAAAACAACATTCCTATGTGCAGATCCATTCCAAACAAGTTTCGCCAAACCTAAAACCCAGCCTGACAAATAACACGTGTAACACAGGGACATATCAACGACGTTTTAGGCTTGCGCGTGCGTGCGTTGCGTGCGTGCGTGCGTGCGTGCGTGCGTGCGTGCGTGCGTGCGGCGGCGTGCGTGCGTGCGTGCGCGCGCGCGCGCGTGTGTGGTGTGGTTGGTGCGTGCGTGGTGGTGTGTGTTGTGTGTGGTGTGTGTGTGTGTGTGTGTGTGTGTGTGTGTGTGTGTGTTCTATAAACACCTAACACTTTCACTGGGTGCAACCAATCAAACCAGTGACATAGTTACTTGTACTTATTCTACCGTCACTTATTCACAGAATAATAATCTTCATCAAGATGAAACTCGGTGTTGCTGATGATGTGAATGTTGCTGAAGGTTGCAAATGTGATTTTTGTAACTGGTGTTATTGATACTTCTTTTATTGTCATTTTGTATCGTTGCTATCAGTTTTACTGTGACTTTTGTTTTTTGTTTGTTTATTGCTTTTTTGCCCCTTATGAAAAAAGCAGCTGGATTATTGCTTAAATTTTAACCCTTTAAGTAAAGTGCCTTAAAGAGCAGGATGTAGAATCGCTGTTGTACACATTTTTATTAGACTGACAATTAAACCGAGAAAAAAAGTTAAAAACACTTTCAATCTGTAGCATTAGGGACAACATTGACAGGAAGAAAAAAACTAGTAAGGACTCTAGGCATTTACGCAGGAAATCTACATAAAACCAATATCAAAAAGTTTGCTAACTTATACATTTAGCTTTAACACCCAATATGTGCACTTTCTTTGATATGTGCAAAACTAATAAAAACAAACTTGCAGAATTGTTTCATGAGCAGTTTTGAATGATAATACATAGAAAATTTAAAGTAGCATACCAACATTATAAAGCACATGAGATGGTGTGAGGCAAATAATGGTAATATAAATTCCATATCGAATAAAAGATCCCAAGCAAACATACAACAATAAAGGCACAACACATATTTCCTTCAGATCAAATGTTAAACGAAGTACCGTTACTTTTGTCTCATACTTAATACAATAAAAAGGTAAAGGTGTCTCATAACATGTGTGGTCGTATGAGAGCAAGGCATCAGAGACCTCAGCTTTTCTAGAGACCAGCGTGTTGAGGGTGGCGCCCATCTCCTCTACAATACAATGCAGGCAAGCAAATAAACAAAACCAAGATTAGAACAATAGGTAAACACGCAAGCAAAGAAACAAACATATGACTACACAATTAACTCCCCAGCCCCCCCTTGACATAAACACCTCCAACAAGTAAATTATGATACAGCAGCATATTCAAATTTACTTACAACAAATTTTCGTAACATGATAAAACAGCTTAATAAAAACAAGACAAATGTTGTTATTAAAACAAACATACATTACACAGTGTTTCTCGTTTCCAAGCATCCAATCTTAAGACACCGTCATTTTCTTAGAAGTATAGCATTTTAATATCAACAGTAAATGGCATCTACAGGTGTTTTTTTTACAAGAACTAGAGAGACATACAGACACAGACAGACAAACAGACAAGATGATACACGCAGAGACAGATATAACCAGAAAAAGACTGGGCCAAACAACAACCAGGAAAATGAAAAACGTATTTCAAACCAACAGCCTAGCAATGTTTATAGACATATAATCCCACATCTCTAGAACCAAAACAAACAACATACGCTGTCATGAATAAAGCCATTCTGTGTAGTCAGTGAACAGCTATTGATTGTTTGCATCACATACTGTCACAGACAACTGGGCTAACCACGCTTGTCAAAGATTAGCAACCAAAAGAACGCACAGACACCAAAGCCGAGTGAATAAACCATTTTCAACATCATAAACATCAACATTCACAACAAGGACAAGAAGAAAAACACAAATAAATGTCAAACCACTCAAAGCCATGGTTTCCGACCCAGCCCCCAATTCATTAGAGCATCAATAGGGACTCTTGTGTGCTGGGGTAATCTGGTCATCATCTTGTTCATGCCGGAAAAAGGATAAGGAGAATTTATTCTCTTGACAATCGTGTTCCGTGGCCATACCTTTTTGGTCTCCATCAACCATGGGAATATTATAGGGATCATCCATCTTTGGGCAAATCATGCATTGATATTCTGTCATGCTTCATTTAATTCTGTGATAAGAGGATTTTCAAAATGAAGATAATGGCTTTTATGCTGGACTTGAATATGACGTCTAAACAAAAAGAAATGTATTGTTATCAAAATGGAAGAGTTTAAAAGGTTTTTTTTAATTAAAAAAAGTAGACATACGCGTGTGTGTGCGTGCGTGCGTGTGTGTGAGTTCGTTTTGTGTGTGTGTGTGTGGTTGTGTGTGTGTGTTGTTATGCTCTATTTCTAGTAAAATGCACAAGCAATAAACGTCAATTTGCTCTACAACTAAAACACCTCCGTTATCAGACATCTGATGTGCTCTCCTCTGCACTCAGAGCTAAAGCAACTGCCGAGGACCGCCGTGTCACAGTGGTTAGCACTTAAGCTTCTGCCTAGTACGTCACGGGTTCAAACCCCGTACAGCAATACATTTGTGTTGACTTTAAACTCTACCAGATGCTTACCCAGAGAGAGTATGATAGGGCTCTTCAGAAAGACTGGCTTCACATAATTATCGTGTATAGTTAGTTCATGTTACATATGTGGTTTGAGTGTTCTGCATGCTGAACACCTCTGTGACTGTGGAAGCGGTGTCCAAATCTTCTGAGGTTATGGCGAAGTGTCCTTGGGGAACATTGTGGTGGTCACCACCCTTTACTCTATGTGTTCCCCTGACCAAGCTGTTTTTGTCTTCAGTAGGGAGTTGGTTTAGCTTTAAAAGTGTGTTTAAAAACACGCCAGCCCTCATCTCAATCACATTACGATGCAAAGCTTGTCCATTTCTGATTTTGTCACTTCCTACAGTCTAACATTTCGATACGATGTAACTTTTGATAGAACGTTTTTATTTTTAATAGTGGTTTTGTACTGAATAGCTTTTTTGTACATTAGCAGTGATATGTTAATAATGAAAATCGTTCTTATGTGTAATGCAACCCATTATGTGGTAATGCGTCACATGTATGCTAACACACTTAGTCGTTTCTCTTCTCCCTTAATTCGTGCATGCATTCATAGTGGTGAGCACGCTCTAACAAAGCCTTGAGTAGAGCCCACAACAAAAAGCAATGGTGTATAGGCAGACGATTCTATGGAGAAAAGATTAACGTTGTCCCCAGATACTGTTACGTTACAACATATGCGAAGTGATATCAACACGTACTTCTAGAATAGTAAAAGGTAAAAATATCCTATGTGGTCGTAGGGGAGCGAGGGACCAGAGACGTAAGTTTCTCTAGATGCCGGCACATTGAGGGCGGCGCCCATCTCCTCTCCTGTGCTGCTTTACCTTCCCTGACCCTAAAGAGGGCAGGCACCTATTTACAGCTGGGTGAACTGGGGAACTATACTGAAGCCAAGGTGCGCAAACGGTCACACATCCAACTTATAGCCGTGCTCGATGCTGCTTTATCTTGGCTCGACAAAAGCAAGTGTTCTAACCACTGAACTATCCCGTCTGTGTGTCTGCGTGTTTCTACATCGTTTTTTTTTACTAGTAAAACACGACGTGTCATATTCTGACACATCAAAGATCCTAGACATTGCTGTCTTATATTTCAGGCTATGTAGTGACTATTTTAGGGAGCATCCTATTCAAAGTGTTCTTGTTTATTTGGAAGAAAATAAACATAAACGCCAGATTTCGACAATAACATGCTAAATGTACTCGCACCTGTCATTGTAACATTTGCTGTAACACAAGACATCGTCTTTTGAAAGTTGGCTTTTTCCTTTCTAAAACCAAACTTGCAGTTGATTAAGAGCTGATCCCTCTTAGCTGCTTTGGGTTGTTCCAGAATCTTGTCAAACGATAATTGTATTTTCTGTCAAATAAAAACAAAGAAAACAAGCTTCTTTTGTTTGTATGGAAACAGAAGAAAAACGGGCGACATTTAAATAATTACATTCAAACAACTCCATATAAAAACGTTGACAGTTGTGGCAGACACCCATCACAAACCAGCTTGACATGATCCTGGTTTGTTTTGTTTTGTTTGTGTTTTTTTGTTTGTTTGTTAAAACTACAAGGTCGCGCTGCCATTTCACACAAGCACATGCCTTCTGCTTGAATTGATTGGTACAAGGGCACTGTAATCTTCTCACATGCAATTTGCATCACTGCAGATTACATTAAAAAATGTGCGATTGAATTACCTCTCTGCCTCCGCCCCTGTTTCTGCTTCCGTCTCTGTCTCTGCATTTGTATTGCACTTTGTCTATGCTGCTCTCCATCTGTCTGTCTGTCTGTCTGTTTGTGTCTCTCTCTCGTTTGTCTGTCTATCCCCCTCTCACTCCCGCATTGGACTGACCAAATGACCTTCTTTCTGGCGCGAATTCCATAGTTGACACCGACTGACGGAGGCTTACAGGACACCCTAGAAAGTAGTTACATATTTTTTTTTTACAATTCTTTAAAAACAACAAAAAAAGAATTGAACACTGGCAGGGAAAAGTGATGTATGTGAGTGTATGTATGTATGTATGTATGTATGTATGTATGTATGTATGTATGTATGTATGTATGTATGTATGTATGTATGTATGTATGTATGTATGTATGTGTGTGTGTGTGTGTGTGTAGGTGTGTAGGTGTGTGTGTATGTATGTGTGTGTATGTATGTGTGTGTATATGTGTATGTATAGGCTTGTGTGTGTATGTGTATAGATGATGATGATGATGATGATGATGATGATGATGATGATGATGATGATGATGATGATGATGATGATGATGATGGTATGAGTGTGTACGTGTGTGTGTGTGTGTGTGTGTGTGTGTGTGTGTGTGTGTGTGTGTGTGTGTGTGTGTGTGTGTGTGTGTGTGTGTGTGTGGAATACATGGCATAAGATATGTTGATGGTAGGAAAGTGCAAAGAAAGTTAAGAGAGAGAGAGAGAAAATTGTGTGTGTGTGTGTGTGTGTGTGTGTTGTTGTTGTTGTTGTTGTTGTTGTTGTTGTTGTTGTTCTTGTTCTTGTTGTTCTTGTTGTTGTTGTTACGGGACGGAAATGACATTACCTACCATGTGAGCGGAGACTGAGCGCAGGGGTGTGTTTCTGGACCGGGAGACACCAGCTAATTATGAGAAGCTGTTTCCTGGGGGATGGTCTGGACTTGTCCATTGCATGCACTTCCCCTTCTCAGTGAAGTATATAAATCAGATAGCTCTCTTTTAAGGCGATCGCTAATTTGGATGGGATGTATTCCCAGGTATTAATACAGAGTAAGGAGTTAAAATAACCCCATTTGATTTCAGAAGAGAGGTGAATGTATGATGTGGAAATAGTGCCCAATTACCCAATGTGAAACCGATGAAATTATGATGCAGGCTTCTATTGGAAATTACACTGTGGCCTAGGATGGGGTAGGGGGGGGGGGGGGGGGGGGCATCAAGGGTGATGCTGTAGAATGGAGATGGCCGGGTTTGCTGGCTGGTTTGTGCACTGTGAGTTGAAGTGGACAGGCAGAGGAAATGCTGATGGTGTGTTGGATGAGTGATAATGGTGGTTGTGGGGGTGTGATGATAAACCTGTTCATTGGTGTGCAGTTGCAGAATGTGGCTTTTTGTAGTGATAGTGGGATATAACGATTATCCCCTCCTTTCGATATTCACTGATTTTTTGTTTTAAATCATTATTCATTTATATAGTTAACTATATCATTGTTGTAGAGAAAGTGTTTACAAATCGATGTGTGATAATGGAAACTACAGATGGTGGTTTCATTACCATTATTTTTGCTATTATTATTGTCATTAATATAGTTTGTTCTCTTGTTTTGGGGCTGATGGGGTGGATGCTCGTGTACTTTTTTGCAGCCAATCCCCGTGTGAGTGCGATTGTGTAAAATTTGCCTTCCATGCCTGCCGGCGCACGTTGGCCTGCTCCTCCGAGGAGTGGAACGAGTTCTGATATGGGTGGGGGTGGTCTGCGTGCGTTCACGCGCGGGTTCTCGGTTTGTACTCTCATCCGGGGGCTTTTGGGAGGGGTGGAGTCGGCGCGGATGTTGACTCCCGAGGAGATTTCCCCTCGAGCGGGATTCGGTCCCCGGTGGGCGAGTGGCGGGCACATCACTCTGACCACCAGCTATACCATCCACGACTACCACAAGTGTGGTCAGTGGCCTGAGATGTGTGGCAGGGTGGTGGGCCGTGTACTTCTTCACCTTATAATTACAGCCAGAACTTCGGGAACACAGAGGGAGGGAATGTGACGTAAAGGAAATGGTAATCATAGGAGTGGAGTCCTCTTTATGATTGACGAGTGTGTGGGTGTATGTATGTATGTATGTATGTATGTATGTATGTATGTATGTATGTATGTATGTATGTATGTATGTATGTATGTATGTATGTATGTATGTATGTAGTTGTGTGTGTGTGTGTGTGTGTGTGTGTGTGTGTGTGTGTGTATGTATGTGTGTGTGTGTGTGTGTGTGTGTGTGTGTGTGTGTGTGTGTGTATGCGTGTATGTATGTATGTATGTGAGTGCGCTCTTTGCATACGCCCTCCCAGCTGTGTACCTGTATGTGTGAATGCACGCCGGCTCACATTCGCATGTAGGTAGAGTGGGGCGGCTGCCACCTGTACTTTACCCCCTCCCTCCCTTTGCTTGATGATGGTGTGTGGCTTAAGGCAAGTGTCCAGCAAGAGATGATTTTGTGGTGCACGCGACAGGAACTGAGCTCATGGGTGAAATTGTACTTTTTATGTCTGGTGTAAGTTTTTCTTTTTGTTTGCAAGGATTTGGATGTTATGCTAGGTATGCTGTTTTGAGGGTGCTTCCAGGGTTGCAAGTTTTACTTGTACGGGGATGCTTCTCACCATGTCTATTTACTTTATTATCAGAGACTTATCAGAGGCGTATGTCTCCATACAGAATATTATTGTTGTATACCAATATGTACATTGTTATAATAGATTTCATTTTCAAATTCCAATAAGATGAATCAGAATATAAGCATTTGTACCGTAAACTGTCAAGGGCTTGGAAACCCAAAGAAGAGGAGAGACATATTTCACTATTTAAGAGAAAAGAAATATAACATATGTCTACTTCAGGATACGCATTTAAGTCCTAGTATGGACAAATATTACAGAGCTGAATGGGGTTACCAGTGCTATTTTGCCTCGTACAATACGAACTCGAGGGGGGTTGCCGTTTTGTTTAATAACAATTTCGAATACACACTTAAGAAAGTACATAAGGATACAGAAGGGAACTATATGTTTGTTTCACTTAATTTTCTGAATCGGGATTTTTTGATAATCAATTTGTATGGCCCAAATAGAGATAAACCAGAATTTTATCAAGAAATAGAAGAATATATACAAGGATTATTAGCACCTAACCTTATCTTAGCAGGGGACTGGAACTTAGTATTGAATCCTAGCGCAGATTATGACAATTATAAACATGTAAATAACCCAAAGGCTGTGGAGAAGGTGGATGAAATAATGGAAAATTTAGATTTAATTGATATATGGAGAGAGCTCCACCCCCACAGTAGGCGTTTCACTTGGAGAAGAACCCAACCTTTACAACAGAGCAGACTAGATTTTTTTCTTATTAGTGAACATATGGTAGCTGATATTGCAGATTGTGAAATCATTCCTGGATACAGAACGGACCATTCCATGGTTTTATTGAAATTCAAATGCAGGAATGATGGAAAATCACAGAGTTTTTGGAAATTTAATTGTTCATTGTTAAAAGATACTACATACGTTACCGAAATAACAAATGTCATAAAGGAGACGATTAAAGAATATGCGGTAGATTACAATAATAGTATGGAACTTGATCAAACATACCTTAATCAGCTTGAATTTGATATTTCCCAACAGCTTTTTCTTGACGTAGTTCTTATGAAAATTCGCTCAAAGACAATTTCGTATTCAACTTTTAAGAAAAGACAAACACAAGAAGAAGAAAAGATACTTATAAAAGAAATAGAAGAGTTAGAAAAGAAAAACAAAAAGCATACAGAAGAGCTGAGAGATTTAAATGTAAAGAATGAAAAGTTACAAGCTATAAGAGAAAAGAAATTAGAAGGTGTATTGCTAAGATCCAGATCTAGATGGATAGCAAAGGGAGAAAAGGTCACAGATTATTTCTGCAATTTAGAGAAAAGGAATTATGTAAGTAAACAAATTGTTAAAATTCAAGATAAGTACGGTAATAATTTAACAAGTACAACAGACATTAAAAATGAAGTAAGTAATTTCTATCAACAATTGTATGAAAGAAAGACCATTGAACAATTTGATATATATAATATTGTTCAAAATTTACCAAAGTTAACAGAAGAAATCTCTCGGAGTTTAGAAGGGAAAATAACTTTAACAGAAGCAACCACAGCACTTCAACATATGAAAAATAATAAAAGCCCAGGCACAGATGGTTTTACATGCGAATTCTTTAAGTTTTTCTGGAATCAAATTGGAATATTTGTTGTCAGATCGCTGAATGAAGGAGCAGAGAAACAAGAACTGTCAGCTACTCAAAGGGAAGGGTTAATAATTTGTATTCCAAAGGAGGGGAAATCTAAAGAATACATTAAAAACTGGAGACCGATTACACTACTGAATGTTGTTTACAAGATAGGATCATCCTGTATAGCTTCTAGAATTAGATCAGTGCTTTCGGACTTGATTAGTGAAGATCAGACAGGGTTCATGCCAGGTAGATATATAGGGGATAACATTAGACTGATATATGATTTAATATTTTATTTGTATAAACACAATCTGACTGGATTACTATTATGTGTAGATTTTGAAAAAGCCTTTGACACAATTAACTGGACTTTTATGCTTAAAGTTATCAAAGCTTTTGGGTTTGGTGAATCTATTTGCAACTGGATTCAAACATTTTACAGAAATATAAAGCTACAGTAATTGTAAATGGACAACCAACTAGATGGTTTGAAATTAAAAGAGGTTGCAGACAAGGAGACCCCATCTCTCCGTATTTGTTTGTCCTATGTGTGGAAATTCTAGCAATTATGATCCGTGAAAATAAAAGTATCAAAGGAATTTATACAAATGAGACGGAGCATAAAATAGCACAGTTCGCTGGTGACACTCAATTACTACAAGATGGAAGTGAAAAGTCCTTTAAGGAAACAATTAAAACTTTGGAAAGATTTAAAACCATATCAGGCCTGGCAATGAACTGTGAAAAGACATCTGTTGTATGGCTAGGAAAAGATCGACAGTCTGCAAAAAGATATCTTCCCCATCTTAAAATGAACTGGAATCCCCCAAAGTTTAAAATCTTGGGGTATGGTTGACTGCAGATTTACTAAACTGCGAAGACATTAACTATGAAGAAAAATTTATGGAGATTAGACAGATATATAAGATTTGGGTTAACAGAATTATGACCCCCTTAGGGAGAATAGCCATCTTAAAGTCTTTGATACTGTCCAAAATAATATATCTATGGACACTTCTACCCAACCCGCCAGACCAATTTATAAAAAAAGTTAAATGCATTGTGTTTAAAATTTGTGTGGAATAATAAACGGGATCGTATTAACAGAGTAACTGCCAAAAAGAGAATAAAAGATGGAGGTATAGGATTTCCAGATATTAACTGTTTCATTCAAGCTTTAAAACTATGTTGGATAAGGAAACTCAGAACAACAAACCATAAGTGGAAAATTGTCACAGAAACGTTATATCCAGATATTGAAAATCTACATAACTATGGACCAAAATATTTTCTTAACCTGCAAGAACAGAATACCTTTTGGAAAAATACATTTAAAGCATACAAAACTTTCTATAGCAAAATTGAACTTACTACTTCAACAGAAGCTCTAGCAGAACCATTGTTTTTCAATGATAGAATTGTTTTCGAGAATACTATTTTGAGACGAAATGAATGGGTACAGCATAACATATACACTGTAGGAGATTTATGCAGAGAAGATGGCAGGTTCTTATCGTATGAAGAATTTACCAACAAATATAATATCAGATGTAATTTTCTAAGTTATGGTATTCTTATTAAAACGATAAAGAAAGTGTTAAGGAAATTTAGTATACAGATAGAGAATAATACTCAAGCCACGTACCCAAAAGCACTAGGACTTATCTATTCACAGGCAAAGGGAACAAAACTATACTACGATATTCTTGTCAAAGATAAAACTGTACCAAAATACTGTGAAAAATGGAACCGAAAACTTAATACCGAAATTAACTGGCAAGTCGTCTTAAAAAAGACCCAAAGTATAGGAGAAATTAAATTAAAATGGTTTCAAATACGAATAATACACAGAATTCTAGCAACTAATGTAGTGCTATCAGCCATGGGAGTGCAAACAGATGACAGATGTAGCTTCTGTCACCTTGAAAAAGATAGTATAGATCATATGTTTTGGAAATGTATGTCTGTGAAAGTTTTTTGGAATGACGTTAAAAATGCGATTATCACTACTTGTACACATATCACCACTCTATCCCTTAGTGAACAGCTAATTATTTTTGGAAATGACAAACACTTTAGATCAGATGAAATCTTTGACTTTATTATATTAAATGCAAAATTTTATATATACAAATGCAAATTGGAAGAACAAATACCTCACTTTAATGTTTTCAAAAGAGTTCTAAGAGCAAGATATGAAATCGAAAAATATATCGCGTTTATTAACCTACAATCCGCAAGATTCCACACAGCATGGCATTCTTATAAAAACCTTTCATTGAAACAGATTAAAACTACAACTTACAGAGTTGTCGGAGCAGCTGTTAATGATGACACAATATGATAGGAGACATCCCCTTGGAAGAATAGGGGGAAAAAAATCACTTGCCTTGAGAGACACTCTACACAAGTTTATCTGGACTTTATAACATCACTTGCACGTTAAGTTTGTTTGCTATTAGCATTCTACTTTTCTTTTCTATTTTTTCCCCTTAGTTTTTTATTTAGTATTCTGACTTTTCTTTATTCATTATTTTTATTATTTTTTAAAAAAGTTATTTATTTATTATTATTTTATTTATTATTTTTTTTACATTAATTTATATGTCTGTGTGCGGGATTCAAATGTTTATCTATCAATGTCCTTACTCTATTTTGAATAACATAATTGATACTGTTCCTTTTCTTTTTTGATTGATAGTGATATAATTTTTGCAAGATAATGATTATGTTCTGTTGTATTTTGGTTATCCAATAATATCCTATATATTATTTCATGTACCATGTCATTTTATTTCTTTAATATAAAACATGCAAAACTGAATAAAAATGTTTAAAAAAAAAAAAAAAAAGAATTGAAACAACTGTAGTAATGTTCACATTTTTTGAAAATTCAAACAGAAACCGCTCTTTTCAAACCTCAGAAGAGAGAATGTTGTTGATAATCAAGCATTCCTAACACCCCTTGTAAAAACCTAGCACAATTTTGAGCAGAGGTCCATTTGGAAATGAACGGATCGTTATGTTCAATTTAACGTAGCAATGTCAAACCGTCCTTTTTTCGAAACCGAACACTCTAGCTGTGGATTAAATTGGTAATAGAGCGCCACGATTTTCCGATCCGTAATTTTGCAATAGTTTGGAAGGAAGTTCGTGTTGTTGTTTTTTTCTCTTTCGTCTTTGCTTTTCTCTCCCTTTTCTGGTTTGCGTGTCCTTTTGTTTGTATGCATGTATGTTTCTCTATATGATTGACCATGGCCTTAACATTGTGTTTTTCTTTCAAGACATACTGAGAAAAAACGAGTATAAAGAAGAAGACGAAGACGAAGACGAAGACGAAGAAGAAGAAGAAGAAGAAGAAGAAGAAGAAGAAGAAGAAGAAGAAGAAGAAGAAGAAGAACAAGAACAAGAAAAAGAAGAAGAACAAGAAAAAGAAGACGAAGACGAAGAAGAAGAAGAAGAAGAAGAAGAAGAAGAAGAAGAAGAAGAAGAAGAAGAAGAAGAAGAAGAAAAAGAAGAAGAAGAAGAAGAAGAAGAAGAAGAAGAAGAAGAAAAAGAAGAAGAGAACAAGAACCAGAACAAGAACTAAAGCAAAAAATTAACAAGAACAAGAACTTGAACAAGAACAACAAGAACAGCAACAACAACAACAACAACAACAACAACAACAACAACAGCAACAACAACAAGATGACAATGAACGATACCGATAACAACGACAACAACAACAGCAATAATTACCGATTTCTACTTTAAGTCAGAATAAATAATTATGGTCTTACCCAAGATTGACAAGATTTTATCTGTTTTTATAATTTTATGTCATCCGTTTCTTGTGTATCTAATTTCTCTTTACCAGTTGCTGAAGCTTTATACTAGTACTTGCTTGAAGCCTCCAGCATACGCCGCTGTATTTTGTTGTTGTTGTTGTTGTGTGTTCCCCAGCTTAACACTCTAAGGGTCACCCAGGATGTGCATTCAGACTTACCGATCCCACCTGGGAATCACTGTGAGATTGAAACTGCACACTGAATGAAAAGTTTGCGTGTATGACTTTTTTCAAGTATCTCGCCATACAGGCAGCCATACTCCAGCTTCAGAGGAACTCAGCCGAGTGAAAACACAACAGATAATCTTATGTATAAACCAGACAGAATTCTATTCCTGTGACAAGATCCAAATATTATAGCCTCCCAGTATACTTGGTAAACCCCAAGTCCCAGAAGATGTTCGCATTCTTAGGTCACTGAAAATGAGTTCTATGTCTCAAACCTAGAGTAGCCGCTAAAAACTAAGAGAAAGAAAAGAAAACCTATCTAACTCAGTTTAGGTGTAATCATTCAACATGAGGGACCTCACACGCCGCCATCTTTAGCAATTCAGTATCAGCTAAAGCACTCTTGCCTGCCAGGAAGAAAGTTCCCCTTAGAGACTGGTTAAAAGAGACCTCTTTCCTGTTTGGTGCTGGAGCCTTGTTTTCTTTTCAGACTAGACAGTCCGAGGGGCATTGAGAGTTCTGGTACAGGTGTGGACCTACGCTGAGTGGGAAAAGAAAGTGCTGGCCATTGAGGCCAAATAAAAAAGTGGTCATTAACGATTTCCAGATGCTTGTTGGGGAAAAAATGGAACAAAACGTGTTTAAGCTGTTGTATGGTTTGTCATTTTTTTTAGCCTGTCTACCGGCAGTGAAACAATTGTCTGTGTTCCCCTTAGTGCCATAGCCAGACGCTACTTGTAACAGTAGTTTATTTGACCCCTATTGATCTGATAAACTTCCTTGTATTGTTTATGGCAAGGTGTTGCTGTGTTCGGGTGCAAAACGTATGCCATTTGTCTTTCTGTGTCTCTGCCCGTCTGTCTGTCTGTCTTTTTGTCTGTCTGTCTACCTATCTATCTGTCTGTCTCCCTATCTGTTGGTATATCTGTTATTTTTTCCGACTAACCCTTAAATCTCTTCTCTGGTCGTGTAGTGCATACACATTACATCTTGTGTTTCTCTATGTCATTTTCAGTTGAATGTTTTCAGTGCTTTGACATAACA
>CM060331.1:2905846-2913346 GCA_030674155.1 Stramonita haemastoma
ACAACACACAATTAACAACAATTTACAGTTTTAAACAAATTCGAATGTACACACACACACTCACGCACGCACGCACGCAAGCACGCAACAGAACCTTTAAATGTGTCACACGATATGCGAGCACACAAAATAGATCTTTTAAGATACCAGAACTTTTTTTTTCTTTCTTTCCTTTCATTATTTCTTTCTTTCCTTCCTTCTTCCTACCTTTACTCATTTCTTTTTTTGTTACTTTTTGTGTACCTTTGTTCTTCATTCTCTCTGTTTTCTTTCTTTCAAAGTTTTTCTTCTGTTCTATTGTTCATTTAAGTTCCCTATTTAATTGGTTTTCTTTCTTCATCTCTGTCTCTGTCTCTGTCTCTGTCTCTGTCTCTCTCTCTCTCTCTCTCTCTCTCTCTCTCTCTCTCTCTCTCTCTCTCTCTCTCTCTCTCTCTCTCTCTCTCTCTCTCTCTCTCTCTCTCTCTCTCTCTGTATTCTTACCATTTGAATATTGAAATGTGTTTTCATATAGTTTTTGGTGTTTAAAGGATTTTATGTTTTTGTTTTTTAATCTGTTTTTTCCCCCTTTTATGCCTACTTTGCTTGTTTTCCCCGCTTACACACACACACACACACACACACACACACACACACACACACACACACACACACACACACACACACACACACACACACACACACACACTCATGCATTATAGATTTGTAATGCCTTCTGTTTCATGGTCCTGAATATTTGCTATTTTTTAATATTTTTTTGCCATGTTATTTTTTGTTTAAATAATTATCAGTGTATCCAGTTAGGATGACACATTTGTTGAATGCATTCTGTTTTCTTTTTTTTAATATTGGTTGCACTGCTGCTGGCTGATGGTGATGCTGGTATGTAGGGGTAGGGAGGGGGTTACTTAGCTTTATTCCCTGATCAGGGCAAGGGCCGGATGAAAAAAAGTATTTAATGCTTACTTACTCTGTTACCCTTGAAAAATAAAGATTATTCATTCATTCATTCATTCATTCATTCATTCATTCATTCATTCTCTCTCTCTCTCCCAAATCAATTTTACTCTTTTTACGTTCGCAGAAAATACAAACACAATGTAATTAGTCTAAAACTGCAGAGGGACTTTTGTCCGTGTGTTTAAGAAATTCCTGCACACTAACTGGATTACAAACATTTTAGAATAGGATTGTGTAGGGAACTGTAGATGTTCAAATTTGAAGAAGGTGACATTCAAGATGTGTGCTGCTTTTATTTGTCTTTAATCAAAGACTGCTAAGACACAAATGGGAAGTAAAGTTATTCTCGACTACGCTTTTTAAATGTATTTCTCTTCATATTAGATTTAGTTAATGATTTTTGTGTTGCATTTAAAATGAAATAACGATTCCTGCTTTCATTTTATTTACTTCCTTATTCCCTTTTCCTCCATGTGTTCCACTGACGCTTTCTTTCTGTTCTTTATCAGCATGTTCCCATTCATTTTTTCAGACATCAAACAAGAAGAAAACTTAAGATTTCTTTGGTAATCAGATTGAAAAGCTTTCAGCCTGCCAGCAATGTTAGGAGATGTGTGCTTATTTTCTTCCGGATTATCTATCTATCTATCTATCTATCTATCTACCTATCTATCTATCTATCTATCTATCTATCTATCTATCTATCTATCTATCTGTCTGTCTGTCTGTCTGTCTGTCTGTCTGTCTGTCTGTCTGTCTATCTATCTATCTATCTATCTATCTATCTATCTGTCACTTAGTTTGGCGACAGTGGGGGCACCCCTGAAGACTTGACAACCAGTTCCCTCCATTCCTCTCTCTGTCTTGCCTTTCTCAAAATTTTATTGAGTTCTAGGCCTGTCCATTTGCAGATGTTCTCCCATCTCTTTATTGGTCTGCCTCTTTTTCTTCCTCCTTGGAAAGTGCCTTGCAGTACTGGTTTTGCAAGTCCTTTTGATCTTGTGACATGCCCGTACGTGCAGGAAATGACGTTTCTGCCCATTAAGCCTTTTGTCTTTAGCTTTTGTTCACAATCCAGCTTGCATTGGGGTGATCTGACTATGACAATTTGTATTTAATTTTAATTTGATAATGCTTTGCATTCTTTCAAGTGAAATGTCTAGGAGGTTTTGCTGCTGTTGTTATTGTTGTTTTTTCAATGGCATGTATATTTTTTGACATTCTAATACATACAATCCTAGGAAATAGCACGCGTTTGCAAGTGTGACCATACACACACACACGCACGCACAAACACACACACGCACGCACGCAGGCGTGCGCACGCGATCACGTGTGAGTGCACCCACACACGCCGACACATAACCACACACAAAAAAAAGACATATACTCACATGCGCACACACAGACACACACATACACAAGCACACACACATACACACTCACACATACGCACACACTCACACACACAAACACACACATACATACACACACACACACACACACACACACACACACACACACACACACACACACACACACACACGGGAACAGGATAGCCTAGTGGTCAGAACATTGCGATTGCAATCTGACAACCCTGCTTTGAATCCCGTTCAAGGGGATGTTTCCTCTGGAGTTAACATCAGTGCTTACTCACACACACACACACACACACACACACACACACACACACACACACACACACACACGCACGCACGCACGCACACACGCACCTATACACAGAGAGAGAGAGAGAGAGAGAGAGAGGAGAGAGAGAGGAGAGAGAGAGAGAGAGAGGCAGACAGACAGAGACAGACAGACAGACAGACAGACAGACAGACAGATAGCGACAGACAGACAGACAAACAGATAGACAGAGGGAGACAAAGAGATAAAGTTAGGGAGACAGATGTAGCTTGATGGACAAACACATATTGTTTATTTGCGGGGGGGGGGGGGGGGGGGGGGGGGCGAGGGGGGGATCGTGAGATTAGATATCTCCGAATTGATTGGCAAGATTCTGTATGTAGAGGGTGAACCAGAGTGATCCACACTTGCTACATCATGATCATTATCTATGTCCATTGTACTGCCGTAATCACTGTGGCTATGTATGTTTACATAGCTGAACAAGCCTAATACCAGTCCCTTGATTAGTCTCTGTGATGTTTGGTCCTGTGGGGATTAGTTTGGCCAAGGCTGGCGTGGCGTGGTTTCTTTACCTATCTGGGCTTGCCTGACCTAGTGCTTGGTGGAAAATATAAGATATAAAGTTCAAACCTATCTGTCTGTCTGCTCGTCTGTCTGTCTGTCTGTCTGTCTGCCTGTATGTCAGTCTGTCTGCCCCCCCCCCCCTTTCTCTCTCTCTCTCTCTCTCTCTCTCTCTCTCTCTCTCTCTCTCTCTCTCTCTCTCTCTCTCTCTCTCTCTCTCTCTCTCTCTCTCTCTTACCTTATCATATATAGTATCCTTATTCTTGTGTGATGTTTGGTACTGTGTAAAGTTTTATCGTTTGGTATCTTTTCAACTTGATGTATCCCTGAAAAGGGCGGGGACTGGATGTAAAAAGCACACGAGTGCTTATCTATTATCCTCGAATAAAAGACTTTGCCTTGCCTTGCCTTGCCTTGCCTTGCCTTGCCTTGCCTTGCCTTGCCTTGCCCCTCTCTCTCTCTCTCTCTCTCTCTCTCTCTCTCTCTCTCTCTCTCTCTCTCTCTCTCTCTCTCTCTCTCTCTCTCTCTCTCTTTGCAAAGCCTTTGCAAAGGCTTTCGACGTGATAAACCACACACTTTTGTTAAAGAAACTAAAGCTATATAGTATATCAAAGAATACATTTCAATTTTTTGAATCCTTTTTATCAAATAGACAACAGTCAGTCTTTGTTGGCAAGTCGCAGTCTGATTTTCTCACAGTTACCAATGGTGTTCCCCAAGGTTCAGTTCTGGGCCCTCTACTTTTCTCTATATACATTAATGATTTACCCTTATACGTGAACGCTTGTTGTGACTTGTTTGCAGACGACAACTCAATTCATGCTGAAAATCATTCCTTGCACATTTTATCATCTAGTCTCCAAGACAATATACATCAGCTTACCAGATGGGCAGAACTAAATCACATGTCCCTTAATCCCAGCAAGACTAAGTGTATGTGGATAACAACCAGACAAAAGCGACAGAACCAGCTCTCTTCTATGTCCCCTATAAATGTTTATGGAGAAAAAATTGAAGAAGTAAATTTCCACAAAGTGCTAGGAATCACTATTGATCATAATCTTTCATGGCAAGACCACGCCGCCAATCTAAGTAAAATTGTATCTCAAAAAGTGTTTCAGTTGTCTAAAATAAAACATTTCCTTAATCTTAGCACTAGAAAACAGTTTTTCCATGCACACATTAATTCTGTTATAGAATATGCATCAACTTTGTGGGATTCTGCAAGTGCAAATACATTAAAATCTCTGACTAGATTATATAAGCGTGCCATTAAGCTTATTCTATTGAAATCAAGTTCATTAACTTCCTTGGATTATAAATCAGTTGGTATTTTACCATTTAATTTGCAATTGGAATACAACAAAGCTTTAATGATGCATAGGATAGTATATGGTAATGCACCGCCCACTCTGACGAAACGTTTTCAAATAAACATATATAGTCATTCGCACAAATTTACTGTGCCAAAACCAAGAATTGATTTGTTTAAAAGTAGTCTTATTTATAGCGGTGGCACTTACTGGAATAACCTGCCTGCATACTTAAAAAGCATAACCTCTATGCAAAACTTTAAAAAATCATTGAAACATTTTCTTATGAATGAAAGGCTGCCAGTGATTTGCTGATGATCTTGTCCTACAATTTTTTTTTTTTTTTTTCTTGTTGGTGAGACAAAATGTCAGTGATGTTTGCCATGACTTCATTCAATCATGTTTTTCATATGTCTCTCTCTTTGCTGTCTGTCATTCGCTGTCTGTCTGTCTGTCTGTCTGCCTGTGAAATTTGTCTTTTGTCCGCCCACTGTTTATATTCTATCTCTCCTCTGTCTGTCTATCCCTTCTCTGTCTCTACTCTACTCTACTCTACTTTACTCTATTCTATTCTACTCTACTCTTCTCTCTAGTCAATCATCTTTTCTTTATTTATTTTCTAATCTGATTTTGTGATTTTGTACGCTTGTTTTGTAAAAGATAACGATATAGGCGTAGAAAATGTTTATTGCATTTGGATGATGTCATGGATATATATTATTATTATTATTATTATTATTATTATTATTATTATTATTATTATTATTATTATTATTATTATTATTATTGTTGTTGTTGTTATTATTTTTCCCTTTGTCTTCACTCATATAATGTCTATGTGCAGTTTGTTCGCTATTGCTATGCCTTTTTTTTATTTATTTTTTTTTTATAAATAATTTATTCAGTTTGTTGGGTTTTTTTTGTGTGTGTGGGTTTTTTTTTTTTTTTTTTTTTTTTTTTTTTTTTTTTTTTTTTTTGCCCAGAGGGCTGGTTGTAAAAAAGCATGTTTGCTTATGCCATTACCCTCTTTAAATAAAATTTGTTCATTGTTCATTGTTCATTGTTCATTCTCTCTCTCTCTCTGTGTTCCTGTCTGTCTCCAGTGTCAGTCCATCTGCATCGGCCTCTCTTTTTTTCTCTGAATGTCGGATTTTTCTGTTATGTAACTTGTATGTCACACAAATTCCATATATCAATTCAGTCATTTCCCCAACCACAGATTCTTATTTCATTCTTCTCCTTAATCCTCGATCGCTCAAACAGCAAAGTGCTATTGGTGTTTGTCATGAAGCGAAAATGTGAAGCACTGCAGTTAAGCACCTGAAGTCAGGCACAATGACTGGCGTGGGTAGACACTTGTTATATTTTATGTCTTTCTGAATAACAGGCAGCAGAATGGACCTAAAGACACGCAAATAGACAAGATGGAGGTGACAGAAAGAAAAAGAAATAAACTAAAACAAAGAGATGGTTAGAAAAAAAGGGAGTTTGGGGCACATCATTTTCAGAAGGCTGCAATCCTTACAGGATAGTTTTTCCTTTTTGCAGTCGCAATAATCTGTTGTTTTCGTTACCACTGATCCACAAATTTACTCTGGATAGCTAAAACAATCCGGCGTCTTGTTTTTCCTTTTTCTAGCATCACTAGCAGTCATCCCATCGCCCATTTCCATTTTCAGTGTGGGGGTGTAAGCAAATGGAATTTGCCCCGCAAAGTGAACAGACGCCTCTCTTCAATTTTCTTGAGTGTTAGACATCTGCTTGGGTTGCAAAAGAGATTACGTAAGACAGCAGCTGCCCACCAGAATCTATCCCGTTCTTTATCTAGTGTGAATTTGTTTGGCTTGAAATCAGTCAGAAATAGTCACGTTGTCAGTCATCATGCTTTCTGCAATGAAGAGTATGTATTAGTGGGCCGATATTAGAACAGTGTATAGAAACGTCTTCATTTTTCTTGGAAATCTCAGACAACAATTAAGTTGTTAGAGTGATGCGTACTGTGCCCGTGATCTGCTGACCCGCGTTCGAATCTCTTTCAAGAAGACTTTCCCTCTGGAGTTAACATCAGTGCAGGCTTCACTCCCGCCAAAAGTCCTTCGGGTGAGACTTTAAAGCAAGGCTCCGAGTGCGAACGCACCCAGAACGTCTTGCGCACACACGAAACACCATTCCGCTTTTCGTAAGAGTAGACCATTGCGTGCCGGTGGGAACGGATGACAAAATTTATAAAACAGATTACACACGGAGACCGGACATAAAAAGCACATTATTGTTTATTTATTTATCATCAAAATAAAAGAATAGAATAGTTTTTTAATCATTGCCATATGTCGTATGAACGAAAAGTATTTGCGCGAAAAGGTACAGACGATGTGTGTGCTTGTTTCTATTATCTGATTTTGATTTTAGAAATGCTATTTTATACCACTTCATGTCACAGTAGATACCTCTGCATGAAATTTGGTCTGCTCTCAAAAAATAACTTGACAAAACCCGTGCTTGTGCCTGCTTCTTTGATGCTGTGCCTGTTTTTTCCTGTTTGTTCCGTCTTCATCTCTCCCCTAAACATGCACACCCCCTTCACACACACACACACACACACACACACACACACACACACACACACACACACACACACACACACACACACTTCAGTGCAGCCATACACATAGTGCATGAACATGCACGATCGTCCTCCCCCCCAAACACACACACACACACACACACACACACACACACACACACACACACACACCATACACACAGGGTCACACGCATAAATATAATAGCTCTCTCTTAAACCTACAGCATCTAATCCAAAGAACTGCGAGAAGGAGGCAAGGGTAGGCGTGGCTTACCCATGAGGAAGAAAGACAGCTGTGCCCAGTCCTGCTGTCAGCTAGGTGACGTCAGCTGCTCCTCTGCTCCTTCACCTCTGATTCAATGTTCTTGATCAACACTGACAACTAACAGTCTTTGGTGTAAAATATTACTATCTGGAGTGGGAGATAGTGAGAGA
>CM060331.1:2923253-2925753 GCA_030674155.1 Stramonita haemastoma
AGACAGAAAGAAAAAAAAGAAATAACTTTATCACAGAAAGAAAGAAACAAATGAAAAAAGAGAAAACAATGGTGATAATAAAGACAAAAAGAGAGACAGACAGACAGACAGACAGGACAGGGCAGGCAGACAGACAGAGAAATAGACAGAGAAAGACAGAGAGACAGGCAGACAGAGAGACAGAGAATAGACAGAGAAAAGACAGACAGGCAGAGAGACTGACAGGCAGAGAGACAGACAAATGGCATACGTTTTGCACGCGAACACAGCAGCATCTTGCCATAGAAACAATACAAGGAAGTTTATCAGATCAATAGGGGTCAAATAAACCACCTATCATGTAGCGCCTGGCTGTGACACTAAGGGGAACACAGACAATTGTTTCACTGCCGTAGACAGAGCTATGACCAGCATGTCACCCCTCCAGACTGAAGAATGACCCGTTGATGGACCACATCAACAGTCTTCTTTGTCATGTCTAACTTCTGAATTGTTTTGAAACTTTTTCTCATTAATTCAGTTATCTGTCCCTTTCAGTCTGTCCTACGGTGTTTTTTAATGGTATTGATATTTCTGTTTGCTTGTTTGTCTGTCTGTCTGTGTGCATGCCTGTCTGTCTGTCTATATGTCTATCTGTCTGTCTGTCTGTCTGTCTGTCTGTCTGTCTGTCTGTCTGTCTTCTATCTACTATATCTATCTATCTATCTATCTATCTATCTATCTATATCTATCTATCTATCACTACTGTCTGTCTGTCTGTCTGTCTGTCTGTCTGTCCTGCCTGCCTGTCTGTCTGCCTGCTGCCTGTCTGCCTTTCTGCTGTCTATCTATCTATCTATCTATCTATCTATCTATCTATCTATCTATCTATCTATCTATCTATCTATCTATCTATCTATCTATCTATCTACAGTGTGCATGCATACTAACACCAGATGAAGCTCAAAGTCTAACGTCACTCCAGCTCTATCCCATAAAATCAATTTGTCTCTCTTTGCTGTAGAAACACGGTAACTGCTGGCTTGTAAACGACAGAAACCCTGAAAATTCGGACTGGGTGGGGGGTTGGGGGGCTGGCTATATGAAAAGGGTGCTGAAGACAAGCAGACAACCTGGTCAAAGGGAAACCACATAGTGTTCCTTCTCTGTATGGGGTATTTGACTTAACCTTGTAAGATTTGACATATCCTTTTTAATTGTCATTGCTTATTTTTCCTTTCTTTTTTACTTCAAGTCATGTTTTCTTCTTGCCATTTTTTTCTTGTCTGTCTTTTTGCTAATTTTTGTGTTTATTTTCTTCCTGTCTTTTGTTTTGTCTTTCGTTCCATCCCCGTCTGTTCTGTACTTTTAAGTAATCGGATAGAGAGATAAAGATAGAAAGAAAAAAAATAAGAAGAGAGAAAGAAAGAAAAGAAAAGAAAACAAAGAACAGAAAAAGAAATAGACAGAAAAAAGAAAAGAAAGAAAAAGAAAGAAAGAAAAAAAAGAAAGAAGAAAAAGAAAGAAAGAAAGAAAGAAAGAAAGAAAAAAAGAAAGAAAGAAAGTGAACGACAGAAAGAAAGACAGAAAAGAAAGAAATCGGAAAGCTAGGAGGAATGCCAAATTGAAACAAAAGGAAACAAAGCAGACAACACGACACAAGAAAACAGAAAAAGACAGAACAAAATCAAGATGAAAAGGCAGAAAATAGGTAGAACAAACAGAAAGGAAGAAAACAAACAAATAAACAATGAATGAAAGACACAAACAAGAACCAACTCAGCAAACGAGAAAGACAGATTGATAAGAAAACATGAAAAGCAGCCCAAAATATATAAGATCAGAAAAGCGTTAAACCGACTATAGAACCACATGAGAAAGAATAGCTGCATATCATGTGATTTATTTATCATTCATCGATATTACTTTCAATCACAGCCAATTTCTCTGCGTGAACTTCGGGCTGCCCTTCCTGGGGAGAGCGCTTCACCATAAGGGCAGCGCCCTCATTTTTGTTTCTCTTTTCCTGTCTGCAACTGTGTTAAATTTGAGTCCTTATCAGAGGGGCTTTTTCTACAGAATTTTACTAGCGGCAAGTTTCCCTCTACCCTGGTTTCTTTTACGTGCGCAAAATATTTATATGTAACTCACGGGACCTCGGTTTATCGTCTCATTCGAAAACTTAGCACTTAGACCACAATTCATGTTAAAGTGGATTGGGGAAATGTTTCGTGTCAATACCAGAATCGAACCATCGCACATTTCGGACCCTGACTTTTCACGTTCTAGTCAGATGTGTTAGCTCTAAACCTCCAATTCACCCAAATCACCCTTCATTTCTCAGCTCCTTAAGTAATAATAAGAAGAGCTGTTTTTCTTGTGAGTTTCCATGTTTTTGTTAATGTTGTTGTTGTTGTTTTGTTGTTTTCTTCTTGTTGTTGTTCTTTGTTTTTTAATATGGTTCTTTTCTCGTTAGCCCTCTAAGATTTCCTATAATTCGGTGAAATATTTGACTCCTTTC
>CM060331.1:2935753-2953253 GCA_030674155.1 Stramonita haemastoma
TGTATTTCTGTTTAGTTTTCTGAAACTGTTTAGGTCACTATTATTGCTTTGATTTCTAGCGTCTATCTTTAGTTTGGCGTCTTGATATCTTATTTGTTTTAACCATTGATGCTTATCTGTCTACTGTCATGCTTAGAGTTGAATTCAACAAATATATTTTATTTTGAGGATAACGGAACAAGCACTGACATGCGGTTTAATGAAATGTATCATCCGTTCTTACCGGCTTCTGTTGGTTTATTCATTTAAATGACATAAACGGCTTTTAAATTGTGCACAAGATGATTTGTGTTCGTTTGGGCACGTTAATGGGATCAGTGAGGTTTTTTGCGGATTTTTTTTTTTAAGTTAATTTTTCAGAACATTGTTTGCTCGTGTGACAACCTCTTAACAGACATGGGCTAAAAAATCTAAACCTTCAATAGACTGAACGATTTACAACGGGTGACGGTTTTTTTATTTTTTCAACTTCTACTTTCCCAGTTATGATCAAAATGCAAACAATCAGATGATAGGAATTCCTTGTCCAATAATCAGCCAGTTTGACCTTACGTCATAAAAAACTGCCACCAAGCATATTTTTCATGCGAACAAGAGAGGTAGATCTCTATAAAGACCGAAATGCACTCTGATACACTCAGAGACGCATCTCGCCGTTCCATGTACAGCAGTGGTGGAAGAAGTATTGAAACATTCCCGGATTTCCTGCAGTGAGAGCAAAGCACACGGCTCATAGCTACCTCTAACAGAGCGAAATCACAAATATTGCTTGTCCTTATAGTAATATTTTATTAGTGAGGAAAAAGTAGTGAAGGAAAAACAAGTGCTGGTGTCAAATTCTTAATCATTTTGACAAAAATATCCCACTCTATCTCTCTCACTATCTCCCACTCCAGATAGTAATATTTTACACCAACAAATGTCAGTTGTCAGTGTTGATCAAGAACATTGAATCAGAGGTGAAGGAGCAGAGGAGCAGCTGACGTCACCTGGCTGACAGCAGGACTGGGCACAGCTGTCTTTCTTCCTCATGGGTAAACCACGCCTACTCTCGCCTCCTTGTCACAGTTCTTTGGATTAGATGCTGTGGGTTTATAAGAGGGAGTGATTATATTTATGCGTGTGACCCTGTGTGTATGTGTGTGTGTGTGTGTGGTGTGTGTGTGTGTGTGTGTGTGTGTGTGTGTGTGTGTGTGTGTTTGGGGGGGAGGACGATCGTGCATGTTCATGCACTATGTGTATGGCTGTACTGAAGTGTGTGTGTGTGTGTGTGTGTGTGTGTGTGTGTGTGTGTGTGTGTGTGTGTGTGTGTGTGTGTGTGTGTGTGTGTGTGTGTGTGTGAAGGGGGTATGCATGTTTAGGGGAGAGATGAAGACGGAACAAACAGAAAAAACAGGCACAGCATCAAGGAAGCAGGCCCAAGCACGGGTTTTGTCAAGGTTTTTTTTTTTGAGAGCAGCCCAAATTTGATGTAGAGACATCTACTGTGACATGAAGTGGTATAAAATAGCACTTCTAAAATGAAAATCAGATAATAGAAACAAGCACACACATCGTCTGTACCTTTTCGCGCAAATAACTTTCGTTCATACGACATATGGCAATGATTAAAAAAAAACCTATTCTATTCTTTTATTTTGAGGATAAATAAATAAACAATAATGTGCTTTTTATGTCCGGTCTCCGTATGTAGTCTGTTTTATAAATTTTGTCATCCGTTCCCACCGGCACGCAATGGTCTACTCTTACGAAAAGCGGAACGGTGTTTCATGTGTGCGCAAGACGTTCTGGGTGCGTTTGCACACGGAACCTTGCTTTAAAGTCCCACCCGAAGGACTTTTGGCGGGAGTGAAGCCTGCACTGATGTTAACTCCAGAGGGAAAGTCTTCTTGAAAGAGATTCGAACGCGGGTCAGCAGATCACAAACACAGTACGCATCACTCTAACAACTTAATTGTTGTCTGAGATTTCCAGGAAAAATGAAGACGTTTCTATACACTGTTCTAATATCGGCCCACTAATACATACTCTTCATAGCAGAAAGCATGATGACTGACAACGTGACCATTTTTAACTGATGTCAAGCCAAACAAATACACACTAGATAAAGAACGGGATAGATTCTGGTGGGTAGCTGCTGTCTTACGTAATCTCTTTTGCAACCCAAGTAGATGTCCAACACTCAAAAAAATTGAAGAGAGGCGTCTGTTCATTTTGCGGGGCAAATTCCATTTGCTTACACCCCCACACTGAAAATGGAAATGGGTGATGGGATGACTGCTACTGATGCTAGAAAAAGGAAAAACAACACACCGGATTTTTTTTTAGCTATCCAGAGTAAATTTGTGGATCAGTGGTAACGAAAATAACAGATTATTGAGACTGCAAAAAGGAAAAACTATCCTGTAAGGATCGCAGCCTTCTGGAAATGATGTGCCCCAAACTCCCTTTTTTCTAATCATCTCTTTGTTTTTGTTTATTTCTTTTTCTTTCTGTCACCTCCCTCTCGTCTATTTGCGTGTCTTTAGGTCCATTCTGCTGCCTGTTATTCAGAAAGACATAAAATATAACAAGTGTCTACCCACGCCAGTCATTGTGCTTGACTTCAGGTGCTTAACTGCAGTGCTTCACATTTTCGCTCTATGACAAACACCAATAGCACTTTGCTGTTTGAGCGATCGAGGATTAAGGAGAAGAATGAAATAAGAATCTGTGGTTGGGGAAATGACTGAATTGATATATGGAATTTGTGTGACATACAAGTTACATAACATAAAAATCCGACATTCAGAGAAAAAAGAGAGGCAGATGCCGATGGACTGACACTGGAGACAGACAGGAACAGAGAGAGAGAGAGAGAGAGAGAGAGAGAGAGAGAGAGAGAGAGAGAGAGAGAGAGAGAGAGAGGAGAGAGAGAGAGAGAGAGAGAGAGAGAGAGGAGAGAGAGAGAGAGAGAGAGAGAGAGAGAGAGAGAGAGAGAGAAAGGCAAGGCAAGGCAAGGCAAGGCAAGGCAAGGCAAGGCAAGGCAAGGCAAAGTCTTTTATTCGAGGATAATAGATAAGCACTCGTGTGTTTTTTTTACATCCAGTCCCCGCACTTTTCAGGGACACATCAAGTTGAAAAGATACTAAACGATAAAACTTAACGCAGTACCAAACATCACACAAGAATAAGGATACTATATATGGTAAAGTAAGAGAGAGAGAGAGAGAGAGAGAGAGAGAAGAGAGAGAGAGAGAGAGAGAGAGAGGGGAGAGAGAGAGAGAGAGAGAGAGAGAGAGGGGGGGGGGGCAGACAGACAGACAGACAGACAGACAGACAGACAGACAGACGAGCAGACAGACAGATAGATTTGAACTTTATATCTTATATTTTCTACCAAGCACTAGGTCAGGCAAGCCCAGATAGGTAAAGAAACCACGCCAGCCTTGGCCAAACTAATCCGGACAGGACCAAACATCACAGAGACTAATCAAGGGACTGGTATTGGGCTTGTTCAGCTATGTAAACATACATAGCCACAGTGATTACGGCAGGACAATAGACATAGATAATGATCATGATGTAGCAAGTGTGGATCACTCCGGTTCACCCTCTACATACAGAATCTTGCCAATCAATTCGGAGATACCTAATCTCACGATCCCCCTCCCCCCCCCCCCCCCTCCCGCAATAAAAAATATGTGTTTGTCCATCAAGCTACATCTGTCTCCCTATCTTTATCTCTTTGTCTCCCTCTGTCTATCTGTCTGTCTGTCTGTCTGTCGCTATCTGTCTGTCTGTCTGTCTGTCTGCCTGCCCTCTCTCTCTCTCTCTCTCTCTCTCTCTCTCTCTCTCTCTCTCTCTCTCTCTCTCTCTCTCTCTCTCTCTCTCTCTCTTCTCTCTCTCTCTCTCCTCTCTTTTTTCTTCTCTGTGTGTATAGTGCGTGCGTGCGTGCGTGCGTGCGTGCGTGCGTGTGTGCGTGTGTGTGTGTGTGTGTGTGTGTGTGTGTGTGTGTGTGTGTGTGTGTGTGTGTGTGTGTGTGTGTGAGTAAGCACTGATGTTAACTCCAGAGGAAACATCCCCTTGAACGGGATTCAAAGCAGGGTTGTCAGATTGCAATCGCAATGTTCTGACCACTAGGCTATCCTGTTCCCGTGTGTGTGTATTGTGTGTGTGTGTGTGTGTGTGTGTGTGGTGTGTGTGTGTGTGTGTGTGTGTGTGCTTGTGTGTGTGTGTGTGTGTGTGTGTGTGTGTTGTGTGTGCGTGTGTGTGAGTGTGTATGTGTGTGTGCCTGTGTATGAGTGTGTCTGTGTGTGCGCATGTGAGTATATGTCTTTTTTGTGTGTGGTTATGTGTCCGCGTGTGTGGGTGCACTCACACCTGCTCGTGTGCGCACGCGTGCGTGCGTGTGTGTGTTTGTGCGTGCGTGTGTGTGTATGGTCACACATGCAAACGCGTGCTATTTCCTAGGATTGTATGTATTAGAATGTCAAAACAATATACATGCCATTGAAACAACAACAATAACAACAGCAGCAAAACCTCCTAGACATTTCACTTCAAAGAATGCAAAGCATTATCAAATTAAAAGTAAATACATTTCTCATAATCAGATCACTCCAATGCAAGCTGGATTGTGAACAAAAGCTAAAGACAAAAGGCTTAATGGTCAAAAATATCATTTCCTGCGCGTACAGGTATGTCACAAGATCAAATGAACTTGCAAAACCAGTACTGCAAGGCACTTTCCAAGGAGGAAGAAAAAGAGGCAGACCAATGAAGAGATGGGAGAACATCTGCAAATGGACAGGCCTAGAACTCAACAAAATTTTGAGAAAGGCAAGACAGAGAGAGGAATGGAGGGAACTGGTTGTCATGTCTTCAGGGGTGTCCCTACTGTCGCCAGACTAAGTGACAGATAGATAGATAGATAGATAGATAGATAGACAGACAGACAGACAGACAGACAGACAGACAGACAGACAGACAGACAGACAGACAGACAGACAGACAGACAGACAGACAGACAGATAGATAGACAGACAGACAGACAGACAGACAGACAGACAGACAGACAGACAGACAGACAGACAGACAGACAGACAGACAGATAGATAGATAGATAGATAGATAGATAGATAGATAGATAGATAGATAGATAGATAGATAGATAGATAGATAGACAATTAAGAAGAAAATAAGCACACATCACCTAACATTGCTGGCAGTCTGAAAGCTTTTCAATCTGATTACCAAAGAAATCTGAAGTTTTCTTCTTGTTTAATGGCTGGGAAAGGAATGAAAAAAAGATGATAAAGAACCAGAAGGATAGCGTCAGTGAAACACCTAGAGAAAAAGTGATTGAGGAAGTAAATGAAATGAAAACAGGAATCGTTATTCCATTTTAAATGCAACACAAAAATCATTAAATAAATCTAATATAAAGAGAAATACAATTACAATGTGTAGTCGAAAATAACTTTACTTCCCATTTTTGTCTTAGTAGTCTTTGATTAAAGAAAATCAAAAGCAACACACATCTTGAATGTCACCTTCAAATTTGAACATCTACAGTTCCCTACACAATCCTATTCTAAAATGTTTGTAATCCAGTTAGTGGGCAGGCATTTCTTAAACACACGGGCAAAAGTCCCTCTGCAGTTTTAGACTAATTACATTGTAGTTGTATTTTCTGCGAACGTAAAAAGAGTAAAATTGATTTGGGAGAGAGGAGAGAGAGAGAGAGAGAGAGAGAGAGAGAGAGAGAGAGAGAGAGAGAGAGAGAGAGAGAGAGAGAGAGAGAGAGAGAGAGAGAGAGAGAGAGAGAGAGAGAGAGAGAGTTGAAGAAAGAAAACCAATTAAATAGGGAACTTAAATGAACAATAGAACAGAAGAAAAACTCTGAAAGAAAGAAAACAGAGAGAATGAAGAACAAAGGTACACAAAAAAATAAAAAAAAGAAATGAGTAAAGGTAGGAAGAAGGAAGGAAAGAAAGAAATAATGAAAGGAAAGAAAGAAAAAAAAGTTCTGGTATCTTAAAAGATCTATTTTGTGTGCTCGCATATCATGTGACACATTTAAAGGTTCTTTTACTGTTATTGCTGTTTTCTACCAGAGAAATATGTTCACTTTTTTGTAATTCAAGGATAGACAGAATGAAAAAAAAGTAATAAGTACAAATATGCATTTTTAAACTTGTGCTTTGGGCATTTAAACTCCTTAAGTTGTGGCTAATTTTCTTTGAACATAGGAAAGCTTTAATTAAACCACATAGTTTATTTGCAGCCACAAAACACGCAAAAAATTATGAATAGATAAATTTACAGAACGAAACAAAGAATGGCAAGGCTGAAAGACTACAACCTTCTTCCATTAGGAAGTGGGATGGGGGAACCTGAATGTTCAGGCCCTTAATGGGAGTGCAACACGTTTTCATTCATTTGACATACAACTGTCTGAGCTTCGTTACAGAAGAAACAGAATCTGGCAACATACAATTGTTTCCCCAATGTGTCCCTTCCCCCTTTCCCAAAGTGTGCCTGTCTGCATCTGATTCCCAGGTGTGTTACTGACTGTCAGCTCTGCGGGGAATCAGGTCTGGACATCAGGAAAGCAGAAGACATGGAGACTGTTGCCAGCAGTGTGTAGCTGACCATAGTGCACAGGACTCTTCAGTCTGTGTGATGACAGGTATAACTGACTAGTGGCAGCATTATAGAAAAAGACTTTTTCCAGTACGTCTAAAGAACTGCGTTGTATTAAACATGACGCTAGAAGTGTATTCTTCTCCTTCTGACACGTTAAATCCTGTTCCGATTTTCGTAAGAGTAGGTCATTGTAAGCCGATAGGAACAGATGATAAGTTTTACAAAACTGCGCACATACGGGAATTAGATGTAGAAAACACTCATCTTATTGCATTATCCTCTATATAAGAGAAGACAGAAAAAAAAACAGCAACTATTTTTGTCTCTCATATGAATGTGCTGCTCTTAAACGCCTGACAAGTCAGGTCCAGCACACACGACTTCGCGGTGGGAGATAACTGATATCGTTTAACGTCTTTCTAAAGAAAAAGCAGGAGAATGGACAAAGCAGGCAGAACTTACATGAGATGGAGGGGATAAGAAGAAACAGAACAAGGCAGAAACAAGGAGAGGGATTCAACAAAGGGAATTCCTGGCGCAGAACATCCAGAAGGTGGGGACGCTATTATAATAGACATAATCCTAGTATTCCCAAGGAGGATACAATTCATTTTATGTGATGCCAAAGGCATTGAGAAGTTGTACCATTGTAAACCTGACTTTTGCTCAATGTTTCCCATGAACTGTTTTGCTTTAAGCTAGGTCATTCTGCTGTATTTTTTCCATTTCCTTGACAAGAGGTTTACCAATAATGAGCTGCTATATAATAACTATATGACACGATCATGGCACACACACACACACACACACACACACACCACACACACACACACACACACACACACACACACACACACACACACTCGCAAGCGTGTGCGCACACATACGCACGCATGCTCGCAAGCGCGTGCGCGCGCGTACACACATACACGCACACACGCGCGCGCACGCATACAATGTGTTTTGAGGTGAGAAAGTTTGAAGGTAAGAAGGGGAAATAATAACATGGTGTTTAAAGAACAGACATAAGGCCACTCACTGTCATAAGGCATGGGCTGGTGAGAGAGAGAGAGGGAGAGAGAGAGAGAGAGAGAGAGAGAGGAAGAGAGAGAGAGGAGAGGAGAGAGAGAGGGGAGAGAGAGAGAGAGAGAGAGAGAGAGAGAGAGAGAGAGAGAGACTCTCCTTCGTTCAAATTTTGGTCCAAGTACAGCCGTTTCTGAACTTTATCTTTTAACTCCTTACAGTCTTCTGCCTCAGTTTCCTATGCTGCTATGGCTTCATTCTAATAGTCCATCCTTTTTTCTTATCTTCTTTCCCTTTTCCCTCGCCTCCTCCTACATAGAACTTTCATCAGATTGATTCAATGCTTGAGTGCTTCCTCATCACTTTTTTGTTCGGAAAGAAATTATTTTTGTATCTGCCTGTGGTTGTGTTGATATGTCTGCCGGTGGGTAGACGTTGTTCACCATATGCAGAACGTTTTGTTTTGTTTTGGTGTTATGTTTCTTGTGGCTTGTGTGTTGTGTCGTTGATGTTGCTGTTGAGCGCCTGATATTTGCATGGTATAGTCATCCTAAGTGTAGTTTTCGAGTAGGCCATTTCGAAAAAAGATTGCCAATAATCATCATAAATTTATCTACTAAGCATTCAAACACCAGGAAGAAAGGATAAGATGAGAGGTGTAAGGATTGATCAGCTTCACACAAACAACACAAAAGTTTGAAAAAAAGTGTACGAGTGACAAAACAAAAACAATAGGAAGTGAACAAAAAAACACAAAAAAACCAAATGAAAAACACACACACACACTCACACACACACACACACACACACACACACACACACACACACACACACACACACACACACACACAAACACACACACACAAACACACACACACAAACACACACACACACACACACCACACACACACACACATACACACACACACACACACACACACAAATCGTGAAATAAATCAAACAAAACCATTTTTATATGCACTAATTTATGCTGAGAGAGGCGGCTTCTTTGCAGACAGTTTGAAATAAACACATACACTGCCAAACGAGCTGACAACAGGATTAGCCATGACAGTGGTAACGGGTGGTAACGGACATTGAAACACAAACTAAAACGTACATACTTCCCCGCGATGATGTCGGAGACATGTCAGTATAAACAGCATCCTACACTCTGGAGATTCTGTGCTAGGAATTCCCTTTTTATGCCTTTCTTTGTATATACATACATACAAACATATATGTATTATATATATATATATATATATATATAAAAATATATATATATATATATACATATATAGTTTATTAGCACACACATACAGTATATGCGTGTCTGGCACGAAATCAGACTATAGCTATTATTCTATATTTTAAATATGACTCATGGGACAAGTCTAGACTGGCAACCAGCTCATGTCTCTGCCTATTGTACTGGTCTAATCAACTTAGCCATGTATGCTTGGAGAGCTGAAAAGCGAAGCTTTTTTTTTTTTTCATTGATAAGTCTGGGCCTAGTATGACCTTGTTTGCTGTGGGGTTCATCATGGCTTATGTTGTATGATGTGAGTTGCTTTGGTGGCATTTTTGTAAAATGTAATGTAAGATATTGATGTAGATTTTACATCAGTGTATACAATACTTTGGTATTTCGTATTAAACAATGGGTTTTGTTAATTTGTTACGAAATTGGCAGGATTATATAATCTTGCGTTATTCCACCTTAAAGTATTGTTGATGTAATGTATGCGTGTAGTGTGTGCGCGCGCGCGCGGCGCGCGTGTGTGTGTGTGTGTGTGTGTGTGTTGTGTGTGTGTGTGTGTGTGTGTGTGTGTGTGATTATCTTCTGTTCCTTTCTTGATCTGCTATGTTCTGTTCTCAAATATCTTGTTCACTTCTTGAGTTTTTCGATCTTTTCCTAATTTCTCTGTTTTCATTTTTAAAACTGTACCACAGGTTCTGTCTCTGTTCACAAAAGAGGGGTGAATTTTAACCAAGTTAGTCCAGCAAATTGAACTGAGGGGTCTGTAAAATTCTTCCAACTGTTGAAGTTTGTTTGAATTTTTGGAAACCATCCATTACAATGGACACAGTTTGTTTGTCTGTTACAGAAGTTAAGTCCATGAGTGTTGTTTGTTGTTTTCAAGTAAGTTATAAGAGGGTAGTGTTCTCTGTTGGGTTTGTATCTCTTTTTGTTTTCTGAAGAAAGCTGTTAATATTGATATATTGAATTAGAATGAATCTCCTCTGTTGGCATCACCAGTAAGTGTGACACCAAAGGTGACATAATTCTCCATTTGTTCAGGTCTTCTCTGAGTCTGCTTGTTCTTCATCTTTCTCCAACGCTCAAACGGGAACTGTTGTTGTCTGTTACATCAGAAAAAATTGCGTCACGCTGCCGTCATGCAACTGACAAGTCAGGCCTAGCGCATATGACCTCAACGTATGAGAGAAATGTGAATTTTTCAGATTTCTCAGATTTTTCAGATATAATTCATTAGATTTTTCAGATATAATCGAAAGAAGCCACAGGAAGGGAACAAGGTAGAAACAAAGAGAGTGATAGGAATAAGATAATTTCTAACACAGAATCTCCATAATGTGGGGAGGCGAGTTATATTGACTAGCCCCCGGCATCTCCACAGGGTTAAGGGCTCTGCTGACTTCACGGATTCCTGTACCACAGGATTTGGTATAGCTGACAATGAGAGAAACTGGTGGTCTGCCTGTTTTTACCTGTTTTTCCTCAGTCTTGCCTTTGGGGACAGTTTACATAAAGTCCGTCTTTTTGTTTATAACAGGTGATCTACATTACAAAAAAAAATCTATTTTTTATTATATAAATATTTTGTTGATGTTTTAAATTCGTATGCTTTCATTTGTTCTTCTATATGTCCAACTGATGCATTGTCAATGCCATGATCTTTTTTTAGTATCTATGTAACATGATGAGTCATACTAGGCGTTTCCATAATGCCATGTACAGATGGTAAAGAAAGCTGCAATCATTTATTGTCTTCAAGTTTCATTGCAGTGTATGTTTATCACAGAACAAAAAAAAAATCACTGAAATGAAACAAACTGCCATGTACAAACAAACAACCATTTAACGTAAAACACAATGTGTTCCTTTACATTACTTATTAGTAATAATATAATCTTGAATGCAAAAATAATAAAAAGACGAAACATAACCCGTGCTTAACTCTTTATCACAATTACATAAAATTTTCTCAGAAAGATTAGGGGTAAAAACTAAACACACACAACACACACACACACACACACACACACACACACACACACACACACACACACACACACACACACACACACACACTCCTACCTGTTTGTGCGCGTGCTCATGCTCAATGCACCAGATGATAAATGTAGCTATTTTTGTGGTCATTTTCTACACTCTGTAGATGACCTCTCTGGCGGGTGAGGACTGGCGACCTCATCCTCTCTGTGCCTATTGTGCTGGTGTAATCAGCTGTAGTGCTGTATGTGTGGATGGCTGGACAGCCTAAATACCGTATCATTGATATGTCTGCGTCCTTTCAGGCTTGGCTTTATCACGAATCCCAGATTGATTTCTGGTTTTTGCTAAGATGTGTGTGTGTGTGTGTGTGTGTGTGTGTGTGTGTGTGTGTGTGTGTGTGTGTGTGTGTGTGTGTGTGTGTGTGTGTGTGTGTGTGTGTGTGTGTGTGTGTGTGTGTGTGTTAGCAACGTAAACTACATTGAAAATTCATGCCATCCCATGATACTTTTATTCTTTTGGGGCTAGGTTTTCAGCTACTGTAGCTCTAAGCTTTGTGTTTGTGTCGCATCTTGTTTTATTTTGTCAGGTGATTTTAAAATATTACCTTCGTAATTCTGAAGACTGGTGCTTACTGGATTTAGGGGAACGGGATAGCCTAGTGGTCAGAACATTGCGTTCGCAATTTGACGACCCGAGTTCGATTCCCGGTCGAGGGGATTTTTCCCCTGGAGTTAACATCAGTGCTGACTCCACTCTCCCCAAAAAGTCCTTCGGACGAGACTGTAAACCGAGGTCCCGTGTGGGAACGCACGCAGAACATCTTGCGCACATGTTAAATCATGTTCTGCTTTTGGTAAGAGTAGGCTACTGTGTGCCGGTGGGAACAGATAACAACATTTACGAAACTGCAAACACACGGGGACTGGATGAAAAAAGAACACATGAGTGCTTATTCCTTTATCCTCGATATAAAAGAATGAATAAATAAATAAATAAAATAACATGCAGAACGGCCCAGACGACACATCAGTTGGCTTTGTTCTTGTACAAATGTTTTGGAGATTGCACCAAAAATGGATAAAATATCCACCTTGCCTCTAGAAAGATGCTAAAGTAAATGCTCACAATCAGACCTAACAGTGCTTTTCTCATGTTGCCGTGAACTGGCAGCAGGACCAACCTTAAAATAACGCCTCTGCGCTTCCGTGTCTTGTTTTCAATGGACTGGTTCTGTTTCCTATGTTTCCAATGCTGCTCATCTCCTGCCAGGAACCATAGTGCCAAAAGATAATTCAAAGTTCAAGTTTGGGTTCGGGTTCGGGTTCGAGTTTGAGTCTGAGTTTGAGTTCTCTCTCTCTCTCTCTCTCTCTCTCTCTCTCTCTCTCTCTCTCTCTCTCTCTCTCTCTCTCTCTCTCTCTCTCTCTCTCTCTCTCTCTCTCTCTCTCTCTCTCTCTCTCTCTCTCTCTCTCTTCAAACTGTAAGTCTTGAAAAAAAAGCGTCAAGCGCTAATCCACACCATATAATTATTTCTTCTCAGCAGCACTTGGGGTTTTGTAAGATTGTTGTTTGGTTTAAATTATCAACATAAGAAATTTCTACCTTGGGAAATCTTATCCAATTTAATGCAACAGCATTATGTTTCACAAACATGCGTCTTCTCAGAACAAACAAAAATGCATACAGTTCCTCTGGTACAGTAGCAAAATCTCAAGAGATGGTCGCCTGAACTGTCAAAGAGCCAGACAATCAATTCAGAAACCTCCGCCAGAAATTCCCTCCTGCCTCCCTGTAACTTAGCGGCAATGGCTGCCACTGAAAGTAAGGAGAGAGTGGTGTTTGCTCAGCTAAGTGAGGTGACTCCTTCATCTTAATTCCCCTAATGGAGATGTCTGGACAGGTGTCTTGCAAAGACGTCTGAGACAGTTCTAATTCCAAACGGATATTTACTTCTGGCTGGGTGAGGTCTGTGGGGCTTTATTGCTGGTTTCAAAGTGAGTTGGGGAAAGTGGATGTTTAGGGACTCATTACTTTTCTTCGCCTTTAGAGAATAGATAAGTCAGCGGTGTTTGGGTTTAAGTGGATTTAAATGTGTGTGGGTCTCTTTTCATCCTGTCAATTGCTACGGGTTCTTTTTCACCAATACAATTTCCGTTGGTTTTCATTGTAGTTATCGTTCTTTCTCATTGACTATACTCTATGCCCCTGTGATGTTAGTTCTGGAAGTGGATGTGAAAAACCGCAAACTATTTAACTGTTCCTCTGTTAATAACAACGTGTGATTATCAAGTTCAACTCAAAACGAACAAATGTATTTTGATTTCAGGTACACCACTCCATTTTTCCCAATTAGAAACAACTACATATACTTGTAAAAGACTTTCATCTTGGAATAATCTTTCATGTCAGTAGATTTCTCATTAGCAAGCAAATTTAACCAATACATTTCTCTGATTTCAGAGTGTGGCTACCACAATGGTTGGCAAAAACAGTTTCACGCTGAAAGAAAACAAAAAAAAAACACTTTCTTTTGATGAACATTGGAGCTTCAGTCAAGGAACAAAAAGAAAAAGAACCTCTCATACAAAAAATCGTTTTGAAAAGAGGACAAACATGAAACTGATTCTGTAGGAGTTATAGATAATTTCCGTATAATTTTTTTAATGAGCTTAAAGATTGCAATCCTGCTTTGACAATAATTATATTACCATCCCCTTATTACCCATACACGTCAATTTCTCTACATAAATTATTCACCCTTGGGAGAAAGTTTCATACTTTTTTTCAGAATAGAAAAGAAAGACATTTCAGTTTTACTAGCCCAATCATTCCGAACTGTTCCCCTAGTGGTAATGCCGGGGGTCCATTTAGTGTGAGAATACCTTCACCGTCTAAATTTTCTGTGCTATAATTATAGTTTCCTTTCTCTATCACTCCTTTCATCTCTCTTCTCTCTCTCTCTCTCTCTCTCTCTCTCTCTCTCTCTCTCTCTCTCTCTCTCTCTCTCTCTCTCTCTTCTCTCTCTCTCTCTCTCTCCTCTCTCTCTCTCTCTCTCTCCCCCACCCTTCCTCTCTTTCTCTGTCTGTGTCTGTTTGTCTGTCTGTCTGTCTGTCTGTCTGTCTGTGTCTGTGTCTGTGTCTGTGTCTGTCTCTGTATATGTTTCTGTCTCTGTCTCTCTCTGTCTCTCTCTGTCTCTCTCTGTCCTCTGTCTCTGTCTCTCTGTCTCTGTTTTCTTCTCTTGTCTCTCTGTCTCTCGTCTCTCTGTCTCTCTCTGTCCTTCTGTCTGTCTGTCTGTCTGTCTGTCTGTCTGTCTTCTGTCTGTCTGTCTGTCTGTCTGTCTGTCTGTCTGTCTGTCTGTCTGTCTGTCTGTCTTCTGTCTGTCTGTCTGTCTGTCTGTCTGTCTGTCTCTCTCTCTCTCTCTCTCTCTCTCTCTCTCTCTCTCTCTCTCTCTCTCTCTCTCTCTCTCTCTCTCTCTCTCTCTCTCTCTCTCTCTCTCTCTCTCTCTCTCTCTCTCCATTCCCCTTTCTTTTTCTCTCCTTCTGTCTCACTCCCAAGCGTATTTTCTACCTAGGCAGTCTGTTCTTCTGTCTTTTTCACACACGTCTGAAATATTGGTTATGATTATAAACTTTAAGATTGAACTGATCCAGACCACCTGCAGAGTTTTCAGAACAAGAGAAAACTAGGCACTACACACTGCACCCAATATGACCATCCTTCTTTTTTCGAATTCAATGCAAACATAGCTGGGAAACATAGTTTAGATTCTAGTTTTGAACACAGAAGAACACAGGTTAGAATAAAAGAAGACAACTCAAAACGCACACTACAAAAAATCTTTTAAAAAGTCAACCACAGAAATAGCAAACAGGTAATCCTGTAGCTATGATATGAGATGTTTGTGCGAAAACCCTACTTCCTCCACCTTTACCAATATCAACAATACCAAAAAACAGTAACTTACATGGTAGACATACAAAAAAAGCTATCTAATAAAAAAAATGGCGTACACAATAAACAAAGTTAGCAGTCAAAAGGCAAATAAGTAGCAAGGGACCAAGCAGCCAAACAAACGAACAACTAAAAAATGACTGCACAGCAAACAAAACAGAGCCAATCACCCCGTTTCTATTTCTCCACCTAAAGGCAAAGGTTCTCTTTTCAACAAGAGTGAATAAATCGTGTTGTCTTGGTTAAGTGGACACACACCTTTGTCCATTTCCTTAGAGTTTAGGTGTCTGGGCAGATTTCCAAGTGAAACTTCCTCGAAAGATCTGAAATGTTTAAACGTGTTTTCACCCTTTAAGAAAGTTCATTCCGGGACACTCTGCCGATTGTGCTAAGTGCCCAAGGCTATATTTTGTAACTACTGTGACTTTAGTGCTGAAAAGGGTTTGCGTGTTTGTGAATTTAAAACTGCGGTTTTCTTAACTCTTTTCTGTAACCTTTGTTCTCTTAAGACAAGTCTTGTTGTTTACACAGTGTTCGTTTACAAATGAATATTCACAAATTTCAAGAGCTTCCCCACTAGCGCTACCCCGTCCATCACCACAACCACCACCACCACCACCACCACCAATACAAACCAACTGATCAACCAGCAGGCCTACTAGCTAGCCAACCAGCTAACTAGTCAACCAACCAAGCGACCAAACCAAGCAGCACAGAAAACAAGTAACCAATGAATTAACCAGTGCACAGGGTAATAATCGAAACAGCCAATCAATCAACATACTCAACAAGCAAACAAATAACATTTATGAACATTGCAAACATTCCAACCGTTACTAAACTACAATCATCATTTTTTTCTTACTCTATTGTCTTGCCATTCGGAAGAGACTACAAACCGAGGCCCCGTGTGCGAACGCACGCAGAACATCTTGTACACACGTTAAAACCCGTTCCGCCTTTCGGAAGAGGCAGGACCATGTGTGCCGGTAGGAGCGGATGACAAAATAAAAAAAACAGCATGCACACAGGTGTCGTGTTTAGACACCATCCCTAAGGAAAAATCGGGGAGTTGGACTCCCAGGGCGGCTCGGGGCTGTATATGGCAACGTTCTGGTGGCGCCTGCGACGGTACTGGAACCATTCGTATCGGTCATTGCCTCCAATGAATCATTCCAGTGGCGTGGAGAGGGGGGGTGGGGGGGGGGAGTGTCTGCTGCATGGGAAAACAGTTGCCCTCCGTACATACTTACCCAGGCTTTGCGCTCTAAAGACTATAGCGCAACTCCATAGTCTTCGGAGACAGATGGGTGCCTACTACTACTATTGTCTTGTGTGAGGCTACTCTCCTGCCCCTCCCACACTGCTGTGATACTGCCGGAGATCAAACGCAATCTGGCCCAAGGTTTCCCGCCGTATATATATCGGAATGAATAGTGCCTCTCCAGGGGTCAGCATGTTAAGGGCGGGCCCATCTCTCTCCCTCGCTGCTTGACTTTCCCTGGCCCTAAAGAGGGCAGGTTGGGCCTACCCATTGACAGCTGGGTGAACTGGGGAACTGTATTTAAGCCCAGGCGCATAGACGGTCATCCATCCACTTGGTAGCCACGTTTGATACTGCTCAGTGGTCAGAGCATCGCATTCCCCAGTCAAAATTAAGCAGCATCGTTTATAATAAGAAAATAGCAGATATAGAAAAATAAGAGAAAAATAACGAAGAAAAATATTTCTCGAAGTTTGGTTTTCTTTGAGACATTGTCATAACACAGAATAGAGGCCATTAAAAATAACTTTATTATTTTCTCTTTCCTTTCCGCAATTCACGTGTTTGAGTCCATTAACTATCAGGTGCATCAAGCTCATTAAGAAAAAATGAAATACAACGGAAAAAAGCTCTTCATCTTTGGTCTATTTTAAAGTTTTGTTGCAGCACGCAAATGACAACAGAAACAGTACACTTCAATCTCAGTCCTGTATGTAATTGCTGTTTGTATTGCTGACTGCTGTGTTTCAGTGCCATTAAGCAGCATTCAAGCAGCCAGGCTTTTAGTGCAGCCAGAGAAATAACGGACTGATGAAATGGGTCAGGAAAGGTAGGAAGAAAAGAACAGGCATGGATGTCAGTAAGATTTGTTTTTGTTTTTCTAGTCTATTTGAGCTGAATCCACCTGAGTCAAAGTTAATTACAGTTTGTCGTGCTCTTGGAAGTTGAGTCCACTGTCTTTATATGACCCACTAACAGTGCTCTTTTCTTTTTTAGTTTTGCTGTTTGAGTCTTGGATTTTTTTGGTAGTAATCTTTCTATTTGTCTCTGCATCTCTCTTTGTTTCTCTATGTGTCCTTTTGTCCGTCTGTCTCTGCCTCTCTGTCTCGTCGTCTCTGCTCTGTCTCTCTTCTCTGTCTCTCTTGTTTTATATTGATATATTTTTCTTTCAATTGGAGAAGACGCTACCAACTAAAACTGGAAAGGATTATTGAGGGAACTGGTTGTCAGTCTTCAGGGGTGCCTCCACGGTCGCCAGACTAAGATAGATTATGATTAGATAGATAGATAGTTTATAGATTGATAGATAGATCGATAGACGATAATGATAGCTAGATAGGATTAGATACATAGATAAGTAGGATAAGATAGAT
>CM060331.1:2958253-2978253 GCA_030674155.1 Stramonita haemastoma
TGTCGGGGAACAAAAAAACAACAACATAAAATGGTGTAAATGCATCTGTACACGCGTAGGCAACAGGGACTATATTCTTAAATGTGATTGAGAAATGTCACACATACTCCTACATACAGCTTGCGCCAAATAAACCATGGAGCTAGTTTGGTGTGATTGTTATTACATGCTAGTTTGGTGTGATTGTTATTATATGCTAGTTTGGTGTGCTTGTTATTACATGCTAGTTTGGTGTGATTGTTATTATATGCTAGTTTGGTGTGCTTGTTATTACATGCTAGTTTGGGTGTGATTGTTATTATATGCTAGTTTGGTGTGCTTGTTATTACATGCTAGTTTGGTGTGATTGTTATTACATGCTAGTTTGGTGTGATTGTTATTACATGCTAGTTTGGTGTGGTTGTTATTACATGCTAGTTTGGTGTGCTTGTTATTACATGCTAGTTTGGTGTGATTGTTATTACATGCTAGTTTGGTGTGGTTGTTATTATATGCTAGCTTGGTGTGGTTGTTATCATATGCTAGTTTGGTGTGATTGTTATTACATGCTAGTTTGGTGTGATTGTTATTACATGCTAGTTTGGTGTGGTTGTTATTACATGCTAGTTTGGTGTGCTTGTTATTACATGCTAGTTTGGTGTGATTGTTATTACATGCTAGTTTGGTGTGATTGTTATTACATGCTAGTTTGGTGTGGTTGTTATTATATGCTAGCTTGGTGTGGTTGTTATCATATGCTAGTTTGGTGTGATTAGTATAATATGCTAGTTTGGTGTGAATGCTATTATATGCTAATTTGGTGTGGTTGTTATTACATGCTAGTTTGGTGTGGTTGTTATTACATGCTAGTTTGGTGTGGTTGTTATTACATGCTAGTTTGGTGTGATTGTTATTACATGCTAGTTTGGTGTGGTTGTTATTATATGCTAGCTTGGTGTGGTTGTTATCATATGCTAGTTTGGTGTGATTAGTATAATATGCTAGTTTGGTGTGAATGCTATTATATGCTAGTTTGGTGTGGTTGTTATTACATGCTAGTTTGGTGTGGTTGTTATTACATGCTAGTTTGGTGTGATTGTTATTACACGCTAGTTTGATGACATTGTTATTACATGATAGTCTGGTATGATTTTAATTACATGCTGGTTTTGTAAATATTATCATCTGTTTCCTCCGACTTACAACGGCCTACTCTTACGAAAAGAGGAGCAGTATTTAAGGTGTCCACAAGATGTTCTGTGTGCGTTCGCACATGGGGTCTCGTTTTATATAGTGTCATCCGAAGGGCTTTTGGGGAGCGTGGAATGAGCACTGATGTTAATCCAGGGGAAAAAAACAACAACTTCGAGCGGGGATCGAACCCAGGTCGTAAAATTGCGAGCGCAATGTTCTGACACTACGAGAGAGAGAGAGAGAGAGAGAGAGAGAGAGAGAGAGAGAGAGAGAGAGAGAGAGAGAGAGAGAGAGAGAGAGAGGAGAGAGAGAGAGAGAGAGAGAGAGAGAGAGAAGGAGAAGAGACGAAGGAGACGGAGGCAGAGCAGAGACAGACAGAGAGAGAGAGGAAAGGAGAGAGAGGAGAGAGAAGAATGAACACAGAGTGAGAGAGATATATAGAGACAGAGAGAGACAGAGAGAGACAGAGACAGAGATATGAAGAACAAACAAAATAAGACATACATCGATATCAAAAAGACCATACACAGGCACAAGAAAAAATCACAACTATATTTACTTTTTTTGCACAAAAACATTTTATTTCAGGTCAAGTTGTGTATAACATATTGTTTTAGCTTGATTGCAAATAAAACTTTGATATACAAAAACCGAAATATATCTCAAATAATATTATAACTCACATCTGGAAATATGCGCAAAAAAACAATGTGTACTTCGAAAACTGACGGCGATAGTCGTTCTTTAGAGACCACTATAGTATCTATTTTGCGCCGACGCCTCACATACACTTTTTCTTAAGCACGTGCATACACGCGCACATAAAACTGCATTAAAATTAAGTATCCTTAAAAAAATATTTAATTGATTAAGAATGCATATTACATCATTTTTCAAACTTACAATACCAAAATGAATACCAAACCATAATATTGAGATTTATAAAGGACATTGAAATGTTTTAAAAATATTTCTTTAAAAATCCCTTATGTTTGCTGTTCACTAGGACCACTAAAAAAACCAACATGAAAATTTATATCATCATTATGAGTCATGAACAGTACGCTAAATATCTTTCATCTTGTCAATACTTATATCAATTATAGGACTACACTTCTTTTAACCAGATTAACTGATTCATGAAAAATATATAAAAAAGGGACGTAAGAGGGCCTGTCCCTATTGCCTCTCCCCCAAAAAAAAAACCGCACACAAAAACCACAAAAAACACAAAAAACCACCCCCCCAAAAAAAAAACCCAGACAGCAATAGATCACAGAAAAGCAACAGTTCAGAAAACTGTAGGAATGGCGTTACGAAGTGAGCCACTTTTGCTCATTAAATATAGTTGTAATTGTAGACATTTTTGCACAGTGTATGACGTGTGTTTCTACAGGCTTTTAAAATTCAAATTTCATCAGTCAGTACAAATTAGATAAAGCAAAAGAACTTTTCTTAAAGAAATCGATAGACATAAAGTGGAGAAGAACGAGTAGCAATATAACACTCCTTACACCCGTTTATTCGAAGTATTCTTGAAAAATTCCAACAATTAAAGCTTGCAATACTAAATCATTTACCAACACCACCCACAGGCGTTCTTTCGGTTCTACAGCATGTTACACTTACACAACTTAATCAGCATAAAGGCAAAGCAAATTTCAACACTTTTACATAACTATTTAACTTTCTAAAAAAAAGGTGAGATCATTCCTTTTTCTCATTCTGTGGAGATGCATTAAAAAGTTGTACAACTACAACAATATGTACAGACCCCTAAAATGCTTTTTCTCAGAAAAAATATAACTATAATAACTATTTCTGTCTAGTAGTTTAAACAAAGTTAAATCCCACTTATCTTAGGGGGAAAAGTATTCAATTAACCACACACACACACAACACACACACACACACACACACACACACACACACACACACACACACACACACACACCACACACACACACACGCTCGCGCAGCGCGCGCACATACACAACCACGTACGCAAACACGCACACAACACACACACACACACACCATTAAAAACTACTTAGTCATAAAAATAAAATATGTAACATCTTACTTTCGTACATCACTGCACTATTTGCTTCTCCCCCCCCCCCCCCCCCCTCAAAAAGAAAATCGCAAACAAAACCCCAAACACTCTACAGTATAATTATATAGCCGATATCTATATCATTGCAGAAATATGTCAAAATTATTGCAAGTAATATTCTAAAAAATATAATATGGGGATCACACATAAGCTATTGCTATAAAAAAGAGAAAAAAGGGACAATGATCATTAAAAGTAAACGCTTGAAAATCACTCCCAGCTTACTGCATAGAAAAGGAAAAGAACGATTTTGAATGGTCTCTGGTGCTTTGTTTTTAAAATGTTTAACCTCTTTAACAGCCATAGTCAAACTGACCAATAGTAAACAGGTATAGTGAATGATTCGTCATTTGATATTGATGAAAGCGAAAACTTGCTTCCGTCTTATTCAAGCATTATCAATCTATCACTCAAAAACAAGATTTCTTCACAAGAACAACAACATTTCGTAGGTATTGAGCATTCGATTAAAATGAGAAGAAACATCGTCTTACCAAGTATTAATTACCAAGATCAGACACCATGGTATAAGTATGATAATCTTAGCTTACAGAGAGGACTATTGATAATTGGACTAGCCTCCAGGTAGGGACAACCACACGTGACTTTAAACATGTTTATACATAAACAGTCATTCATGGGGAAAAAAGCAGAAGAGAAAATACCCCTTACATAATTATTCTATCATGCATTCAGAAAGCAATCAAGAGTCCCCCCCAAAAAAAAAGCAAAAAAAAAGCTATTCATTAATATTCAAATATCCGTTCAAAACCAACCAGGAAAAACACATACTATACTTATTCAATCATGTATTCAAAAAGCAATCAGGGATACACAAAAAAAGATCTGTTCATAATTGTTCAACCATTAACTCAAAAGCAATCATGAAAAAAATAATAGATCTGTACATAATATTCAATTATGTATTAAGTTAGAAAGCAATTGAGCAAACACCGAAACAATATCCATAACTGTTCAATAATGGAATCAAAAAGCTATCAAGCAAAATTACAAAGAAATACTTTTATGATAATGATCTTTTCATTATACATTCTATCGGCAGTAAGGCAAAAAATAATCCATCCATAATTATTCAATTATACATTGAACAGGCAATCATGTAAACAATATACTACCTACTACCTACCTACCTACCTACCTACCTACCTACCTACCTACATGCATGCATGCATGCATGCATGCATGCAGACAAACAGACAGACAGACAGACAGACATTCATACATACATTATTGTTAAACCCTACTGTAAAGAAGTAATCAAGGAAAAATTATACATCATTATTCAATCATACATTAAACATGATCATACAAAAAAGAAGATATATCTATACATAACCATTCATTCATGCGTTGAAAAGAAAGCAGGCAAAAATAAACTTATGATGAGACAATCATACATTTATAAAAGCAATCGGGCAAAATCTGTTCATAATCATCCCGTCATTCATTAAAAAAGCAATCAAGCGAAACAAAATGATCTAAACATAGTTGTCTAATCATTCAATCAAAAAGCAATCGAGCAAAATCATCGACAATCCCTATATAACTATTCAGCCATACATGAAAAAAGCTTTCAAACTGTTCCCAGGAAAGTTTTTTATTAAAAACTGCAAACAAGAATGTTTAGTCAGACGTCACTCGATCATTCCAGGATTTATGTTTAAGTGATCAACTTATGCAACGTAAAACACACACACACACACACACACACACACCACACACACACACACACACACACACACACACACACACACACACACATCTTCGCACACGTTAAATCCTGTTCCGCTTTTCGTAAGAGTAGGCCATTGTGTGCCGGTGGGAACAGATGATATTTACAAAACTGCATACACACGGTGACTGGATGTAAAAAGTACAGGAGATGCTTATTCCATTATCATCGATATAAAAGAATAAATAAATAAAAATAAATAAATAAACACACACACTACATACATACACACAACACACACAACACACCCACGGACGCACGCACGCCACGCACAACACGCCGCACACACAAACACACACACAAACACACACCACGCAGCCGCACCACACACACACCACACACACGCACACGCACACGCACACAGCACACACACACACACACACACAACACACACACACACAGAATCCTATTATCAGGTTCTTATAGTGTAATGACTGTTTACTAGTTATAATAGTATAATGAATTTTTACTAAGTTATATAAAAATGCAATTTAGTGTTTTAAACTGTTATTTCTTTCTTTTCATTATTCTTGTTCTATTGTTTTAATTTTTGGTTCTTATAGTTGTTTAATGCAGATAATTAGCTATGTGCCATCCCAACCCACCCAGCCCCCTCCCCCCCCCCTCCCCTCCATACACACTCTCACTCACAATACACTTTCCCGTCTGATATCACTATTTAGTGGAAGGACGTTAAACTGAAGAACTAACTAACTAAACTAACTAACACACAAACACCACACACACACCATTAAAAACTACTTATCGTAAAAATATAGCATCTTATTTCCATTAACATTACTGCTCTATTTGTATCTCGGCCCTCCCCCCCCAAAAAAAAAAAAAAAAAACTCAAACAAAACCAAAACACTCTTCAGCATAATTATGTAACCGATATCTACATCATTTTGCAGAAATCGTCAAAATCATTACAAGGTAACATTCTAAAAAATATATGAGGATCACACATAAGCTATTGCCACAAAAAAGGAGAAAAAAGGGACAATGATCATTAAAAGTAAACGCTTGAAAATCACTCCCAGCTTAACTGCATAGAAAAGGAAAAGAACGATTTTGAATGGTCTCTGGTGCTTTGTTTTTAAAATGTTTAAACCTCTTTAACAGCCATAGTCAAACTGACGACATGTAAACAGGTATAGTGAATGATTCATCGTTTGATTTTGATGAAAGCGAAAACTTGCTTCAGTCTTTTTCAAGCTTATCAACTTATCACTCAAAACATGATTTTTTGACAACAACAATATTTTGTATATACTGAGCGCTTCATTAAATTGGGAAGAAAAAATAAATCGTTTTACCAAGTCATGGCTTTCTAAATCAGACCCATGGCATAAGTATGATAATCTTAAGCTTACAGAGAGGACTACAGATCATTAGATTAGTTCCATTCATGGAAACAACCACACGTAACTGTAAACAAGTTTATACAAACAACGATCATTTATGGGCGAAAAAAGCAAAATATAAAATAACCCTTACATAATTATTCAATCATGCATTCAGAAAGCAATCAAGTATGCCTCCCCCTCCCCCCCCCAAAAAAAAAAAAAAAAGAGTTCATTAATATTCAAATATTATTTCGAAAAACAACCAGGAAAAACAAATACTATGCGTATTCAATCATGCAGTCAAAAAGCAACCAGGAAACACAAAAAAGATCTAATCATAATTGTTCAGCCATTAACTCAAAAGCAATCATGAAAAAAAAATAATAGATCTGTACATAAATATTCACTTATGTATTAAAAAGCAATCGAGCAAACACCATAACAATATAATAATAGTTCAATAATGCAATCAAAAAGCTTCGAGCAAAATTAAAAAGAAATACTTTTATAATAATAATCTTTTCATTATACAATCAATCGGCAGGAAGGCCAAAAAAATCCATCCATAATTATTCAATTATCATTGAACAGGCAATCATGTTAAAAAAAAAACAACCCTACCTACCTACCTACATGCATGCATACATACAAGCATACATGCATGGATACATGATGCATGCATCATGCAGACAGACATGCAGCAGCATGACAGCAGCAGACAGACAGACAGACAGACAGACAGACAGACAGACAGACAGACACAGACAGACAACAGACAGACAGAAGACATGCAGACAGACATCAGACATACATAATTGTTAAATCCTAGTGTAGAAAAGTAACCAAGGAAAAATATATACATCATTATTCAATCATACATTAAAAATGATCATACAAACAAAAAGATACATCTACCCGATAATTATTCAATCATACGTTAAAAAAAAGAAAATAAAGGGGCAACATTTTAGTTTTCATAATCATCCCTCATTCATTAAAAAAGCAACCAAGCGAAACAAAACGATGATAAACATAGTTGTGCAATCATACAATCAAGAAGCAATCAAGACAAAAATATCGACAATCCGCTATATAACTATTCAACCATACATGAAAAACTTTCAAACTGTTCCCAGGAAAGAATTTTAAAAATGCAAATAAAGAATGTTTTTGTCAGAAGCCACTTGATCATTCTAGGATATATGTTCAAGCTGATCAACTTATACAACTAAAACATTACACACACACACACACACACACACACACACACACACACACACACACACACACCGACACACACACACACACACACACACAAGCACCACGAACTTACATCGCACACGAAAAAACACAAAACAACACAAAGACAAACATAATGCAACAGCAACCACAAAGCACAGTGTCTAAACCTGCACCACAAACACACCTGTCACATGAAACATCAGTTACATTATTCACTGGAGTAGCTGAATATACGCATTTTGTAAATTGACCAATTCTTACCTAATACTTAAAGAAGTTTCTTTAGTAAGTTTGAAAAAAAAGATTGAACTACATGTCCTATTTCTTTCTAATTCACAAAGTGTAACTATTTCAATATGGTATTTGACATTGTTTTAAAAGTAAACACTGCAGAACAAAGGTGTCTTTTCACTTGTCACACTTCTGTGACTTTATGAACATGTTCATATTTTAAGAATTCCAGAATCATATTCGGCTTCTAAAATACCACTGACATAAATTTAGCGATAAAATACCAAATCTCAACCATTTCATGTGTCAGTTAAAAGCAGTGAAAAACTGCATGAGCAAATTACGGTACTACTTAATCATTGGCGCTCTGAATTCAGAAAATTTCACATCGTCATTTGAATGTTAAAAAGACGTACGTTATGTTTTACAGTGTTATTAGCGTTACAATCATCAATCTGTGGATTTACAAAATAAATTTGTTAACTGAATTGTGCCTAAAATAAGGAAAAAAAAGAGTTGCATTAATCAAATGTTGGATTTCATATCTATAAAGGGTTATAAATTTATTCAGGAAATACGGGCGCCCAATAGAGTGTTCGCAATTAGTGTAATTGACAAAAATTTTAAAAACCTCCGAAACCAAATTTATTCAAATGGCCATACAAAAAACGGAGAAATATATTTAAAATATTTAAAATAAATTATTTGAATCGAATGGAAAAAAGGATAAAATACAAAATGATTGACCCACATCAGCACTAATTTCATATCAAGTAGCAATTATTTTTCAGATATAATTATACTTGTATATAATAAGAATGCATGATACCGTGTAATCCTATTGGCAATATATATCATGAGGCAATGAAAATAAAACAGAAAATGTCATTTGTATGAATTAAAAATACGCAGCTTACTATCCAACGAGTATTAGCAGTCATCACACCCCTGAGAATAAGAAAAATACAAATTCAAGTTTTCAGAATCCATTGAAAAAAAATCTTATCAGTATTCAAAATGTATTAATTACTATATGTTTGTATAGAAAAGTGGAGATGTGCAATTATTTTAGCAAATAATTCGATGCAAAAAGTCCATTTTACTTATTGTCTCAATACCAAACTACATGGGGTTGAAAAAACAACAATGATACACACGTGCATAATTTCTATGTCTCTTTCCAACCCAATTCATTCTAATATTAAACACTTTTCATCATTTTTGAGAGTTCTTAAGTTACTTAAAAGCTAATAGGAACATTAATCTTATCTTTGTTGATTGGCATTAAGTTGCTGACGCATTATGCATACAATCTTTTTATGAATCTTTCAACGGTTGGAGACGGAAGCGCGAGGGGGGGGGGGGGGGGGGGGGGGGGGGGGGAGAGTTTTCCTCAAGCATCTCTCTTCATTAACCTTTTTTTTTTCATTCTAACAGTATAAGTCTAAGTTTCATATGAATGAGTAATAATATTTTTGTCATTATAATACGATTACAAATAATGCATGAAATAATGTTTTTCCACTAAGACAAAGAGTTATCAGCATTCCCAATTAAACTATGAAGAAATATATATTTACATTTTCTGGATAGATCTAAAGCAAAAGCCAAACATGTACAATCTAGCTGAAAGCAATTGCGATTTTTTGGCCACTTAAGAAATCCACATACTTTTATTAGAATAAAGGGAAAAAGAAAAGAGCAGCTTCCAAAACAAAACAGCAAAAAGGAACCATTTAATTAAAGCTTATTAATTTTTTTTGAAATGAAAAAGAAAAATACTTTAGTTTTGACAACAGAAGAGAATGTCAGTTCATTTGATAATGAGAATATAGTAACGGAATGCGAATGCAGTTGCATATACAAATCATCATTACATTTTTTAAAATTAAAATAACATGTATTGTAGCCAACACTCATCTATGATAGCATTCCAATCATATCAAAGACTTCTCATGATCAATGTAACAGCTTTGTAGATCAAACTAAAGAAATATTCAAAAAGAAAAAAAAAGTTGTGTTTATCCTAGCTCTAAAACAAGGTTGTTTTTTTTTCTACCTTTGTATATAATCAGTTAAACTTTTTAAAATGCATTAGTCCATGATTAAATTATCTTTTCTCACATGCACATAAATACATCTCTAATCCATCGACCAGCGATACCGATGCAGAGGGTTTTTTTTTTTTAAACAGATACAGTTAAGGATATACCTAAAAAAAAATCACGTCCTCCCTTCAAGATGTGATCATAGTCAGGACAAGCACAAGCTCAGACCTAGTCAACTAGCAAAAAACCAAGCAAAGTCAAAACTGAAGTTTTTGTCCACCTTTACCCAGGTAAGTATAGTTACTCTATGCTCTTACTCCTAGACGTAATACGGGGACGGGATAGCCTAGTGGTCAGAACATTGCGCTCGCAATTTGACGACCCGGGTTAGATTCCCGTTCGAGGAGATTTTTCTCCTGGAGTTAACATCAGTGCTGACTCTACCCTCCGCCAAAGTCCTTCGGATGAAACCTAAACTGAGGCCCAGTGTTAGAACACACGCAGAACATCTTGCGCACACGTTAAAATCCTGTTCCACTTTTCGTAAGAGTAGGCCATTGTGTGCCGGTGGGAACAGAGTAAAAAATTGACAAAGCTGCATACACAAACGTGGACTGGATGTAAAAAAAAAAAAAAAAAAAAAACAACGCGTGAGCGATTATACTATTATCCTCGATATAAATAAATAAATAAATAAATAAATAAATAAATAAATAAATAAATAAATAAATAAATAAATAAATAAATAGATAAATACCATGGACTTACGGAGTAATTTGCCTTACGAGCAATCATTGAATTCGATTGTGAAAGGTCAGTTCCCTGATTAAACAACAGTTTTCATACAGCTACATTTATTTCTACATCATTTAGAAGAAAAAAAAACTTATTTATTTTCAAATGATACGGTTGAATCCATTATTTAATTCAATGCACAGTATCTACCAGTATCAATCAAATTAAAACAATCACATGGTTTAAACCAGCAGCTCTGCCAACATACAATATTTAGTTTTTAGGACAAATAAAATAATGGAGAAATACTCAATTTATGATTATTATCTTCTCAGAGTCGTATACATTTTCTACGGATGCTCAGCAGATAAAAAAAATATAATTTATAATCCTAAAAACATGCCTCAAGATCACAAAACATATTCACCAATTGAAAAAAAAATTGTACAGCATTTGCACACCAGTAGCAAGTACCTGCTACTGTAGGACATTTACAGTTTTTTCATTCAGGTATTATTTCATTATCATAGCAGCTTTTTTACGACTTTTGATGACTTTGAAAAAAGATACTTAAATAAAAACATTACTTACACAAGTTTCTCTCTCTTCTCCTCTCTCTCTCTCTCTCTCTCCTCTCTCTCTCTCTCTCTCTCTCTCTCCTCTCTCTCTCTCTCTCTCTCTCACACACACACACACACGCACACACGCACACACACACACACACACACACACACACACACACACACACACACACACACACACACACACACACACACCTCCCAACCTCAGCTCCCCACACACAGACTGCATTACTAAGCTTCTGAGCTATAAGACCAAGACGAAAATGCATTTTGAAATATAAAATGATTTAGAAAAAAAGGTAAAGGTGTCCCATAAACTTAGGCGGTCGTAATGGAGCTAGACATCAGAGACCTCAAATTCTCCAGGGGCCAGCATATTAGGGCAGCACCCATCTCCTCTCCCTCGCTGCTTCATCTTCCCTGACCCTAAAGAGAACAGGTACCCATTTACAGCTGGGTAAACTGGAGGGACTATACTGAAGCCAAGGCGCGCAAACGTTTACCTATCCAACTGGTAACCACATTCGACGCTGCTTAACCTGACTGAGGAAAGCGAGCGTTCTTTTTTTTTTAATATACCCAATAAGATAAAAGGCAATAATGAACATTGCACAAAAAAAATCATCTCTCTATTCACAATAAAGAATGGAGAAAAAGCAAGATGTAGCCGATACTGAAGAAGAAACCTATCATAGAAAGGAGACTATTGCTAGCAATACTCATCTGAATAGAGCAGAAAAAAAACAAGGCTTTAAAACACGATTCCCAAAAGACCAAGGATGTGTATATTAGTGAATCCACAGATGGAAGCTTACAAGCTGGTGACCCTGCTAATGGGTCATGTGTCAAAGACATCACAGCAAGAATTGATCAAGCCAAACACAGAATGGACCATCTTTCCAGTTTCTAGTAAGAAAATGTTTTTAAAAATCAGTTTAATACTGGAAAGACTAATTTAGCTCACTGTTTGATATAAAAGCAGAAAATAGACTCTTGACGCTGTCAATATAAACAGAAACCAAAGTGTAGAGATACTGTTCCATTGAAGACTTCATATGCGCAGGCAGGACTAATAAACAAATCAACCAAAGCTTTTGGAATAACTTCACAATAAATGTAGAGTTTTTAGGCCTGGTTGAAAAAAGGACATCTTAGATATGCAAGGAGACATCAGACCTGTCAGGTAAACACTGAAGTCCATGGCCGGACAACTAACTTCCTGTGTAGCAGGTTGTGTTAGCGAAAAATGAAATCTGCTGCAAAAATAACAAAAAAAACATAAGGGGATAGAAGGATTTGGTGGGAATCCATCAGCTATTTTAAGGTTGATGTTGCGGACATGGCAATAGCAGAACAAAATGAGCAGAAAGAAAGGAGAGGTGCTGAATAAGAACCCTTATAAGATCTAAAGTAATCGTGAGGAACCAGCTAGACTGTGCATCAGTGATCAATAATTATAAATAACGGAATGCTAAGCATTACCGATAAAGATAGAGACAGACATATATACGACTTTGTCACGCTAGTTATACAATACTCTGTCATGGTATCACCCTATAGGGCAAAAAGACCTTCCGGTGATCTTGTCTTGAGGCACTTCTCTATCAGTGAAGATAAAAACCTGCTAATAATGGTCAATGTCGAGATCTTGTGCTTTAACAAAAGACCCTACACCCGTATTTTTTTCGAATACATTTAAACAGCCATGCCTTTTTCCTTCACACTAAAATAACTAGCTTCATTATCTAGCTTTTATCAGATTTTGTGTGTGTATGATAATACATTTTGGTATAGAAAAAAATCTTGCTTTGTTTTGGTATAACTTTTCTTATGGTATTGAAAAAAAAACCTGCTTTATATATTTGTGCTTACTCTGGTATAGAGAAACTCTTGCTTTATGTATGCGTGTCTGTGGCGGTAAATGAAAAATCCTAAACACTAAAAGTCCCATCACTGGCTTTGTTCCCCATGAAGGTGGTGTTGCCAAATCTGCACAACTCTACCAAAGGCAAAATTAAGCTGGTATTCTTTAAGAGCAAAATGTAAAATACTGCTGCACACTCTAAAGTGGAATAATGTGGTTATAAACCAGACGCTAATTATTCTTCTGCATCAACCACTATAAACAATGTTACAGCTGTGGTATCCTACCTTCAGCTCAGCTTTCCTTTTGAGGTCTGATTCTTTTGAGATCATTTTGCAGAAATAACACAATTCTACTGTTACCATTATGTCCAAAATGAAATATTTCAACTGATCAGTCAGTCATCCCAAACCCCTCTTTCTCTGTAGCACTGTTCCCTTATATCGCTGTTTCCCCATGCCGCACAGAGAAGAGTTACAGTTAGGGTCAGTGTTAGAATGGAGAGTTAGGATCAAGGCAGTTAGCTGTTAGGTATGCGGCATGGGACATGAACAAGGGTTAGAGTTAGGGGTTAACAGCAGAGGGGAACAGCACTATAGGGAAAAAGTAGGATGAAGGGAATTTGGAAATGTTCCACCCCCCCCCCTCCCCAAATCATTCCGCACTCATTATGTGCTGTATTCTTTTTCTATGCAAATTGTAACAAAATCGTTTTCTATTGATACGAAATGCACGATGGTTTACTGGGTAACATGCCACTGTACAGATTTGTTAGCACCACATAATGTTTGGACCCCATTTACAACGCTATCGTTTGTTATGTATATGTTTTGTTTGAGCACACCTTAGCTGACTGTGATATATAGAAAGATTTTGCATCTCAATACTACATAATGACCTCATGAACTAGTATGAACACGTTTGTCTTAATTTTTTTTCAAAATCAGCCAACAGGACAAGATTTCTATGATGTGTGGTGTTCTTATTTGACATGTCTATGACTTGAAACCTCATTGCATCTCATCAGCATTAAAGACGTTATGGATATTTTTGGGTATGCCCAGAGGCTTTTATGAAGAAAAAAAAGTTATGCTGTTGAAATGAACTAAAACTATAGAGGAAGGAAATAAGACAATACTCTCTAAGTCAAGCTGTGTCTTTGTACAACAATAAGCTTGAATATGGAAGTAATGTGTATAGTTTTTTATATTAACTAGATCTAGATAGAAAAAAAAAAAGAAATGCATTTTGGTGTCAACTAACTCACGTCATAATATGTTATTAAAAACCTGACTTTTTAAACAATAACCATTTCTTATAAAGAGAGAAACAAACTTTTTATTACCAAATAACTGGAGAAGTATATATGTAAAAAGGTTACTGGGAGGAAAGAAGTCACACTCTGACAAACTAACTGAAACGAAAGTAAAGCTTATTATCATTCAAAGCAAGTGAAGGGTGTGTCTATGTTTATGTACGTCATCAAGATGCATGAAAAGAAAAAGGTTTCATAACCGATTATTTCTAAAGGAAAGAAACACGCCTGTACTCAGACTAAATGAGCACCTAAAATATTACCACAAGCTATAGAAAGAAAAAAAAACCGTTATACTAACTAAAACAAGAACTAACAAATGAGAAGGGCACATACCTTGACACCAACACATTCAAACTGTCAATAACTGATTTCTTTAACTCCTACAGAGAAATTCACTCCACCAGGCCCAACTTGCTCATAAGATTCCCACGAAAAGGTAAACGCAAAGTCTGAACGACTTCCTGCGTACATGAAGAAGAAAGAAAGTACAAGGTAGGAAATTCCATCCACTTGGCAAGATGTGGTAAAAAAAAAAAAAGCTGAGAAAAATGGTCAGTACAAGTAAACTAGCTTTTGTAAGCTCCTCCCATTGACTAGTACGATCCATGTAAGATATGGGGTTTTGCTTTATGTTGACTGTTTCTTGCTTTTTTATTTAAGGGGGGGGGGGGGGGGGGTTCGACTTGCTCCACTATAATTCTTAAATGTTCTGTACTTCCAAATGGGGCGAGGGATAGCTCAGTGGTCAGAGCGCTCGCTTTTCCCCAGCAGCGACGAGCGTGGTTACCAGTTGGATGGGTGACCGTTAGCGCGCCTTGGCTTCAGTACAGTCCCCCAGTTCACCCAGCTGTAAATGGGTACCTGCTCTCTTTAGGGTCAGGGAAGATAAAGCGGCGATGGAGAGGAGATGGGCGCTGCCCTCAATATGCTGGTCCCTTGAGAAGGTCAGGTCTCTGATGCCTCACTCCCCTACGACCGCCTAGTTTTTGGGACACCTTTACCTTTACTTTACCTACGCTCAAATATCTTTCTTTTTTTTACCTAAACAGAGTGACACACCACACAAACATTGTCTGTATATTACTCATATTAGTGTTTCCCTACTGGTAAGTATTTCTTGAAAAATATGTTTGAAATATATAAACAAAATAAAGTGTTTCTGACCGGAAAGCTCTTCTATCTTGTTTGGTTTATTTTTTTGGGGGAGCGGGATGTTCTTTTCAACTACTTTTTCAGATATTCTGTTCCTAATTACTGCATTTTCTACATACGCTGTTACAGAATGCACTTGAGGTTTGTGTCTGTACTCCTGATGTAAGCGTTTCAATACTGTGAATTATTGATAAATGTCTCTACAAAAACAAACAAATTTTGAAGGATGTTTTTCTTTGTTGAAAAAAAATCAATTACACTCGCATAAGAGTGCTAACAAAATATAAACAACACAGGCATACATATAAAATAAATACACAAATGCAAATAAAATACCAAAAAATATATACCAAAAAACTACAAGTTTTAATGATCAGCCTAGCAATGCTATCACCAGTAGGTAGCCTAACTGCCAAGCCTTCTGGATTAGACAGACGCTAAGTCTCGTGGGTAATAATTTAGCCTGCGTAAAAATATCCAAGGCAACATTCCACTCCATGCAACATTGTTTACTGCCCTACCGATCACGAAAGCCATATCAGGGCAGGCACCTCACCTATTGCAACAAAATAGTTGACTCTGACAAACAATTCTGTAGAAGAATGCCACTTCCACAAGTCATTAATAGCGCATGAAAACAAAACAACAAAAAGAGTGGTACTGCTTTTGTGGCGAAGTGGTCTACTGGTAGCAGCAGCTGGAATTCCACGAATAGAAATCTGCCGTGACCATAGCGGTATGCAGAAAGCACAACACAATGTCCTGGGTCTGCTCCATGAAACTCAAAAGATCGGTGTTTGCTCTTTGTCGGGGTAGGCTGGTCCTGTCCATGAAGTTCTGGCAATAAGATTAACGATGAGGTTCATGATAAGGTTCACTATGACGATGAGGTCACAATGCGGTTCACAATGAGGTTCACGATAAGGTCATAAAGTTTACGATGGGGTTCACGATGAAATGTTCCCAAGATGTCTTCAGGTGTTTTCCAAGATGAGGAGCTGGAGGCCCAGTCTGTGAGAATTTTTTTTTTTAATGTGTTAAAATACTCTTTTATATTTCTGTGATGATGATGGTCAGGATGATAAGAGAGGGAGAGACAGAGAGGGAAAGGGAGAGAGAGAGAGAGACAGAGACAGAGACAGAGACAGAGAGACAGAGAGACAGAGAGACAGAGACAGACAGACAGACAGACAGCACAGAGACAGACAGACAGACACACACACACACACACACACGCACACACACACAGACACACAGACACACAGACAGAGACACACAAAGATAGAAAAAGAGAGAAAAATAGAGAGAGAAAGAGAGGGAAAGTTAGAGACAGAGAGTGAGAGAGAGGCTGTGCGTGTGAACATCCCCACCTGTTCATTAGAAAACAGCGCCAGTGTTATGAACAATGGATGTTTTCATGTCCGCACTTTGAGCTGTTGTAAGATTAAGGACATGTGCGCTATCCTTACAATTGCTACAATTGGCTTTTTCAGGTGACTGAGCTTTTTTTCTTTAATTTATGATAATTTTGCATTTAGACTTTGTGGCATTACGTAAGTCAACCGGCACACATTTGCCTCTGTGTGTGTGTGTGTGTGTGTGTGTGTGTGTGTGTGTGTGTGTGTGTGTGTGTGTGTGTGTGTGTGTGTGTGTGTGTGTGTGTGTGTGTGTGTGTACAAATACAAAGACATTTAGACAGACAGACAGACAGACAGACAGACAGACAGACAGACACACACACACACACACACACACACACACACACACACACACACACACACACACACACACACACACAAACACACACACAACGTCAATACATAACCGTACCAAACAGAGGCCCTCAGCTCCGTTCTTGGCGTGCAGAGTGGCAGACTTGTCGAATGAACTTGAATTCTACCGGAATTGTCTTTCATGCTTTTGATTTTCACTTTGTTGCTGGTGCAGTCTTTGATCTGATGTTGTCTGCTATGGTGCCATTTTTTGTTGCTGATTAAGTTTTACGTTGTATTATTAATTTTTATTTTGTCGCTGGTGTAGTCTTCCTTGTTATTGACTTTGTTGCTAATGTTGCTGATGCAGTCTTCCTTGGTGTTGTGATTTTGTCGCTGATGAAGTCTTTGTTGTTATCGATTTCTTCGCTGGTGTAATCTTCCTCGATGTTGTTGATTTTTACTTTGTTGCTAGTTTCATCTTTCGTGATGTCATTGGACTTTTTAAACAAAATGCTGGTTTCATCTTTGATTGTGTCGTTTAAAAAAAAAAAATCTTGCTGGTATTATTTTCTATTTTTCAGTGGTTTTGATTCTTTTCTGGATTCGTCTTCCGTTGTGTCACTGCTTTTGAATTTTTGCTAGTCTCACCTTCCAATGTGTCAATACTACTTTGTTTTGTGGTTTAGTCTTACATGGTACTGTCGACTGTAACAGTCTTGCTGGTAGAGTCTTCCATAATATTGTTGACTGAATTTCTGGTATAGTCTTCCATAGTAGTGTTGACTTTGTTGCTAGTATAGTCTTCAAAAGTAGTGTCTACTTACTTTATTGCTAGCGCAGTCTTACATTGTATTATATTTAATATTGGTGTCTTTCACGGTATTACCGACTTCGACTTTCTGGTGTTGTTTTCTATGGAATCTTTGACTATCCCTGGTATAATCTTATGAAAATACTATAGCTGGTATAGTCTTCTATGGATCATTTGACTATTGCTGGTGTCCTCTGTGGAATTGATGACTTTTGGGTGTAGTCTTCTACGGAATTTTTGGCTGTATCTGGTGTAGTCTTCCATCAAATCTTTGTTGGTGGTGTAGTTTTCTATGGAATCTTTGAATATTGCTGGTGTAGTCTTCTATGGAATCTTTATTGCTAGTATGTTTTCCACAGTACCTTTTTTAAGATGTCCCAGTGAATTCGTTCATAGTATCACTGACTGAGGGGAGCTGGTGTAGTTTTCTGTGGCACTGACTTGACTAGCGCTGGTGTGGCATGATTTCTGCTGTGCTGTTTGGACCTTGGTGTTAGCACCAGAATCTCTGAAAACAGAATAAGAAAGCATTTTAAAGACTTCCTTTTAAATACAGATTTAAAATCAAGGAAGCATTTTTCACAGTTGTAACCAATGCCACTTTCAGATTTACACCAGCAGTCACCTGCGGAAGAGTTACATACACTGCTGAAGAAAGAAAACACTGAAGAAGAAACAGGTGCTCTGAAAAAAATCAGGTTCTTGGAAAATAATTCTTTCTGTTAAAACACTTTTTATTTAAATTGTGTGTTCCTGCCACCAAAGTAATCATGTCCTATAAAATACAACAGTTTTTATTGAAGCGTCATTTTTAGCTGAAAATATCTTAATTCAAGCTTAAGAAATGGATCTTCCACCACAATAAAAAAAAAACATGTGCCTATGGATTAAAAGCGCAAAGGAGGAGGCCGTCTGTTTCATAATCATATAATTGACAATTGGTTTGATTACATTTTAATTAATGTCAGCAGCGTTTTGAATAAAGGCGGAACAATGTCATCTTTAACACAGCTACTCTGCGGACTGGTCGGTGTTTTACAGCCATTTATTCATACAGAATTGTAGAAGTGTTAGTCTTAAAGATTTAATATCTGTCTTCTTTTGGTGAACAGTGGAAACAGAAAACTATTCAGCATCTACTATAAGCTCCATAATGGCACCACAATATGTAAAGACCTAAAATTGAAATTCACAAAGACTTGTACTTACATGTGCAAGCCCCTGATGCAGGATGCAGCCATAAGGTCAAAGACAGGGGCAGAGAACTTGATGATGACCCGCCATGAAGACTTTGACATTGATGCTTTGGCTTTTGAGGGATTGGGGCGAGAAAGATTGAGACCCAGAAGGTCGTAAAATAATGCATTGTTAGTTTGTTTTTATTACTTTAATTTAGAAGGGTAGTTTTTTTTAGCTTTGTATTTTAGAGTTTTGTCTTTGAGGTTTAGTTTTCACGGTTTTGTTTTTTAGGGTTTTGGTTTTATAATTTTGTCTTTGGTTTAGGGTTTTGATTTTTAGGGTTGTTTATTGTTTAGCATTTTAGGGTTTAGTGTTTTCGGGTTTAGGTTTTTAGGGTTTATAGTTTTAGGATTTAGTCTTTAAGGGTTTAGGTTTTTAGAGTTTAGCCTTTTACGGTTTAGGGTTTTAGATTTAGATTTCTAGGTTTTAGTCTTTTGCAGTTTAGTCTTTTAGATTTTACATTTTTAGGGTTTAGTCTTTTAGGGCTAAGGTTTTTAGGATTTATAATTTTATGGTTTAGTCTTTTAGGGTTTAGTCTTTTAGGGTTTTGCTTTTTAGGACTTTAGGACTTTAGCCCTTAAAGAGCCTGGTACATTTTCCGGTCAGGGTGAGTTTGCTCTTCTTCGGGACTTTAAGGCTTTGCCTTTTATTTTTTTTTTCTTTTCGGGGGTTA
>CM060331.1:2980753-2985753 GCA_030674155.1 Stramonita haemastoma
GTCCATACTCCTAATTGCTCGCGAAAAAAACCGTCGTACAAATAGTGGTGGCTTAAACACGGATCGTGGATCAAGAGCTTAACGTTTGAGCTCTAAGGCTATCCCACCCTTTCCTTCTCCCCCCTTCCCTCACCAATAAACATGGTACTGACTATTTGCAAATATTTATACAACATGTTGCTTTCAACTTTGCATACAAATGTGACAAACAGATATAAACAAACTGTATTATTGATGATTTTAATATTATCTGGGAAAATTATCCCAATTCTGACAAAATAGTAGGCTAGCAGGCACCCATCAGTTTCGGAAGACTATGGGTTGCACTCTAGACTTTAGAGCGCAAAGCCTGGGTAAATAAGTATGGAGGCCGAGGGCAAACTATTACCCATGACAAAATATTTTTATAAAAAAAAAACTAATCACACAGCAAATTAGGTGAATCTTATAAAAGCACCAGCATTTCCAAACGTGTCTAATACCATTCAATAAAATCAAAATAATTATCTACTACCCGTTTTATGGAATTATATGCTTTATTCAATAAAGACTTTCATCTACTAGTGCAGATGTCCAAATTTCCACTGTTGCATCAGAAATAAACATACTATTATTTACAACCCTACAGACCACGAAAGCCATATCAGGGCTGTCAGTCACTCAGTTTCAGTGGCGCCAGTAACTTTCAACTTCAGTTTCGAAACCAACATTTCCTAATACTTTCAAATATCTAACACTGTCAATCTGAAACATGTTCAGAATATATTGATATCCAGTAACTTGCACACAACTCTGGCACTTGAAGTAAAAGCTTTACTGAATTATTTATGTTCTGTACCCAATATTTAGTTTTACTTACTGTTCTCCCTGCATCTATGGCCCTATTGGAGTGGGTAGGGAAAGCTGAAGAGCTGCGTGGATGGCAAATGGTGGACATTTGTGTCAGGTATTGGTGCCCTCAGCCCAGTCACCACAAGTCTGCCCATAGCGGGGTTGCGAACTCCGCCCTTTTGTTGTTCATGCTGCCAGCTTCTTTGTGCCCCCTATGAAGTGTGGTCTTGGACCGAAGTTTGGGTGGACTCTGTGTTCTCCCCCCCCCCCGCAGTGAAAATGGTGTACAGGATAGCAAGCTGGTCTGTTAAAAAAAATCAGTGTATGGAGTTAGTTCACACTGGCCACGCCAATGAAGGCATGGTTTGCACGGGTGAAACAACATTGTGGACAGGTTCAGCCATTCCCTAACGTTTATAGTATTTTGTTTCTTCTTATTCTTTAAATATATGTTTGTTTTGGTCTTGGGATTAGAGCAATATGGTCCATCTAGTAGCTCATTAGCCTTCTCATAAGTTTTTCTTAAAACTGGACACGTTTCACATCAACAAATAGTTTTTGACTTGACTTGACTTGACTCAACATACTATCAACCAGTGCAACGATGGATACCATCTACTTAGAATCTTAAAAATGGCGCCCCCCCCCCCCCCCCCCCCCCCCCCCCAAGGTTCAGTATTATTTTTCGTCTTTTAGTTGTTGTTTTTTTTCATGAATAACTGTCATCCCTTACGTCTGTATATACATTTTGGACGACGACCTGGCTTTATATTCTGACATTTCGTATCTTGTATACGTTTCCAATTTCTTAGCAAACATGTAAAATCAGTTGATTTAATAGTCAAATCAAAACCATAGGCATCTAAATCATCAGAACGCAAAGTGTGTGTCGGTAATAACTTAACAAAAAGACAAACTTTCATAATTTATTCCACTTTAATACATGTTAATACTCTTCAGGAAACTTGTAGTCACAAAGTTCTTGGCATTATTTTAGCTTATAATAATCACCACATTCTGGCTACAATGTTGCATCATCACTAATGTTGCAAAAGAAATCAGACAGTTTTCACATGTAAAATATAAAAAAACAACTTTTTTCTCAAACCATTTTCTTTTACGTGGGAAAATATTGTTTATTTATCATCCTCAACCTATTTGGAATGCAGTAACTGATCATTTTTAAAGTATCTTGAAATCATCTACAGACACATATTCAAACTAGACCTTAAGTCTTCAGATTTTACTAAAGCTGACTAAATAGACAAAGGTAGTTTTGCATCATTGTTGGCACTGTAGCATGCTGCTGTATGTAGTATGTGCTGTTTTTTGTCCTTACTGTTGTGTTTTTTCTTACTTTAACGCGTGGAAGTTACCCAGAATCTGCACTCTATGTCACATCCATGAGAAGGAAATTGTATAACCAACATGTTCCTGTAGTATTTACCTAGGCTACGAATCGTGGTCCTTTCCCTACAGCCAAGCAGAACAGCTACAAATCATTGAGGATCTGAATGCTGAGTATCTAGGTACACGGCAGGATACCATGTCAAAAGATCAGAGAAAAGAGCAACAAAAGAGATAAATCCTAGCTCATAGTTTCCTCAAAAGAGATGATACTATTTACACTTACAGCAGCCTCCCCCCCCCCCTGCCCCCCGTGCATCTCTACAGAGTGGAACATGCATTAGACAACACTTTTCTTTACACAAAATAAAGGAAAAGGTTAGCCCAAGTTATTGATGGGTTTTTTTCTGTCCAGGGACCCATTCAGGCACATAGAAACCTCACTACTGCAGCTTACAAAGCAGCATGTTTCCCTCTTTCAGCCTGACCCACAGAAATGCTGTTCAGCTGTCCATCTGGATCAATGCATTCGCTGCTGGCATATCAGCGTGTCCTATGGGACATGAAGTTAAGGGACTGTAAATCAAGATATGTGCAGACTTGCTAATGCCGCACAGCGTTATGGAGTAGTGTCCCCTGTCTGCTTAGTCTTGCTGAGTTGTGTGCCTTGTTCTTTTCTCCTGTCTCTCTTTGTGTGCGGAGTGATTTTTTTTCCCGTGTGACCACCATGATTGCATTACAAAAACAGGCTGCTTCCTTCTGAGCTTGTTCTAAAGTGTTTCTCTACGGTTGTTGAATTTCAACTTGTGTGTGTGTGTGTGGGGGGGGGGGGGGGGGGGGGTGGGGGGCGGTTGCGTGTGTGTATGTGTGTGTATGCGTGTGCGTATGTGCGTGTGTGTGTATGTGTTGGTGTGTGTGTGTGTGTGTGTGGTGTGTGAGTGTGTGTGTGTGTGTGTGTTGTGTGTAGTGTGTGTGTGTGTGTGTGTGTGTGTGTGTGTGTGTGTGTGTGTGTGTGTGTGTGTGTGTGTGTAGTTTTTTTCTCTTTCTTTGTCACTGTGTTTACTTATCCGTATGTTTGTTAGTCTGTGTGCCTGTCTGTCTGTCTGTTTTTCTGTCTATTTGTCTGTCTCTCTCTCTCTCAAAGTTTTTTTTTTTACTTCTGGTTGTCTATTCTGCCTGTTTTCACTATTGCCTTGTTTTTCACTTTCGTGCTGTTGTTTCGTTTTTTCCTTTCATTAAAAAAGGACCTCTGTCTTGCTTGGATATGTTCGTTTATTTCCTATATTACCCTTCCTCTCTTCCTTCTTTGTTGTTTTTCTTGTTTTTCTGTTCTTCATAATTTATTCCCTCTAACTTGATTCCTTTTCACTCTTCGATGCATTTCTAGAACAGTAGAACAAATCACGGAGACAAACAAATGCATAAACAAAAGCACCAAACCAAGGTGGGAGGGGGGTTGGGGGGACGGAGGAAGCTGTTAGTCTGTTAAATCCCCAAATAAATAAAATATCAGAAAGGGAACAATTCAGGCAGCCACCACACCATCAGCTTAAAACAAAACGTTGATCAGGACCTCTCTGGCTGGTGGCCCCATAGAGGCCGGGTATATGATGAGCTCCCTGTGGACTTTCGACCCTGGGGATGCGATATAACGCATCTGGGTATTGGTGTGGCTGGGAGATTGAAATGAGCGGCGTGGAAACAGCAAGGATAGGAACAACACAAAAGGCAAGGCAGCAACAAAAATCAAAGCAAAAGCAAACCCGTTGACTGTCGCTGTATTGTTTGGGGTTTATTGAATCCTATGTACTCTTTCGCCCAATCAATCCAATGATGTTGCTTAGAGCCCCGCCGACCGCACAAGCCATTATCGGGGCTGTCACCTCGTCACATTTTAAAACTCGTGTTAAAACTGTGCAACTACATACAGACTAAAACGGGGTATAAAACCAACTCAACTGTCCTTGCTTGTATCGACGCCCTGGTCAAGCATAAGGGTCAGCCCAGGATGGCCACTGTGTTGTGGGAAAACCCACATCCCTCACACATAAAATGAGATAAACCAAAACCAGATTCCTTATAACAACCTTGTTCTTAGAGACTCTTTCGCAAACTGGACTGCGCGTACTCAGCTCTGTGCATCTGTCTTCGGTTGTGTAACCACAAAACAATGTTTCACCCTTAAAAAGCATAGAACGTGGATTCTCCTCTCTCTTTTAACCATTTATCTATACATCGCTTTGATTTACAATGAAGCATTAATAAAGGGAGCTATACCATCAATGAGACAGGAATATAAACATACGCATGCCATCAGCAAACTAGTTTTTTTTCCCCAAGCATTGATGCACACTGAGTTTGTGCACAAATCTGAAGAAAAATAAACCTCATAATTTAGTACATGTTGAATGTTGACACATCCTGTAAATGCTATCCTTATAAGGAGGCTGATTACTGTTAGGACTTTTTGTTTTACTCAATCAGTTTCTAGTTGTATTACACACTTTGGAAAAAAAAAGTCTTCTAGTGTACTAAAATCACCATGTAAGGCTGTTCTGGCTGCTCATGTTTCAGAACACAAAAGACGTCAATTGGTTATGGGATAAATAGGCAGCAACCTTGGACCTATGCACATGACCCACCCAGCTCCTAAGATCTTTACTCAGTTTAGGTAAGCTGAATGGTATTATTGTTCAGTAGTTCTAACGATTACTATCCAAAATTTCTTGATAAAAGGGAATTTCCCATTTCTTAGAAACCAGTCTTACACAGACTAGTACGTTTAGGCAGGCATACATAAACTTAAACAGACATACACAAAG
>CM060331.1:2990753-3015753 GCA_030674155.1 Stramonita haemastoma
GTTTTACCCGCTTTGTTTCCCTCCTTTCTAACGTTTTCATGTCATTATCCATGTAGAAATTACCACGTGTGCGCATTACACTATGTTGCAAGCAGTATTCGTATTGTAATCACAGGGGCTGTATGGATGACTGGACTACCAGCCAGCTTTGTCAGTTTGGGGGGGGGGGGGACACCCTAGTGGTCAGATCATTGTGCTCGCAATCTGCCGACCTGGGTTCGAATCCCGTTCAAGGGGATATTTTCCCCTGGAGTTAACATGAGTACCGACTCCATTCCCCTCCCCACCCCTCTCAATTCTTCGGATGAGACTATAAACCGAGGCCCCTTGTGCGAAACCACATAACATCTTGTGCACACTTAAATCCTGTTCACTTTTCGAAAGTGTAGGCTATTGTGTGCCGGTGGGAACAGATGACAATCTTGACAGAACTGCATACACACGGAGACTGGATGTGAAAACGTACATCAGAGCTTATTCCATGTCTGTTGTCTTGGAATTGGATTGATAGATAGATAGATAGATAGATAGAGATAGATAGATAGATAGATAGATAGATAGATAGATAGACGAGGATAGAAGATAGATAGATAGATAGATGATGATAGATAGATAGATAGATAGATGATAGATGGATGGATGATGGATAGATAGATGATAGATAGGATAGATAGATAGATAGATAGATAGATAGATAGATAGGATAGACAGATAGATAGATAGACAGAGGATAGACAGATAGAGATAGATAGATAGATATGATAGATGATAGATGATGAGATAGATAGATAGATAGATAGATAGATAGATAGATATGATGATAGATAGATAGATAGATAGATGTAGATAGATTGATAGTAGATAGATGATAGATAGTAGATAGAGATAGATATAGATAGATTAGATAGATAGATAGATAGATAGATAATGATAAGATAGAAATTGATAGTAGAGGATAGAGATGATAGAAAGATAGATAGATAGGGTAGAGAGATAAGAGATGACGATAATAAGATAGAGACATATAGATAGATAGGATCGAATGATGATTAAGATGGACGGATAATCGATTAGATTATATCAGTGACAACTTTACTTTAAACATCTACATGAATCATCTAGTTTCTGGTTAGGTTATGCAATGAGATGAATGAGACTTTTTGTTTTGCTGTAACACCTATGACATTTTCTTTGAAATGCATTGCATATGAAGATGAATATATTATCACAAATAAAGTGCAACAAGCCAGAAAGGGAATATCATATAACCTGTTATATATTTAAAATAACTCCTTTTCTGCAAATTGGAATAGAAAAGAAAAGTGACACAGAGAGAGAGAGAGAGAGAGAGAGAGAGAAGAGAGAGAGAGAGAGAGAGAGAGAGAGAGAGAGAGAGAGAGGAGAGAGAGAGAGAGAGAGAGAGAGAGAGAGAGGAGAGGAGAGAGAGAGAGAGAGAGAGAGAGGAGAGAGAGAGACTGGCTCCTACCAGGAAGACATACATTTAGAAACACATATGCATACATGCAAACAGACAAATAAACAAACAGAAAGGTAGACAATAAAACAGTAGCCAGATAACAACTCCTAATGGAATCCTTGAGCAATGTCCAAGCTTCCATTATTACAGTCCTTTTATGCACACGTACATTATTGAGCAGGTGCATTGTAAAGATGCTCTCAAATCCTCCCGGCTGAGAATGGGTTTGCTAAAAGCTCTTTTGACCTGCCAGCCTCTTTCCTCTATGACTGCTGCTGGTACCACAGACATCTTTCCTCTGTGACTACTACTGGTACCACAGACATCTTTCCTCTGCTGGTACCACAGACATCTTTCCTCTGTTGTTACCACAGACATCTTTCCTCTGTGACTGCTGCTGGTACCACAGACATCTTTCCTCTGTGACTGCTGTTGGTACCACAGACATCTTTCCTCTGTTGGTACCACAGACATCTTTCCTCTGTGACTGCTGTTGGTACCACAGACATCTTTCCTCTGTTGGTACCACAGACATCTTTCCTCTGTGACTGCTGTTGGTACCACAGACATCTTTCCTCTGTTGGTACCACAGACATCTTTCCTCTGTGACTGCTGTTGGTACCAGAGATATCTTTCCTCTGTTGGTACCACAGACATCTTTCCTCTGTGACTGCTGTTGGTACCACAGACATCTTTCCTCTGTTGGTACCACAGACATCTTTCCTCTGTGACTGCTGTTGGTACCACAGACATCTTTCCTCTGTGACTGCTGCTGGTACCACAGACATCTTTCCTCTGTTGGTACCACAGACACCTTTCCTCTGTTGGCACCGCAGACATCTTTCCTCTGTTGGTACCACAGACACCTTTCCTCTGTTGTACCACAGACACCTTTCCTCTGTTGGTACCACAGACACCTTTCCTCTGTTGGCACAGCAGACATCTTTCCTCTGTGGCTGCTGTTGGTACCACATACACCTTTCCTCTGTAGGTACCACAGACACCTTTCCTCTGTTGGTACCGCAGACACCTTTCCTCTATTGGTACCGCAGACACCTTTCCTCTGTTGGTACCACAGACACCTTTCCTCTGTTGGTACCACAGACACCTTTCCTCTGTTGGTACCACAGACACCTTTCCTCTGTTGGTACCACAGACATCTTTTCTCTGTTGGTACCACAGACACCTTTCCTCTGTTGGTACCACAGACACCTTTCCTCTGTTGGTACCACAGACACCTTTCCTCTGTTGGCACCGCAGACATCTGTTTTCTCCACAGTCCTGCATTGTCCAAAGCCTGCTGTCTACGGTCCTCTGGTTCCTTCTTAAAGCAGCATCCCAGTGGCTCAGGCTGCCCTTGTTCCTGTTTTTGTGGTGTCTCCTCTCTTGTCATTTTCTTTTGTTTCTCCTAGGTCTGACAGGCCTGTCGCTATGCGTGTCTCTCATGGTAACTCTCTGTGAGACTATCTCTTTTTCTCTCAACTAGCTTGTTTCCTTGTAATAGTCTTTGTTTCCATCTCTAGATGTCAGACTGTACGCCTGTTTTAGTCCTGGTTTGTTTGTACGCATGTCCGTATGTATATGTTCCTTGTACTTTCAGTGTTGTTTTTTCCTGCCTTGTCTCACTGTCAGACACTCATATTGTGCAAAAGAATATGTGTGCAAACTGGTAGATAGATACATACATTGTTACATAGATTAGCACCTAAACACAACAAAGGACGACAGGTACATAGACATAACATGTTGAATTGACAGATTTCGATACATATTGCTATTGTGATAGGTACTTTAGCTGTACCATAACATATGTGGTCATAGGGGATCGAGGCAGCAGAGACCTCAGCTTCTCTAGGGGCCAGCATATTGAGGGCGGCACCCATCTCCTCTCCGTCGCTGCTTTACCTTCCCTGACCCTAAAGAGGGCAGGTACCCATTTAAAGCTGGCTGAACTGGGGGAACTGTACTGAAGTCAAGGTGCGCAAACGGTCACCCATCCAAATGGTGACCACGCTCGACGCTGCTTAACTTTGACTTTGGAAAGAAGCACTCTGACCACTGAGCTATCCGCCTATAGGTACTTTAGACATAAAAATTATAAATTAAAGAATGGTTTGCCAGGATCATTGAAAATCTAGCTAGGAAGGTTGCAGGGAAGATTATTCAAAATACATACGAAATTATTCAGTGTTGGTAGGAACAGAACTCTCCAACAAAATGTGTGATAAACTAGAAAAACCAAAGTTTACTTCACATTCAGTTCAGAGGTTAAGAATACTTTTCTAGTGTGTTATATACCACTTTAAATAACGTTAGACCTCTCTACCTGGAATGTGGGCTACTCTTCCCCGAAAGAAATCATCACCACAAGAGCAGGGTCACCCATCATTGTTCTTTCTTTCATGTCTGCAACTGTATTTGTTTTCCTATCAGAGTCGCTTCTTAATACATAATTTTGCCAGGGACAACTCTCTTGTTCCCGCGAGTTCTTTCACGTGCAGTAAATATGTATAACATATGGGACATCAGTTTGCCATCTCATCTGAGAGACTAGTATCCAGAACACCACTCGGGGTTTAGGGTGAGGTAAATGTTTCTGGCCCAAACTGGGGTTGAGCCACTACATGCTTTTACCCCGGACCTTTCACTTTGTAGGAGGTGCGCTACCCAAGACCACCGATCCACCGATAGAACCCAAGTTCTTTCCTGGGAAAATTTCGATCTGTTCACTAGCTGAGGGCCACGAGAATGACCATCAGGAAAATGCAGTGCCATCCAAAATGGCAGAACTGTCTTTATGCTAAATGGCAGAAAGTGCAGAGAAACAAATAGCATAAAAAGTTGCCTCCACTTCCCTCTTTTCTCCACAAAACACACTGCTTCTTTCTCTGTTCCTAGCTAATACCTGGCAGGGATGTTTATAACATGGCATAGCTACGATTTCTCCCAGAAAAAAACACAAGCAAATAAAAATCGCCAAATTAGAAGAAAATAAAGCCCAAAACAAAACAAAAAAACACAAAACAAACGAAAACCAAATACAAAAAAGACAACCAAAAAACTGGAGTTTAAGCTGCATTTCTGTTTGAACCCCCTGGGGGCTATTCCCAAGGATCATTTAGCTGTGCACTTAATGACATCACTTGATTTAGCCAGCTTTTATGGCTGCCATTAACACACAATGGACCTCTCCCCTGTGCTGATAGCAGCTTCAAGACTCAGATGGCCTGCAGGGTGACAGATTGGCCCCCTGGGAACGCAATTTCTATTTTAAAAAAAAACAGAAAAAAGTAAAAGAACAACAAAAATTCCGGGAACAGTTTTTGGTCAGATATCTAAAACTCGGTTCCTCCTGCTGACAAAAACTGTGGCTGGGACCGGCAATGGCCACTGGCTGAGGAACACAGAACTAGGCCTTTCTAATGCAGAGCAGAGGTGATCACTCATGCATGATCTCCTAAATCAGTTTGACAATTATGCAATGTGGTTGTGGCTATACTACCTCTTCGTTTATTTATCAGCTTATTTGTTTATGAGTTATCTATTTGTTTAATTATTTGTATCTATGTGTTTATTTACTCATTAGTTTTCTTATATTTTATCTATTTTGTTTCTTAATGATCACTTTATTTACCAAGCTAAGCTTTAGTAGAGTTGGCCATGGTTACCCAAAGTATGGGTTATTGTTGGAGCTACTTGGCTTCAACACAGTACCCCAGTTCACCCAGCTGTAAATGGGTACCTGCCATCTTTGTGGACATAAAAAGTTACCCAGCGAAGGAGAGGAGATGGGCTCCCTCTCATTGCGCTGGCCCCTGGAGAAGCTGAGGTGTCTTACACTTCGCTCCACAACGACCAAATAGACTAGGAACATCTTTACCTTTCCATTTTTTATCATGTATGTTTACTAAGCATGTTCATTTTCACTCAAGCTGCAGCTTAACGTCGACTCAAAACAAATGCTTTTACATTGTAATTTTATGTAATTATGTCCTTGATGCAGAACATTTCCTTTGTTATCTTGGTTAAAACAAAACCGTTGTCAACTGAGGCAAGAACAATTACACAATTAACGAAACATTAGGACAGTCTGACAGTGACAGATCATGCACAGAGGAAGATTTAAAGGGCTTAAATCATATCGAGATTTTACCACAAATGCTGTTTAGTTTCATTTTAAATCTAGCCATCAAATTTGTCCTTCTAAAATTCCTTTTTTTAGATTTTTTACACATAGGATAATAGAACAAGGCTCATGCGCTTTTCTACATCCAGTCCTCGTGTATATGCAGTTTGGACATCTTGTCACATGTTCCTACCGGCACACAATGGCCTACTCTTACGAAAAGCAAAGCAGGTTTTAATGTGTAAGATTCCTTTATGTCTCATGTCTCACCAGAGCTATGATTTTTGTGACTTAAGAACAAAAAATCACAAATTAAGTGTAGATTTTTGGGGGGTCATTTTTTAAGATTTTATTCTGCGCGTTAGGACCTTTTCCTCAGCTTTCACCTGCTTGCTGGTTTGGGAGCTGTTTGATTGTAGGCTGGTTCACTGGCTGATTGCATGACTGGCTTTTCTGCTTTGTATGGTTATTTGGTAATGATCTTTTTCTTCTTTCCTTTTTTTTGTTTTTCGCCCAAAAAGAGTAACATGGTTAAAGTGTCTCAGTTTAGAGCATTGGCAATTTTACATTTAGTCCACTAGTAAACTGGGGGACTGTACTGAAGCTAAGGCGCATGATCAATAACCAATCCATGAGGTAACCACGCTCAGCCTTACTGAAGGCTAGTTTAGGGAGAGTGGGTGTTCTGACTACAGAGCTATCTATCCTCTGAGAAGATCAGAAACGCAGAAATTCAAAAACACCTGTAATAAAGGAGACTACCGCCATTTACCTTACCCTCTATCAGGGATAATCCAATGTTGTCAGAACTAACTTTATGTCTAATGAAAAAAAATAATATGCAGGGAATAGGATTGGCGCCCACACAACCCACCTAACCCAACCCAACAAATACACACAACACACACACACACACACCACACACACACACACACCACACGCACCACACCACACTACACACACACACACACACACACACACACACACACACACACCACGCACCACACACACTACACACACACACACACACACACGCACGCACACACACACTACACACACATACACACACGCACACACACGCACGCACACACACATACACACACTACACACACGCACACACACACACATACCCGCAGACACAGACAGAAAAGAAAGAGAAAGAGAAAAATAGAGAAATAGAGGGAGAAAGAGAAAGAAAAAGCTAGACAGAGAGACAAGCAGACAGACAGACAGACAACAGACAGACAGCAGCTCCTTAAAAATAAAGAAAGAATTGTAAACAGAGATGAAAAGAAAAAAATATGGTGACTGGTATACTTACTAGCTAACTGATATACATACCAAAAAAACTGACATCCATTCAACTATCTGATAGACAGTTAGGCACATTAGAAAAGAACACAAACAGATTTAAAACACACAGAAAAAAATATTCCAGAAAAAATAATCTGCACCAGGCATTTACATTTTCTCCCCAGGAAAAATGAACTATAAAAATTGAAGAGAGACAACAACATTTCTACTCAATGCGAGAAAGAAAGGCAATATCAATCAGCTGAAAGACGTCCACAAAAACGGAAGAAAAACCACAGCATAAAAAATAAGTGGCAAGAAATGCAAACAGAAAATTGGAGAGCATTTTTGCCTTGACCCCCTGGGGGCTGTTCTAACTGGTCATTTAGCTCTACACTTAATGACATCATTTGATTTAGCCAGCTTTTGTGGTTGCCGTTAACACACAATGGCCGGTTCTTCTATGGTGATAGTTCTCTTACTGTTCAAAGGGCTTGCACAAGTCAGGATTTTTTTTTAAACGGGCATGTTGCTAGGTTTTTTTGCGTTTTTTCTTTACATAGAATTTGGCAAAAAGGAAGCTACCTAGCTTTTCTGGGACATAATACTAAAAGTCGGTGATTCTTACAGCTAAAGTAATTTCTGGTGTAGTTGATTGGTACTGGATAAAAGCAAAAGCTAAATACTGTGTGCTATAACACTAAACAGTTGTTGGCACATACTTGTGTGAACTAATTATTTTTATTCTCATGCATGGAACTTGTGCAAATCTGCTTTTTTACTTCATTCATCTATCTCTGTAAGAACTAGCAAGCGTAAAATAAGTACAGGCTTGCTCATTCAAGCCATCAGGCAGTATTCCAAAATGGCTATTTAGCTTCTCTCTGAATCTCAATACTTTTTTCAGCAACTTTTGTGGCTGCCTCGAAACACACAATGGGCATTTCAATGGGGATAGCTACCCTACAGCTGACGTTAAAAATATTAAATCTGCACGTAATTCTTCCCAGAATTTTTTTTCTATCCCCTTTTTATTCTGACATACAAATAGTGTCTTTTATTTAAGAGAGTATGAAATGTTTTGCAACTATAATAAGCGTATAATTTCTTGTCTAGTCAATGTAGATTAGTAATATTGTATTATTCATTGGCGTGTGTGTGTGTGTGTGTGTGTGTGTGTGTGTGTGTGTGTGTGTGTGTGTGTGTGTGTGGTGTGTGTGTGTGTGTTGTCGTGTGTGTGTGTGTGTGTGTGTGTGTGTGTGTGTGTGTGTGTGTGTGCGCGCGCGCGCGTGTGTGTGTGTTTTTATATCTAATGTTACTATACTTGGAATGTTTAAACCAATAAAATGTAGCTTTCTGATCTCTTTCGTAATTATGATTCGTGACAATGTGACTGTCAATATTGTAATTGTCTTTCACGGGATATTTAAAGTGTTTGACTTGACTTGACTTGAAAGATTTCACATAAATGTGTTAGAGCCAAAGAATTGTCGCTTTTCTTTGGTACTGCTCTTGTTCTTGTTGTTAACATAAATGTTTACAAAGCTAGTAAAACTGAGCATGCGTGATAACTGCTTGGTCTGAGAGCAAAATTAAAAAAATCAAATAAATAGATAAATAAGTAAATAATAACTACATAAACAGTACAGCAATCAATAAAACACAACAGTAATGAGCACATTGACAAAATGGATCAACGGTGTAGAGGTAATGCGCCTGTCTTGAAAGCAAGAAGTCCGGTTCAGAAGTATGCTGTTGTATGAACCATGTTTGGGAAAAAACTGTTCCCTCATCCACCAGACCCTGAATAGTGGTCTGGGTGCTAGGGTTTTTCGGATAAAGCGATAACGGAGGTCCCGTGTGTTGCACAAAATGACTTGGCTTACATAAAAGAATCCACATCCACAAAAGACTTGTTCCTGACATTAATATGTAAACACGCCACTCTGAGAGGAAACAAATACAGTTGCAGACAGAAACAGTAAAGAAAATGGGTAGCGCTGCTTTTGTGGCCAACGTGTTCTCCCCAGGGAGTAGCCCGTATTTCACTCAGAAGGTATCTCCTGTAACCTAAAGTAGGGCAGAAGTAAAACAAAAAAATCATAAACATCGTATTTGTGGCTGTACATTAGTTGCTGTGCCTACTAGTTGCAGCAATCAGTGCAACGTTTTTTAATTAACGACAATATCAGTATCAGACAGCTTGCTTTGTTAGAGTGCATAAATTTGTCGGTTTTTGGTATTTGTCTTCCAACATCTGGAGGCTTTTCTTTCTTTTCTTTCTTTCAAAGAAATTGCATATGGAAAGAAAATCCCTAACGTGTGCTGACCGCCTGTGTAGCGAGACAAGTGTCACCACAGGGGACAGGGCCAGTGTGTGTTCATGGCAAGCCGCTACATCAAGGGGTGTCATTAAGTGTAGAGCTAAATGACCATCGGAATTCTCCCTAGGGGGTTAAGATATATAAAAAAGCACTCCAAGTTTTGTTCGTTATTTTTTTCGCTTTTTTTCTTTGTTTTTTTCTGCTGTTTTTTGTTTTGTTTATAAGCTGATTAAAAAAAAATTTGTGATGTAGAAATCCAAAAACATCTTATTTTATATTAGTTTTGAAATCATCTATAAAATTCGTATGCTTCTGAAAAAACAAATCATGAGATTGGTTATGGCACCATGTTTTCAAAGTGTGTACTAACAAACTGTGTGATGAAGCTAGTAGGAGAAAAGAAAAGAAAACAGGAAAAACAAATAAAGCAGCCTTTCAACCATCACAGAAACCAAACTCAGCAACAAACGAACAATTCAAATAACCAAAATAAAAGACTAAACAACGAATCTAAAACGAAAACAATTGCGAAGATTCATTTGTGCAGAATGCATTTTCAGAATTACGAAAGAACACTTGATTTTTTTCATGAAAAAAATCTGACTACAAAACATTCTGGGCAGACATGAGGTATCAAGCAGATTTGTAGGGATGAAGTGAAAAGTGGATTTGAAGAATTAGGAAGATCTCTGCAGAGCAGCCAGACAACGGTCCAGCATTTGGAGGGCTTCCTCTCGGCCTGATTTCTCACCCTCATTCATTTGTTTTCTGTTATTTGTTTGTTTGTGTTGTTGTTGTTGTTGATGTCTGAGTTGTTTCTGGTTTTGTTTTGTTTTGTTTTGTTTTTGCTTTATTCTTTGCCAACAAACGGCTTCTATCAAATGAATTGTTAGAAAAAAGATCTCTTGTTATAAATCTATAGAAATAAAACACAATAACTGTTGTTTTTTTCCTGAAATTGCCAATAAATTGCAACTTGTTTTATCTTCCGTATATTATACTTTCGTGGATGAAGGCAATAGCACGAGACAAAACTTTACAATGCTGCTGTTAGATTAACTTCAATTGTCTTGAAATACTAGTTCTGGAATTTTACAGCTGTGACAAAGACCCTGACTGCCCCGCAGACAGACAACATTGTCTCAGACTGGTCAGAATAATCAAGTCAAAACCATAAACATCGTTCCTATTGTACAACTCACGCTTGCACGTACACAGTACAGCCACTATGACATACAACATGACACAGCTCGTCTTCCATGACAAATAATGTTTTTTGAAATCTAGTTTTGTAAAAACAGGATCTTAACTCCCCAGCCTTGTTAAGGTAAAGGTGTTTCCATAACTGATGCTGTTGCTGGGATGAGATGTCAGAGATCTCAGCTTCTCCAGGCATCATTATATGGAGGATGGCGCCCATCTCCGCTCCATCGCTGTTTTATCTTCCCGGACCCTAAAGAGGTTAGGTACACATTGACAGCTGGGTGAACTGGGGAACTATACCGAACCAAGGCGCGCAAACAGTCGCCAATCCACTGCTAACCACGTTCAATGCTGCTGAAAGAGAAAGCTAGACAGCAATAACAGTATCAGAAACGATCAGCTGAGAGGGGTGATTTTTCTGACAGTGTAACTCGGATTCCTCCACTCCCCACGGTCCAACTACGGAAGGTAGAGGACCGTGGGGAGTGGAGGAAGCTGGTTTCAAAATCTTCAGTTGTGCCCCCATGGTCCTCGTGACTACAGGCTGGTGGAGGTGAAGCTGAAGTAACTCAAAAATAATCAGGGCTGTGTGTAACCCTGTCTGCAGTGTGATAGGATTGCTACAAAGAAACAGCCCCAAAACACGGGGGCTCACATCTCCACAACGGTCATTTCGTGGCTGATACGGTTGGGAAGAAAATGCATAGAGTCAAGTGCTCTTAAACTGTTATTATTCATATGATTGAATCATGCCAAAGTCGCATTCATCATCATCTCATCATCTCCATCATCCTCATCATCTCTTCATCATCTCATCATCATTTATCATCATCATCATCATCATGTATCCATGCTAACCTGCACATTGTAATGACTTTTAAAACTAATTTAAACAGAGTAAAAAAGTCAGCCTTACACATCCAAGGTCCTTGACCAGTACTGAAACATCACATCTTCACCTTTTTCCTCCCTAAATCTGCTTAAGTCTTTGTATGTCCTGGTGTTCCTGCCTGTTCCAAAAATCTCCATCTATCTTCCAGAATGTGTTGTTTTAAAGTCTGTGGTTGTTTGCTTTAAATCCCAATTCTTTCTATCGGTTTTATTTGATTTTATTATTTGTTCTCTTATTATCGATGATAATGAAATAGGCACTCATGAGCTATTTTACATCCAGTCCTCGCGTATATTCAGTTTTGTAATTTTGTCATCTGTTCCAACCGGCACACGATGGCCTACTCTTACGAAAAGCGGAACAAATTTAACGTGCGCGCAAGATGTTCTTCGTGCGTTCGCATACGGGCCTCGGTTTATAGTCTCATCCGAAGGACTTTCTCTGTCTGTCTATTTGTCTTTTGTATGTCTCTGCAATTTTATTGTCAGTTTGCTTACACACTAAGAGGTGCTGTTATCTCATTTCGTTTTCTGTCTACCATCCTTCTAACAAAACTGTTCCCTGTTAGATGGTCTATGACAGGTTTTCAGAAGCAGTAACATGGCTCCATCCCTTTTACAAAGCTTTGAAAGCCCCTCAAAGGCTATTATTTCAATGACACGAAGACATAAACTGTTTCACACTCTGTGCTCTAGAGAGTCAATGATACGCTTACTCTCTGTAAACCTGTACTGAAAAGGTACGGTAGTTAGATTCTCATGTGTTGGGACGATAGATAGGTTCGTATGTGTTAGAGCTATTGATAGCTTTTGACATGTTGGAAGAGGCTTGTCACATGCATGTCCACTGTTATACATAGGTTCTAGGGGGATCAATGTATCATCCTTTTCAGTTGTATGACTACGGGAACGAAACGCGTCAGCTAGTTTCTATTGCAGGAGGGTGCAAACTACTTAGTCTTTGTGACGATCTTTTGCACACTGAGTCATCAGTGGTGTGATCTACTGGGGTAGAATGGCACGCAATAGAATGGCATGCAATAGTATCATCATCATTTAGTGCAAAAATGGTATGATATAAAGATATGTGCCTATCTATTATGATTGCGCGCAGTGACTTTCCTTGATTCTATCTGTTTGTCTATATCTCTGTCTTTCGATTACACTCTGTCTCTTGCTTTCTCTCTGTCTCTTTCTGTCTCTTCTGTCTCTGCCTATCTGTCTCTCTCACACACGCACGCACGCACACACACGCACATACACATACAACACACGCACACATATATACACACGTACATGTGCACACACGCACGAACACAAGCACACACATAATATGATCGCATTCAAACATTCATCACCATATCGTTAACACCTTCAACATCAACGTCTATGCAAAAAGTTAACATTCATAAATGAGAAATCTCAGTCACCACCCAAGTTTAAATTAGCAAAGACTATAGTCGGCTACTCTTCGGCATTATCTGCCTCGTCAATGCAATAACTACAGAGAGAGAGAGAGAGAGAGAGAGAGAGAGAGGAGAGAGAGAGGAGAGAGAGAGAGAGAGAGAGAGAGAGAGAGAGAGAGAGAGAGAGAGAGAGAGAGAGAGAGAGAGAGAGACAAAACAACAACGAGAAGAGAGACACACAAAGGACACAGACAGACAGACAGACAGACAGACAGACAGACAGACAGACAGACAGACAGAGACAGACAGAGACAGAGAAGAAGAGAGAAGAGAGAGAGAGACAGAGAAGAGACAGAGACGAGGAGAGAGACAGAGAGACAGAGAGAGAGAGACAGAGAGAGAGAAACACACACACACACACACACACACTTACACAAACAGACAGACAACACACAACAGACAGACAACAAACACACACACACACAAAACGGTACACAGATAAGAAGAGAGACAGACAGACAGACAGAAGACAGACAGAAGACAGACAGACGACAGAGAGAGAGAGAGAGATCTTTATTGATATTTGATCTTTATTTTTCAAGGGTTACAGATACGCATTGCATTTTTTTTCATCCGGCCCTAGCCCTGATTAGGGACTATCAACAAAACAAAAAGGACCACCCTCCAATAAAAAAAAACAACACAACTAAAATACAACTACAACAACAATCTGACAATTAATGATGAAAAAATCAAGCGGTAAGTAAACGAACAGCTCATTGCAGGCACACATTGTCTCATTCCATTAATAAATCATATAAAACACCAACAACAAAAAACCACACACGTTTCCTCGGAGAATATTGACAACAGACTGAAGAAGCTTCATCTCTTTTACTTTGAGGAAAATGGAAGAACCACTTGTGTGCTTTTGTTTACACCTAGGCTCCGTGTGTGTTTTGTAAATTTCTCATCCGTTCCCACCGATACACAATGGCTTTATCTTCCAAAAAGCGGAACAAACTTTAACGTGTGCGCCAGAACGGTTGAGCATTAGCGCTCGTTATATAACCTGCTGTTCCACAGAAAAATGTATAGGCATGGTGTACAAGATTCGTACTTCCAAGGTCTTCTCTCACTCTCTTTTCATTTATGTGGAGATCTGGGTAGCAATAGTCAATAATATGCCAAGCCGAGAACATGTACTGTTAACTCTTTTTTTGTAATCGAAGATTTTTATTCATTATTATGTTTTTCTTATATTTTCTATATCCATCGGTACAAAGTGCGCTAATACGTGACGCATTGAGTTCCCTCCCCTGACGTTAAAAAACACTGTTGTCTTCTTTAAAACTACTAAATTTCATAATGGCTTGTCAGCCCATGCTTTGAGTTGCCTCCTTAGCAAGAACACCGTTGCCTTCTTTGTTCCTACTAAAATTCATAAAGGACCGTCGTTTCAGGGGAGTTAACTAAAGAAACTAAGTCGACGAAGTTTTTCGTGTCGAACTTTGCGTACAAATGATGTGACATCCCCCAAATATTTTTCCGTCGATATATATCCTAAGATAATTTTTTGTATCACATCAGGAAATGAAATGTTTTAAGCAGAAATGTTGTGTGTGTGTGTGTGTGTGTGTGTGTGTGTGTGTGTGTATATGGGGCTGACAGTTTCAAAATTCTGCTGTCTATTCGATCGAGACCTCGTGTTCTTGACTGTTTGAGGTGAATTAGGTAATTATTGACCTCAAAAACAGAAATAAATGGTATGTGAAGTTTTGACGGAATATGCTTGTCTTGGCAGTATTGTCTTAATGTGTGGAGGTTATTGGATTTCGATCATCATTGTTAACAACGTTAGTAGAGACGTTTATGAAGTGATTGTTGAGTTGTTCAGCGTAAAATCTTTGATTACATTTGATTTGGAAGATGATTGTTTAGTTTTTATTTGATTTATGGCCCTCCGAATAATTTTTTGAGTTCTGTTTGGAAGATAGTAAATCTTGGAAATATTTCTTTTTTTCTCCTCGACGTTTCTGTGACTTTATGGCGTTTCGTAATCTTTTTGACTCTTCGTGATATTTATGTGTTTTTTTTTAATCTCTAAGATAGCATGCTTCTTCTCGTTCTTTTGTGAGCCAAGGCGGTTTGGGGACATGTTAGAGAGAGAGGAGAGAGAGAGCTGATAGGGATCATCCTTCAGTCTCGGAAGACTATAGAGTTGCACTCTAGGTGTTTACTCAGGTACAGCGTGGGTTGTGGCTGGCCAGTTCGACACGGAAATGACAGTCCCTATGGCAGAGGGCACAGAATGAAGTCTACGCTGGTCTGTCTACCTAGTCTGCAGCCTTTCTTCTCTTCTCTTTGCCTATTGCTGCTGAACAAGTGTTTTTTGGGAACTTCGAGAGACCTTTCTGCACCGTCTGTCTCCAGGCTGACCGTTTGAGGGCTGTTGTTCTCTGGTCGATGTCAGGACTTTTAAATCCCTTTATGCATACATCTGCGAATCGCAGCTGTGGTCTGCCTGTGGGAGCTTTTCCCTGCACAAGTTCTTCAAACAGGAGGTCTTTTGGAACCTGTCCCTCAACCAAGTGGGAATGAGGGGTGGGGGGCAAGGACAAGTAAGAAAAATGGTATACAGAAAGAAAGGATGTCTAACCAACAACAAACTCATTCACTCACACACACCACCACACACACACACACACACACAAAACACACACACACACACTACACCACAACACACAAAACACACACCAACACACACACACCACACACACACAACACACACACACACACACACAACAACACACACCACACACACACACACAAACACACAACAACACCACAACACCACACACAACAACAACACACACGACAAGCAAACAGAAACAAAAAACAACCTGCAGAACAAAACAAATTTTAAAAAAAAACACGAAGGGGGAAAAGGATGCAAGTTGTTCCAGCTTTTACCCTGTGGTGGTGTGTGTGTGTGTGTGGTGTGTGTGTGTGTGTGTGTTGGTGTGTGTGTGTGTGTGGTGTGTGTGTGTGTGTGTGTGTGTGTGTGTGGTGTGTGTGTGTGTGTTGTGTGTGTGTGTGTGTGTGTGTGTGTGTGTGTTGACAGCACTGGCATGATGACAAAGTCTGTACAAATGCTCTTCTCTGCAGCACTTTACCTAGCTCTAGCATTTACGATTGCCATGGGACACATTTCTTTCAAAACTGACAAAAGGTCTTGTGAGGTGATATTCCTTTTGTTCTTTTTATGTGCTTACATTGTGTATCCTTTGTTTTGTTTCCTTTTTCTTTCTGTTCTTTTCCTTCTGTTTTTAGTTTATTTTTCTTATAGTTTTAATCTTTTTTATGTTTTTGTTTCTTTGTTTTGTTCTTTGTTACTCCCTCTGTATTTTTTTTTTCATTTTCCTTTCGTATTTGTTTCTTTCTTTTGTTCTTAATTTCTTTTTTCTTTCTTTCTTTCTTTCTTTCTTTCTTTTCTTTTCTTTCTTTCTTTCTTTCTTTCTTTCTTTCTTTCTTTCTTTCTTTCTTTCTTCTTTCTTCTTTCTGTCTTCTGTCTTCTCGTCTGTCTGTCTGTCTGTCTGTCTGTCTATCTGCCTGTCTGTCTGTCTGTCTGTGTATTATTTCGAAGATAATGGGATAAGCACACATGTGCTTTTTTACACTCAAGTCCCCGTGTGTTTACAATTTCTTTCTTTCTGTTTCTGTATTTGTCTTTTTTTTCTTTTGCTTTTTTTCTTTCTTATTTGAAGGTTCTTTTTTGTTCTCCTTTATCTTCTCTCTTCGTTTCTGTTTTTTGTATTGTGTTATTTGTTTCATATTGTATCTTATCACTTTAACTCACAACAAATTTCCTGTGTAAAGTTGGGCTGTACTTTTCGAGGAGAAGGCGTCACCATAAAAGCAGCCCGACCATTTTAAAAATATTAATACCCCAAAGAATTATTTTTTTCCGTACAAGTAAGATTTGTTTGTACACTTTTGGTCAAGAGACATCTCCTTGCCTGGCGTGAATTATTTTCCGTGCACCATTTTTGGGTTATGCAAACCACTATTATAATATTTTTGTTCATTAAAAGAATCTGGTGCCCAGCTCATCCATCAAAATCTATTAGATGATGCATTAAAAGATCGGATTCAAACAGGAATCAGATCTGCAACATGAAATCTTGCTTACTAGACGGTGACCACTAATTTAAAGCTAAAAGAAAAAAAGTAAAGGTGTCTCATAACTTATGTGGTCACTACTTGAGCAAGGCATCAGAGACCTCAGCTTCATCAGGAGCCAGCATATTGAGGGTGGTTCCCATCTCCTCTCCCTCGCTACTTTACCTTCCCTGACCCTCAAGAGGGCAGGTACCCATTTACAGCTGGATGAACTAAGGGGGTGGGGAAGGACTGTACTAAACCCAAGGCGCGTAAACGGACACCCATACAATAGGATATTCATGAAGAAGTCCATGAATGACTGAATGAATAATGAAAAGGATAAATAGAGGGGAAAAAGGTATGAACGAATAAATGCATGAAGGAATGAATGGATGAACGAACGAACGGTCGAACGAACAAACAAACAAACGAACAAATGAATGAATGAATGAATGAATGAATGAATGAATGAATGAATATGAATGAAATGATTGTACAAACAAATGAATAAATAGAAGAATAAAAGAATGAAGGAAGAAAGGGAGGAAGGAAGGATAGAAGAAAGGAAGGAAGGAAGGAAGGAGGAAGGAAGGAAGGAAGGAAGGAAGGAAGGGAAGGAAGGAAGGAAGGAAGGAAATACCCTGCGTCTCCTCCAGCCTTTCCCTAAAAAAACATGACCATTGTCCAAAGTGTGGGCAGGTCCATCAGACACTTAGTTGGCCCATTGAACCTCTTTCACTGCATTAGCCCAGGCTGTTGTATGGCACTTCCCTTTCAAAGCTGTCAAAAGTTTGCTTTTCCTCGATTTTTTTTTTTTCTTTTTTGCACTATTGTTTCTGTGTGTGTTGGTCTCTTCATTTTTTTGTTCATGTTGGTTGTTTCTCTTCTTTCTCTATCTTTATTTGTTTCTCTCAGTTTGTGTTTTTACGTTTTGATCTTTATTTATCGTTATGTTTGGGCTTTTTATTTCTTTTGTTTTTTTTTTCTTTCCTACTTTCTATCAATCCCTATCTCTGTCTTTCTTTTTTTCTCTCCAATTCTGTTCTTTATTTTCATTCGTTTATTTTTTTCCCCTTCTCTTTTCTCCCTCTTTTCCTTAGTGTCTTTTTTCATTCTTTCTCTATGTTTTGTTTCATTGTTTCTTTCTCCATTTGAATGTCCCGTTTTTGCTTTCTATTTTCATGTAAACTCTTTGTTGGCTTTCTATTTTCATGTAAACTCTTTGTTGGCTTTCTATTTTCATGTAAACTCTTGTTGGCTTCTATTTTCATGTAACTCTTTGTTGGCTTTCTATTTCATGTAAACTCTTTGTTGGCTTTCTATTTTCATGTAGATGTTTGTTGGCTTTCTATTTTCATGTAAACTCTTTGATGGCTTTCTATTTTCATGAAACTGTTTTTGGCTTTCTATTTTCATGTAAACTGTTTGTTGGCTTTCTATTTTCATGTAAACTCTTTGTTGGCTTTCTATTTTCATGTAAACTCTTTGTTGGCTTTCTATTTTCATGTAAACTCTTTGTTGGCTTTCTATTTTCATGTAGACTGTTTGTTGGCTGTTTGCCTGATTTCTTTTTATTTCCTCGATTGGAGCTGAGAAGTTCACCGATTGTGAGAATGAGCGAATGCGACCGTTTTGGCAAAATCATGGGAGTAGCCGCGTTCCGACTTCAGTGATAGGTTGATGGATTGATTATGATTGATTGATTGATTGATTGATTGTTTGATTGATTGATTGATTGATTAGCTTAATGGATGGACATTGTTATTAGGAATGACGGTTAAGGATGGGGATGCACATGGATTTACATAAGTTTTCAAAAAGATATTAGTCCTTTATTTCTAAACCATTTTGTTTCTTTATCTAGGATTGAAAGGGTGTAATATCACGACCAAATTGTATACATGTTTGTGCAATTAGACAAGGATGTGCGTGAGTGAAATGTGCATGATGGTATAGGTGAGTGTACGCATGCGAGCTTGTGTGAGTATCTGTGTGTGTGTGTGTGGGGGGGGGTTTGTGTGTGTTTGTGTGTGTTTGTGTGTGTGTGTGTGTGTGTGTGTGCGTGCGTGCGTGCGTGCGTCACGCTGTGCGTGCGTGCTGCGTGGTGTGGTGTGTGTGTGTGTGTGTGTGTGTGTGTGTGTGTGTGTGTGTGTGTGTGTGTGTGTGTGTGTGTGTAGCAGTAGAGGATGATCTTCTCTTCTTCTTCTTCTTCTTCTTCTTCTTCTTCTTCTTCTTCTTCTTCTTCTTTCTTCTTCTCTTTCCTCTCTCTTCCTTTCTTCTTTTGTTCATTCTTTCTTCTTTCGTTTTTTTTTTTTTTTTTTTCCTTCTTTTTTTTTCTTTTTTGCTTTTTCTTTTTTGCATCTTCTTTTTTGAATTTTTATTCTTTGTCATTCTTTTTTTTCATCTTTTTTCTCCTTGCATTTCTCTGTCTTTTCTTTTTCTCTCTTCGTCTTTTTTTGCATTCTTACATTCGTCTTTTTTCTTTATTTTTCCTTTTTTGGCTATTTATTTTGTTTGTTTGTTTTTTGAGACTTTATTCTAATACGTTTGATACTTTTCTTTTCGTTCCAGATCTAGATCTACTTTCGTCAAATCGAAATCCACTTTACCCAAATTTCCCCTAAGACAGCCTTAGAAAAAGCTGTTTGTGAATTTTTATAAGAGAGAGAGAGAGTGAGAGTGAGAGAGAGAGAGAGAGAGAGAGAGAGAGAGGAGAGAGAGAGAGAGAGAGAGAGAGAGAGAGAGAGAGAAGAAGACAGACAGACAGACAGAGACAGACAGACAGAGACAGAGACAGACAGACAGACAGACAGACAGACAGACAGAAGACAGCAGACAGACAGAAGACAGAGACAACAGAAGAAGAGACAGAGACAGAGAGGGTGTGTGTCTCTTTTGTTCTATCGTTCTTTCTTAATATATATCTTTTTTTGTCTTTTTTTCCCTCTTCTTTCTTTTCCTTCCTTGTTTAGTTTGTTTGTTTCTTTATATTTATTTTCTTTCTTTTACTTTTTTCTTCTTCTCTCTGTCCTTTTCTTGTTATTTATTTCTTCCTACTTTTTTATTTCTTTTTCTTTTTCCTTTTTTGTGTTTCTTTTATTTTTCCTTCCTTCCTTTCTTTTCTGTTTTCTTTTTCTCTCATTTTTTTATTTTTGTTCCTTCTTGTCTTCTAGTGTAGTATTTCTCTATTGTTTTTTTTGTTATTGATATTCGTTCCTTTTTCTCTCTGTGTCTTTTTTTTGGGGGGGGGGGGGGGGGACTTTTTCGGGGGAGGGGGAGGCGGATGGTCATTGGGTTCCTCGGTAAGAGCTCTGACTTTCACCAATACTGACTATTTCGGATGCCACCAGTTCTACCCACCATTAAGGTAGCCAACTTGTGACTTTAGGTATAGTGTCTAAACACGACACCTGTGTGCATGCGTAAGGTTAGTTGTCGTTCGCTCTTATCACCACACGATGGTGTACTCCTCTAAAAATGCGGAACAAGGTTTTAATGTTTGTGCAAAATGTTCGGCTGCGTTTGCAAACCGGGCGTTAAGTTTATATCTCATGGGAAGTCAGAAATCTTCAATCTGGTTATGGACATGGGCTGCAAGGCTGGCAGTCTTGAAGAGTGCCTTAATGATGTGTGCACATCCTTCTTCAGTGTTGACTGTTCTGAACATTGAAGGCAGTCCGTCAGACCACACTCTGCAACGCGCTTTTTATGTCAATGTAGTTTTGGAAAAAAGTGTTACTTGAGGTGTGTATGGATAAAACGCTTGTGCTTATGAATCTGTTCAGATGTGCTTCTTCTGGTTCCGAAGCCTACTTATTCTTTTACTCGTAGTCTTGAATGGCTTGTCTTGGACTATTCAGACTGCTTGGATGGCTGTTGTTGTTGTTGTTATTGTTGTTGTTGCTGTTGTTGTTGTTGTTTAAGTGATGTTATTGTTATTATTGTGCCTCCCCAACTAAAACTCTGAGGGCACCCAGAATGTGCATTCGGATTCACTTCATCCCACCTGCGAATCACAATATAAGTGGCTGATGTTTTCGTAGTTCTGACGCCGTCTTAAATTATCTTTCTTTAGAAGTGTGCTTATTGGAACATTAGGGTGTGTTCACTTCTGAGACCATATCCTTGAATGTCAGAATATGGACGAAGTGCTGTACTTTTTTCTTCCCCTCTGATCGTATTTTATTTTTCTTTAAATCAAGGATAATGGAATAAGCACTCTTGTACTTTCTTTACATGCACTCCACGTGTGTATGCAGTTTTGTTAATATTGTCATCTTTCCTACGAGCACACAATGGACTACTCTTACAAAAAGCGAACAGGATTGAACGTGTGCGCAAGATGTTTTACGTGTGTTTGCACACGGAGCCTCGGTTAAAAGTCTCATCCAAAGGACTTTTGTGAAGAGTTGAGTCAGCACTGATGCGAAATCCAGGGAAAAAATCTCCTCGAGCGGGAATCGAACTCGGGTCGTCCAATTGCGAGTGCAATGTTCTGACCACTAGGCTATCCCATCCCCCGTACTCCAAGTCCTATACCCTCTATAAGGCTACGTGCTGCTTCCTCTCCTGACGTTAGCTTAGTCCTCTAGCACTGTACGGGTCTGGCTGTTTGCTGATGGTCTGTCTTCCAGTACCGTGCTGTCCGGCTGTGTCTGGTGGCTGTTCAACTCTTGGCATCTTCTGTCCATCTTCTGAGAACTTCAGCGCTTCCAGTGAGCAGTACATACCTGGTTTGTTTTCAATTCATACTTTTATCTAATTGCTCTTGGTGAGCTTTTTAAGGTGTCATATGTCTGCTAGGGGGACAGGAACGCTCAGTGGTCAGAGCACTCACTTTCTCCAAGCTAAAGGTTGAGCAGCATTGAGCGAGGTGACCAAGTGGGCGGGCGAACGTTTTGCGCGCCTTGGCCTCAGTACAGTTTCCCTGTTCACCCAGCTGTAAATGGGTACCTGCCCTCTTTAGGGTCATAGACAGTAAAGCAGCCAGGGAAGGAGATGGGCACCGCCCTCAATATGCTGGCTCCTGGAGAAACTGGGTCTCTGAAATCTCGTTCCCCAACGACCGCATAGGCTATGAAAATACCTTTACCTTTTGTCTATAATAGCATGCTGCTTCTTATGTATCTTCCTGAATTGTTTTGCACTGTTCTGAAATTCGATTATACTTTGCTTCATTTACATCTTCTTCTCTATGTTTGTACTTGAAACCCTAGCTGATTGATTCCTTTCTGGCTGAGGTCCAAGATGTTGACAGTGAATGAGAGTATGACGCCGCTACAACTGCAAAGTAATTACATTTCCTATTTCAAAAATGCAAATGCCAGAGTGCGCTCACAATATTGAACTTTTTTTTTCAATTTCGGCAGTGTGGATTGAAAGCATTGGCGAAGTTCCTTTGGGTGAGCAAGCCATAGAGATGTAGTGCCTATGAGAACACCTTGCCTGTGGTGGCCATAATCCAGAGTTGACACATCCCATGTTAGCACTGTTGAGGTGAACTTTCTTTCTTCCTTTTTATCTTCCTTTCTTCTTTCCTTTTTTCTTTCCTTTTTTCGTTCTTCTTTGTTTGTTTCTTTCTTTCGTTCTTTCCTTTTTCTTCTTCTTTCTTTCGTTCGTTTTCTTTCTTTCTTTCTTTCTTTCTTTCTTTTCTTTCTTTCTTTCTTTCTTTCTTTCTTTCGTTCGTTTGTTCGTTCGTTCGTTTCGTTCGTTCGTTCGTTCGTTCGTTCGTTTTCGATTCTTCTTTCTTTCATTCTTTCCTTTTTCTTTCTTTCTTTCTTGTTCTTTCTGATCTAGTTCGTCTTGTATTTTATTTTATTTCTTTCCTTGTACTTTTTCTTTCTTTTTTTAAGTTTTCTTGGTTGTTTTCTTTCTTCTTTTTTCTGTTCTGTTTTTACTTCGCTTGTTTGACTTTTCTCTTTTGTTGACTTCGTTTTTGCGTCTTTTTCTTCCTCGTTTCTTCTTTTTCTTTATTTATCGATTCCATGTTTCTTTCTTGTATACTTTTCTCTTGTGTTTATCCCCATCCTCTCTCTCTCTCTCTCTCTCTCTTCTCTCTCTCTCCATCTCTCTCTCTCTCTCTCTCCCTCTCCTCTCTCTCTCTCTCTCTCTCTCTCTCTCTCTCTCTCTCTCTCTCTCTCCTCTCTCTCTCTCTCTCTCTCTCCTCTCTCTCTCTCTCTCTCTCTCTCTCATCTCTCTCTCATCTCTCTCCTCACATCAAATTCAAGCACAATAATTGATCACATTTACGTATCTAACCCTAAAAACATCATAGAAACATGTCCCTGTCTATAACTGTAGCGATCACTATCATCTGTGCCACATGGTCAAAAAAAGGAACAAAAATTCCCAAACCTGGACATAAACTATAACTATACCTATCGTTCATTCACAAAATTTGATGAACAGCTTTTTCTCCTAGATCTGTGCAAGTCCACACTCTCGGAAACATTCAACATTACTGATCCAGACTTAGCTATTGAGTTCTGGATAAAGACATTCACTGAAATCTATAACAAACATGCCCCACTAAAAACCATCAGAATCAAACACGTCCCCAAGCCGCCTTGGCTCACAAAGGAACTAGAGGAAGCATGTTATCTTAGAGATTTTCTAAAAGAACACAAATATTATGAGGAATCAAAAAAATTAAGAAATGCCATAATCTCACAAAAACGGCGGGAAAAAAAGAAATATTTCCAAGACTTACTATCTTCCAAACAAAATTCAAAGACAGTATGGCGAGCAATAAATCAAATAACTAACAATCAATCTTCTTCCAAATCAAATGTAATCAAAGACATCTCTGCTGAAAAACTTAACAACCACTTCATCAATGTTTCTTCTAACGTAATCAGCAATGATAACTCAGAATCCAATGACCTCGATAAATTAAAACAATACTGCCAAGAAAAGCTTATACCTTCAAAACTTCACCTACCATTCATGTCTGTTTCAGAGGTCTATAACTATCTGACTCACCTCAAACAATCAAAAACGCGAGGTCTTGATGGAATAGACAGCAATATATTAAAATTATCAGCTCCAGTTATCACAGACACACTAACATATATATACAACCTCTGCCTTGATAAGAACTATTTCCCCAATGCCTTCAAATGTGCTAAAGTGATCCCCATCTACAAGTCTGGTGATACCTCAGATCCTTCAAACTATAGACCAATCTCTATTATACCTATCCTTTCAAAACCCCTGGAAAAACATATGAATAAACACTTAGTCCATCATATTGAAACAAATAACTTACTTCATCCTAATCAGTCAGGATTTAGACAAAAGCACTCATGCCATACAGCACTAATCAGTCTTGTAGACAATTGGCTATCAAACATTAATGACAATAAATTTTGTGGAGTATTATTTGTTGATTTCAAAAAAGCATTTGATACAATTGACCACAAACTTCTCCTTAAAAAGCTAGACCTGTATAACATTTCAACAAAAACCATACGACTACTAGATTCCTATTTTACAAACAGGCAACAGTGTGTCTCAATAGCTACATCAACATCCAAACTAAAAACCATTCATTATGGAATACCCCAGGGATCCATATTGGGACCAATTCTCTTTTCATTATACATAAATGACCTCCCTTTACATATCCATTCCAAATGTGAACTATTTGCTGATGACACAACCATACATACGAGCCATAACAACATTGACTATCTTGCAACCATATTACAAAAAAGCACTGACGAACTTGTCAAATGGACAGAACAAAACCACATGTCTATTCATCCCCAAAAAACAAAATGCATGCTTATCACCACCAGACAAAAGCGACAGAATTTATCAGATAAACTGTTTACAATTTACATAAAAAATGAAGCAATTGAACAAATCTCTCACCACAAAGTACTAGGAGTAACAATTGATGAAAATCTCAGCTGGTTCTACCACATATCTCATCTATGCAAATACTTGTCCCAAAAAGTTTACCAGTTGACTAAAATTAAACACTTTCTTGACTTCAACTCAAGGAAACTGTTCTTTCAAGCTTATATACAATCCTCAATAGACTATGCAGCAACCCTGTGGGATTCTGCCAGTGCAAATACCATGAAACCATTACTTAGCCTGTATAAACGTG